>VXBP01000426.1:50685-64797 GCA_013400115.1 Rhinopomastus cyanomelas | reverse complement strand
CCAAAAAACCCCCCAAAAATACAATTTTGCTGCTTTTCCTCCCTCCCCTCTCCCCCTCCACCCCAATTAATCAATTCATCAGCCCCCCTCTTTGCCCTCCCTCCCTACCCCACTAACTAATCCCAAGGGAAAGAGGAAAGGGGTGGGGGCGAGGAGAAGGAAGAGGAAGGGGGGGGACAAAAAAGGACCCCAAAATTTTCCAATTTTTTTTTAAGGTTTTTTTCAGACAAAACATTTTCTAAAAAAAAAACAAAACAAAAAAACAACAAAAATTTCCTTTTTTCAGTTTTTTCCCCTTTTCTTGTTGAATTTGATTTTTTTCTGGAATTTGAATGTTTTGTGTGGTTTTTGAAATTTTTTGGTGACACTTCAAATTTTTCTCACTGTATTTTGGAACTTTTTGGTTAAGTTTTGAATTGTTGAAATTTTAAAACTTTGTGCAGATCTTGAATTTTTTGCCAACTTTTTGTCCAAGTTTTGAACTGCCTTCACCTTTAAGAAATTTTTTGGTCAATTTTCAAGTGACATTTCAAAATTTGTTTCTAATTTTTAAATTCTGGCCTGTTTGGACTTTGTCATGGAAAAGTCAAATGTTCTTAATTTTTAAAAAACTTGAGGTTTTGGTTTTTTCAAGTTTTTCAAACACTTCATTTTTCAAATTTTAATTTTTTGGATTCTGAAAACTTTAGAATTTCAAAATTTTTTGATTTCATTGATTTTAAACCTTGAATTTTTTATAATGTTTTTGTTGAATTTTGGATTTTCTTTGTGTTGGTTCCCACTTTCCCTCCCATTTTCCCTCCCACTTTCCCTCCCAGTTCCAATCCCAGTTGGTTGATGATGATGATGATGAAGGGGGGGGCAGGGGGTGGGGTTCACCGGTAGCCCTGGTAGCCATAGTAGTTCCTGTAGTATCGGTCTCTGTCCTGGTAGTAGTTCTGCCACTGAAAGGAGAGAATTGTATTGGTGCGTATTGGTTTGTACTGGTTCACACTGGTTTGTACTGGTTTATACTGGTTACCTCACGGTTGTACTGGCGGTAGTAGTCACGGTATCTGTTGTAGTCATAGTCACGGCCATAAAAGCGGTCGTAGTCACCCCGGTAGCGGTCGTAGAAGTTGCGGTAACCCTGTCCCAGTTCATCCCAGTTAAGACCAGTTTGGTACTGGGAGGAGGAGGAGGAGGAGGGGAGGATGGTGGAGGGTTAGGTTGGTTTTTTTGAACTGGTTCAGTGGGGAAATGGGGGACAGGGGCGAGGGGAAAGGCTGGGGTGGGGGGGATAGGAAGGACCCTCCTGACCCATCTGTTCCAGTTCATCCCAGTTTGATTCTTGGAAGAGGGGATGATATTGCAGTTTGAGTTCCAACAGTTTAAGGGGGAAATGGGAGGGACTGGGGAGGAGAAAAGGGGAGGAAAAGGTGGGGAAGTGCCCTCCCAATCCCACATAGGTGTTCCAGTTCAAACCAGTTGTATACTGGGAGGAGGTGATGGTGTCCCAGTTTAAGTGGGAAATGTGGGGGAAACGGGGAAGGACAATTGGGGGGTGGGTACTGGATGATTGGTCTATACTGATTTATACTGGTGGTCACTCCAGGGCTGCCCAGCTGCAATTAACAGTGTCACTAAAAATCCTTACTGGTACTTCACTAGTCTATACTGGTCTGTACTGGTTCACACTAGTGTTCACCCCGTGACTGCCTCAGTACTGCTGTGTCACTAGGTGATACTACCTCTAACTGGTCTATACTGGTGCTCACCCTACAGCTGCCCCTTGTACTGCTATGTCACTGGGAGCATCACTACAGACCATTACTGCTGTCTAATGAATCCATATTAGTCTGTACTGGTGTATACTGGTGCTCACCCCGCGGTTGCCTGGCTGCCCCCAGTACTGCTGCTGGCCGTACACCCGGCTCTCGTAGCCCCGGCGCTGCCCCCCCACTGTGGAGACAGGGGGAGGGGTCAGGGAACAGAGACCCCAAATGCCCCCCCACACCATCNCCCTAAACCCTCTTCTACCCCCAAACCCTAAGAAAACCCTCAGATTCCCCCCTTTAAAGAATTGACCCTCCCCCCATTTGGTAGCCGCAGGGGCGCTCACAGTAGCCCTGGCCACGGCTGCGGTTCTGACGGTTGCGCTTGTTGCGGTTGTTGCGGCGGTTGCCCCTCTTCTCGGGAGGAGGCAGCAGCTTGCGGGCCTCCTCGCGCAGCCGCCCCACCAGCGGCTGGGCCTGCTCCCGCGGCAGCTCGGCAAACAGCACCTCGTCCACCAGCTCCCCAGGCTCCGGCACCGAGAAGTTGGCTGGCGGTGGGGGGAGAAACGGGTATTTGGAGTGAAACCGGGGGAGACGCTGGGGCACAAATCAGAAGCTTGGAAGGGAAACGTAGGAAAATGAAAAAATGCAGTGAAGTCTGGGGAGACAATGGAAATCTGGGGAATTGGAAATTTTTGAGAAATTGGAGATTTGGGGTAGACTGGGGAGAAGTTGGAAGTTAGAGGGAAAATGAAAATTCGAAGTGAAATTGGAGGAAAAGTCAGAATGTTGGGAGAAAACAGATGGGTCATACAAAATTAGTCAACTTGGAGGAAAATTGGAAATTTCTACGAAAATCAAGGAGAAATTTAAAATTTGGTGAGAATTGGGGGAAACTAAAAGGAAAATAAAAGCTTTAGAGTACAGTCAGGAAGAAATTCAGAAAAATTTAAAGAATAATTTGAAAAAGCAAAAATTTGTGGTGCAATTTAGAGAGAAAACAAAAGTTTTAGAAAAAATTGAGAGAAACTTCAAAATAAAAATGTTAAGGGGAAAACAAAATTTTGGGAGAATTCTAAAGGAAAATATTAGGACAATATAAGTGCATAAAAGTTATAGAAAAAATGGAAATCTGAAGTTTAGAGGAAAATCAGAAGTGTGGGGGAGAGCGGAGGAAAACTGACCATCTGGGAGGGACACTGGAAACTTTAGATGAATTTGGGGAAGGGTTTTGGGGAAGTTGTAGGAAAACCACGGAATAGTGGAAATTTTGGGGGGAAAGTATGTGGGGAATGGGGAATTTGGAGTAAAATTTAGGAGAAATGGAAATTTTAAGGGAATTTGGGAGAAACGTGAGCAACTTATTTCCCCGTGCATCCCCAGCAAGATGTCGTCTCTTTTACCAAAACCTCCTTTTCTCCTCATTTTTTCCCTCCAAAACCTCCAGTTCCCTCCGCTGTCTCCCCCCCAGAACCCCCATTCCCACCATTCTCCCCCAAATGTTCCCAGTTCCCCACTTCCCCCTGTTCTTCTCTCAACTGCCACCTTCCATCTCCAGCAGGACGCTGTTTCTTCTCTCAGAATCTGGTCTCCCCAGCAACCCTTTTTTTTTGCAGGATTTCCCATTCTTCCCCAATTTTCCTTGTTTCTTCCCCTCCAGCAGAACGCGATTCCTTCTGTCAGAACCCGTTCTCCTCCAGACTTGTCCCTCTGAACCCCCCAGTTGCATCCATCTCCCCTCCCCGGCGCCGCCACGTCTTTGCGGCATTCCCGCCCCGTTCCGGCACCTTTCATCTCCAGCATGACGCAGTCGGGGACGCCGTCGCCCTCGGCCTGGGTGCGCAGCTGCAGGCGCCGCCGCCACTCCTCCTCGGGGGGGACGACCACCACCACCCGGCGGGAGAAGCCCTTGAAGGGCAGCAGCTTCCGCCGCTGCCCCGAGTTGTAGACGTTGCACTGCAGCGGGAGGGGAACCAGGGTCAGAAACAGCCGCTTCGGGGCTCCCCAGCCCCTCTTTTTTGGTTTCAGGGGGCTCTGGGAACGTCACCACTTGTTCTCCTTTTCTTCCAGAAGTATTGACTATTTTTCACCAAATTTTTAAATGATTTTAACCTTTGAGGAATTTTTATGCATTTTTTAAATTCATGGAAGTTTCTCCAAATTATTTGGACAAATTATTTGGAGGATTTGTAAAAGATTCTCTACTTAAATTGGAAAGAAAATAGGGTATTTTGAGATTTTTCACAGATTTTTTTTGAATTCTTAGTAAGATCTGTTAAGATTTTAAAAAGCTAAAATGCTTCAAAAAGTTTGGAACACTTTTGAAGTTTTATAATGTTTGTAAAAACTTAAATCATTAAAGATCCTTTTCATGATTTTAAAACATGTTTAAAAGTTTTTTAAAGCAAAGTAAACTCTTACGGATTTTCAAAATTCTTGTAGTTTTTAAAGATGTCAGAAACCACTAATTTAAAGAATTTTAAAAGTCTTTTAAATATTTGTAAAAAATTTGTAAAAGATTTACAAAACATTTTTCAAGCCATTTAAAGGCTTTTAAGAAAAACTAAAATTTCTAAAATACCATTTTAAAGGTTTGTAAATATGTTCTAAAGACTTTAGAAGCCAACATTTTTGAAAACTGTTAGTTACTTCAAGATTTTAAAAAAAGTTGTTAACTTTGCTAGAAATTACAAATTTTTTACAAATACATGAAAATTTTTTTAAGGGCACATGTAACTTGGGAAGAATTTAGAAGTTTCAGATTTGCTTTACAAATTTGTTCAATTTTTTCCCCAGTATTTTAGAAATTTTTTTGTATTTTTGGGAATCTTTATAGGATTGTTTTGGTAATTGGGCAGTTTTTTTCCCCACCATTTTTAGAATCTTTTTTTGATTTAAAGGTTTGGTTTTTTTTCCAGTTTTGGAAAATATTTTTGCAATTTGAATTTTTTTAACAACAATTTTTTAAACGTTTTTTGTATTTTTGGGGGAGCAGTCGAACTTTTTAGTGTCTTTTTGGTTTTTTCAAGTTTTGCAGCCTGTTTTTTGAGCTTTTCTGTAGTCTGGGGGATTTTTTAACCACTTTTTGGAGATTTTTTGCTGCTTTGAATTTGGGGGAGTTAAGAGGGATTTAGTTTAGGAGGTTTCAAGAGGGGCTTCTTTGGTTGTTTTTGCTATTTTTGCAATTTGGTTTTTTGTAGTTTTAACGGTTTGTTTTCCCACCCCAGACTTTGTTTTATTAAAGGGGGGTTTCATGGTGCTTTTGGGGCAGTTTTGGGTGTTTTGCAGTGCCCTGGGGCATTTTGGGGTGTCTTTAAGGGGTTTAGCTCTGGGTTTCAGGGCACTTCATCATGTTACTGGGGTGTTTTGGGGGTACGTTGGGGTGTTTTCAGGGTGGGTTTAGGTGTTTACAGGGCATTTCAGGATGTTTCGGGGCATTTCTGACTGGTCTGGGGTGTTTCAGCACGTTTCAGGGCATTTTCAGGTGTTTTTGGGATCTTTCAGGGGATTTTTGAGCGTTTCCTGGTGTTCTGGGGCTGTTCCAAGGTGCTTTTCGGGTACCTGGTCGAGGATGAAGTTGCGCTTAGCGCGGGGCGCGATCTGAACCAGCTTGCTCAGGCACTGGGCCGCCCTCTGCAGCAGCTGCTCCTTGCCCTGGGCATCCAGCTCCTCCACCTCCGGGCCCTTCGGCTGTGGGGAAGGGAGGTCAGCACCCCAAATAACCTCCAAGGAACCCCAAATCACCCTGGCAGCCTGAAACTCCTTCAAATACCCTCCAACCCTACTCTAGGAGCCCCCCAAACCCAACCAGGGAGGTTCCGTTTCCCCCTCAGAACCCCCAAATTGCCCCCTGCACAGCCCCAAACCTGCCCTGGGAACACAAACTTCCCCTCTCTAGATCCACCAAAGGGAGCCCCAAATCTCCCTCATGGAGACCTGAATCCCTCCAATTCTCCCCCAAATTCCCACTGGGAGCTTCAAATTCCCCCAGATCAGCCCAATCCCTCCCCAGAAGCCCCAACTTCCCCCTGAAAGACCAAACTGCCTCACTTCAGCAGCCCTAAATGCCCCCACCAAATCTCATATCCCCCTTGTGAACCCCAAATCCCCCCAATGGGAAGCCAACCCCCCCCAAATGCCTCCCAGATTCCCCCCAATCTCTGCCAAAAGCTCCCCAGGAACCCAAACTCTGCCCTCACGGAGCCCCAAATCCTCCCCAGTCTCCCCACGTCCTTGTCTCTCACCCTCATCTGGTGCAGGACAGTCTCAGTTCCCAGGATGAGAAATCTCTTGTCCCGGTTTTCCCGGCTGTGGCCCTGAGCCCACTGCGTCTTCCCAGAGCCTGGCAGCCCCACCATGAGCAGCACCTGGGGAGGGGGAGTTAGAGAGGATTGAGGGGGGATCCCATTCAGGGACATCAGGGTGGGTTGGAAGGGGATCTGGGGCAACTGACAGGGTCTGGAGCATTTTGGGTGGATTTGGGGCCCATTCCCAGCCCCTCTGCTCCAATTCCCAGCCAACCCCAGCTATTCCCAGCCCATCAGCTCCCAGATTCTGCCCTTCTGGAAGCCTGCAGGGCCTCACCTCGCACTCCTGGGTTGTCTTGGGGGGCAGGGGGGTGCGGACCCTCAGCTCCGGAGGGACGGAAGCAATGAAGACGAATCCGTCAGGAATGGGGGGACAGAGGGGTTGGTCCTTCTGGCCGAAGTTGAGCTCCACAGAGCAGCCCCGGCACAGGACGTGAGGAAGCAGAGCCCGGGATCCCAGCTCCGACCGGGACACTTGGAACGCTGCTCCCAGGGCCTCTCCGTTCTTGGAGAAGGACAGCTCCACCACTTCCTCCTCCGCCTCAAAGTCCTGATCCCAAAAGCCCCCCCATCCGAGGGGGAATTCTCAGTTACTGCCCTCTGCTCCACAATTCCACCTCTAAAATCCCCCTCATCCCAGCGTGGGGACCAAAATCCCACTTTTTCCACAGTTTTGAGCTTTTTATCCCAAAATCCCTTTTCCACAAATTTGATCCCCAAATCCTTCCTTTTTTTCCATTAATTTGATCCCTAAGTCCCCTTCTTCCCTCAATTTTCACTCCAGAATCACCCCTTTTCCCAAATTTTATTCCTGAAATCCTTTTACCCTGATTTTTGCACCTCAACACCTTTTCCTGATTTTTTTTCCTGGAATGCCCCTTTCTTCTCCCATTTTATCCCCAAATTCCTTTCCCCCCCCCCCAATTCCACAATTCCCTCCTTTTCTGGCCCCAAAATCCCCCCTTTTTGTTGAACCTTGGCTCCAAACTTCCCTTTTTACCCCAAATCCCACATTTCCCCCCAAATTTCATCCCTAAATCCCCATTTTTCCCTCAAAGCCCCAGTTTTATTCCCCAAATCCCTGGTTCCTCTCCCCCCCAAACTCCAGACTTTCCCCTAAATCCCAGGTTCCCCCGCTCACCGCGAAGCAGCCAATGACATCCCCCTCTCCGAAGGTCTCTCCGAAGCTCTGGAATTCCCCGTTGGCCACCTTCAGCCCCCGGCTGTCAAAGCCGAACGACATCTCATCCTCCCCTAGAAACGGGATCAGGATCAGGGAAGGACTTAGAGGATCGGGACTTTGGGGGTTGGGAGTAGGATTTGAGGGATCCGGGGAGATCCAGAGAGGGATTCAGGGATAGGGAGAGGGTGCATGCAGTCAGGGAGAGGAGGGGACATGGGGCCAGACGTGGCAGTTACACGGTCAGAGAGGGCAGACAAAGATTATGGGGTCAGATGAGAGTTGTAGGGTCACAGAAAAGGTTACAGGAGCCAAAGGAGACAGTTATAGGGTCATGGGAGAGAGTTAAAGCTTCAAGGGGTTACAGGGTCAGAGAGTGGGGGGGTGGGGAATATCATTACCCAGCTGGGAGTGGGAGAAGTCGACTGACCACCCCACCCGGAACAGGGGGACCTCGGTGGTTCCTTCCTTCAATGGGAGGTACTGGGTGACCTGGGGGGGGGTTGGAACTGGGGTCACTGGGGGAGAAATCACCCCAGCAGTGGAGGGAAAATTACCCCAAAGAGAGGAAAAACCCCAACTGGGGAGAAACTGACCTCAAATAAATGAGCAATGAACCCAAAACAGGGAGAAATGAACCCAAAAAGCCAGGAAAGAGACCCAAACTGGGAAAACCCCCCAAGTACAAAAGAAATTACCCCCAAAAGGTACAACCAACCCCAAGTGGGGGAAAAATGACCCCAAATGGGCAGGAATGACTTCAAAAAGGTAAAGCCAACCCTAAAAGAGGGGTGCGTGACTCCAAATGAGGGAGAAACCACCCCAAACCAGGGGGAAGAGGACCCCATAGCCCATACGGCCCCCACCTTGGCCTCAAAGCAGACCCTGCCCCCAGTGACCCCATGGGTGCTGCGGGCGCCGGCCCAGAGCCCTGGGAATTTCTCGAAGAAGAGGGGCTGCCCCCCGTAACGGTCCCGGCTGGCTCGGAACTGCAGGTCTGATGTGTCTGCAGGGGCAGAGACAACGAGGCTCCGTAAGCACCCCCAGCCCAGCAGGGTGCAAACAGCCCCAGAAGGACTCAAGTTAGCCCTGCAACAGCCCCAAGTGACCCGAAAAGAGCCCCAAATCATCACCCAAAAGCCCTGCAACAGCCCCAAAAGGACTCAAATTGTCCCAAAATAGCCCCAAGTGATCCCAAAAGGGCTCAAACCCATCCCAAAAGAGCCTAAATTATTTCAAATGATGTCAAACTCCCCCAAAACATCCTAAAGGGCCCCAAAAGATCCCAAGTGGACCCACATGATCCCAAAGGGGCCCCCAATGGTCTCAGAAAAACTCCAAATGACTTCAAAAGGTCAAATTCATCCCATTGGCCCTAAATAATCCCAAAGGGCCCCAAAACTACCCCAAATCATTCTAAAAGGTCCCAAACTGGCCACAAACCAACCAAATTACCCCAATATGACCCCAAGCAGCCCCAAAGTATTCCAAAGCAGCCCCCCAAACAGTACCAAATGATCCCAAAAGAGCCCCAAATAATCCCAAATCCCGCCCACTCTCTACATTCCCCCAACCCAACCCATCACCCCATGAATCCCCTCAAATCCCCCCAAGTCCACTATAAGTCCCACAAACCCAGACCAGACCTCTTTCAAATCCCCTCAAAAGCCCCCAAAAGTGACCCAACCCCCCAAAACCCAAATCAAATCCCCTAATCCCATCCTAAATCCTCCCGACCCATTCCAATTCCCTCTAAATCCCCCCAATCCATCCCAAACCCCCTCAATCCAACCAAAGTCCCCACAAACCCCACCAATCCCCTGTAAATCCTCCCCTCGGACTACCTTAAAAAGCCCTCCAAATCCCACTGAACCCAACCCAATTTTCTCTAACCCCCCCCCCAATCCCATAAAAGCAGCCCCCTCGATCCCATGGGATCACAGATCCCTGCTCACAGGTGTCCAGGATCACCAGGCTCTCATCCTCCTCCCCTTCTCGTGGCTCCTCCTCTGGCGGAGGCGGTGACTTGGAGCTGTGGGGAAACTTCCTGAGGGCTGGAATGGCCCCGGGGACACCAGGAACAGGGGGCGGGAAACCAGGTTGGGAAAGGAGGAGAAGGGGAGACAGATAGAAAAAGGGACAGGAAAAGCGAGAAATAGAGGAGGAAAAGAAGGGGAAAGGAAATCAGGACAGGGGAACCAAAAAGAGAGGCAGAAAAGCAAAACAAGAAGAAGGAAAAGAGAAAGGAGTATGAGAAAACAAAAAACAGGGCAGGAACAGGATAAACAGAAAATAAAGCAGGAAACCTAAGAAAGTGGAGGAAATGGCAAAGAAAAAAACAGCAGTAAAAGAGAAGGAAAACAGAAAGAAAAAGAAACCATGAAAAGAGAGGTGGAACAAAACCAGTAGAAAATAGCAGGAAAAGAGAAGAAACGAGAGAAAAAGAGACAGAAAAGCAGAGAAGTATCCTGGAAGACAGGAGGAAACCACCAAGAAAAGAGAAAAAAGTGGGAGATGGGCAGGAAGCAGCGGGAAAAGGTTGAAAAAAGGGAAGAGGAGAACAAAGAGAGAAAAAAGGAGAAAGAGGGAGAAAGAGGAAGAAGGAGGAAGCCCCACCGGCTGTTGTAGGCCTCCTCGCGGAACTCGTAGTAGGCCCGGCCATGCTCATCCTTCTCATCCCGCTGGCGCTTCACCCCCCGGCGCTCCCCATCGGAGCCAGCGGCTTTGCCTTTGTCTTCCTCGTCCCCTGTGGAAAAGCCAGCGGGGAAAGCCCTTCAGAGCTCATGGTTTGGGACCCAAGGGACGAAAAGGGGGATGTGGGGAGAGGGGGGCCTTGGGATAAAGTGGGCTTCCAAGGGGCTCTGAGGGCTTTGAAATTCTGAAGGGAAAGGTGGAACTAGTGGGGCAAATGGGGGGACAAAGGNGGGCCAAAGGCATTAAATTGGGGGGATTTAATGGGATGAGGAGAGAGGAATGGGATTGGGTTACTTTAGTGGGATTTAGAGAGTTAAACGTGAGGAGGATAGAAAAGCTTAAAAAAGTTAATTTTAGACTATTAAATGGGGCTGGAAGAATCCTAAGGCGGCAGAAAGGGGGTGTGGAAGTGTGAAATAAGATCCAGGGGGACTGATTTGGGGGGATTTAATGGGGTGGGGGCTGTGGAATGAAATTAAGAGGAAACTTTAAGGGGTTAAACATTGAGAAAGCTGCTTAGGGGGTGCAAAGGAGACTAAATTAGGGGAGGGTTGAATGAGACTGGGGGATTCATTTGACAGGGATTTCATTGGGTGGAAGATGAAAAACCAAGGTCCAGAGGAGCTAATGTGGGGGGACTCAATGGGACAGAGAACGGGGAAAGTTTAATGGGGTCAGAAAAGGGGTTAAATAGGGTAAAGGGTGTGGAATGAGGACACAGAGGGTTAAACTGCAAAAGTTTAATGGGTTAGGGAGTGAGGAATGCAACTTAGGGGGGAGTTTGAGGGGCGCTCCATGGGATAGGGGGAACTTAATGGGATTTAGGGGATTAAATGGGGTGGGAGAGGGAATTTAGGGGGTACAGAAGGGGGATAAAAGGGGAGGGGAGAAAAAAGCTCAAGGAAATTGACTCTACAGGGTAAAGCAGAAGTTGGAGAAACTCACGGAAGGCAGAAAAGAGTTTCAATAAGGTTGGGGGTGTGAAATGAAGTCAACGAGGGTTAAATTGCAGGGATTTAAGGAGGGGAGAAGAAATGGGGTCTAGAGAAAATAATTTGGGGGGTTCAATGTGATAAAGAAAACTTAGGAAGATTTAGTAAGTTAAACAAGACAAAGAGAGAATTCAGGGGATTCAGAAGGGGATTAAATGGGGTGAGGGGTGTGGAACGAGGTCTGGGGGACTGATTTGGGGGGATTTAATAGGGTGGGAGATTAGGACCAGCATCCACAGAAGTTAATTTAAGGGGATCCCACAGGATACGAGAAGTTTAAAAAGATGTGAGAGGTTTGACAGGTTGGGGAAACTTTAGCAGGGACAAACAGGAGATTAAAGGGGGCAAGGAATGAGCTCACAAGGGGTTAAATTGGGGGTGGTTCAATTCGATGAGGAGCGTGGAATGGGATTATGGGGGGAATCTGATGGGTGCTACACGGGATGAGGGAATTTAGTGGGATTTAGGGGATTAAATGGGGAGGGGCGGGAAATTCAGGTGGTGTAGAACGGAGTTTAGTGGAGTGGGAAGTGAAAGGAGCTCGAGGAAGTTGACTTTAGGAGACTGGCACTGAAAAAAACTTGAAGGGAGCAGAAAGAGGGTTGAAGGGGGTGAGTGATGTGGAATGAGGTCCAGGAGTACTGATCTGGGGGGACTGAATGGGGTGAGGACTGTGGAATGAGGTTGCAGGAGTTATGTGGGGAGGACTTACTGGGGTGGGAGGTGAGGAATAGGGTAGAGATAAAAATGTTGGGAGGGGTTCCATAGGAAAAGAGAAGTTTAGGGGGTGCAGAAGGGAGTTAAATTGGAAGGACCATGTTATGAGCTCATGGGGGATTCATCAATCGGGTGGAGGTGAGGAACAAGGTCCAGAGAAGCTGATTTGGTGAAATTCAATGGGATGGGGAGAACCTGGAAGAATTTGGGGGGGCTCAAGATGGGGGGAGTTTACTGGGAGCAGAAATGGGATTCAATGAGGTGGGGGGGATGAAAAGACTTCAAGGAAATTGAGTTTAGGAGATTAAATAGCATTGGGAAAAACCTGGGAGCAGGGCAGAAGGGGGTTCAGTGGGATGGGTGGGATAGAACGAGGTCCAGGGGGACTGAATGGGGGGGGGGCTGTAGAACGAAATTTTAGGAAGTTAATTTGGAGGAATTTACTGAGGGGAGGGTGTCCGTGCAATGAAATTAAGGAAAAGATTCAGGGGGATTCCATATGGAGGGAAAGCTTTAGTGGGTGCAAAACAGGGTCAAATTTGGGTGGGGGGTGGAATCAGGCCGTGGAGAAGTCATTTGGGTGGGATTCAATGGGGTGGGGAGTGAGGAATGGGGTCCAGAAGAGCTAACTTGGGGAAATTCAATGTAATAGAAAGAACTTTTGAGGATTTTGAGAGGTTCAATAGAACGGGGAGTGTTCAGTGACAGCAAAAAGGCAAGGAGCATGTGCAATGAGATCACAAAAAATTAAATTGGGGGTGGTTAATGGGATGGGGGGGTCAGAAAGAAATAGGATTGGGGGGTGCTCCATGGGGTGGGTGAAATTTAGTGGGATTTAGGGGGTCCAGTGGGGTGAGGGAGGGAATTCAGGGAGTGCAGAAAGAGATTAAACGGGGTAGGGGGTGAAGAACGAGATTAAGGGAAGATTTTGAGAGGTGCTCCAAAGAGTGATGAAAGTTTAGTAGGATTTGGGGGGTTACATGGAGTTGAAGAGTAGAGCAGTGAAAGGAGCTCAAGGAAGTTCAACTTAAGAGACTAAATAGGGTTGGGATAAACTTAAGAGAGGCAGAAGGAAATTCAGCAAAATGGAGAGCATGGAATAAGACCATAGAGTGTTAAATTGGGCAGGTTTAATGGGGTGGTGGGTGAGAAACAGGGTCCAGAAAAGCTAATTTAAAGGGATTCAACAGCATGAGGGGAATTTAGAAGGATTTGAGGTGATTCAGTAGGAGGTGCAGGAAATTCCGGGAGTTAAATGGGGTGGTGAAGTCAAAGAAGCTAAAAAAAATTGATCTTAAGAAGTTAAATGGGACTTGGAAAACCTTAGGGAGAACAAAAAAGAAGTTTAAAAGAGGTGGGAGGTGTGGAACGAGATCAAAAGAGCAACTTCGGGGGACTTAAGCAGAGAGGGGAGAAACCCAAGGGAATAAATAGGTTGTCAAATAGAGTGGAGGGGGGCATAAAATGAGACCCCACAAGATCTTTAGTGGGGTGTGAAAGAGGCTCTTTGAGCACTACATTAAAAAAAAAGCGAGAGAAAGCTCTAAAACACCATAAGAATCTACTGGAAATTAATTGAAGGGGTCCTGGAGCTGCGTTGGGTGTTCTCTCTGTTGCTACTCACCGCCCTGGGCTCCCTCGTCCTTGGGCTCGGTGGCCGCGCTGGCTTCATCCCCACTGGGTCCCTCCTCCTGCGGCCTCTCGGCTCCGTTGACGCCGCCGCTGGCTTCTTCGGGGCCCTGAGGCTCCGCTTCGGGCTGCGGCTGCTCCTGCTGTTGCTGCTCCACCGGAGGCCCCGCCGCTGCTGCTGTCGCTGCCTCCTCCTCCACCGCCTCCTCTTCTTCCTCCTCCCCAGCGGGGCGGGGGGGGCCGGGCTGAGCCCCCTCCCCTTCCCCGGGGGCTACTGCGGCTACTGCTCCCGCCGCTCCTGTTGTAGCCCCAGCGCTTTCTTCCTCATCAGCGAGCAGAGTTTCCTCGTCTTCTTCCTCCTCCTCCTCCTCCTCTTCCTCATCCTCTTCTTCCTCCTCCTCTTCCTCATCCCCAGCTCCATGAGGCCCAGCGGCCGCTCCGCTCTCTCCAGCGGGACAGATCCCTGCAGCGCTGGCAACGGTGGAGGAGGAGGCCCCAGCGGCGGTTCCGGCGGTCCCTTCCTCAGGCCCCGCCGCCAACATTTCGGCGTCCAGGGCCTCCTGGAGCCGCTGCGCCAGCTCCACCTTCAGGCCGCGGGAATCCAGGCCGCGGCGGCCCAGCTCTGCGCGGAGCTCGGTCACCTTCAACCGCTTCACGTCCATGGCGGCGGCGGCGGGGGAAGAGAAGGGGGGAAAGGGAGGAGGTGGAGGAGGAGGGGGGGAAGGGGAAGGGAGGGAGGGAAAGGGGGGGGAAAGGGACGGGAAGCGGAAGCGGAGCCGCGCGGGAGGAGGCGGCGGAGATCCGCGGGAGTAGGCGGCGGCGGACAGCCCGAGGAAGCG
>VXBP01000425.1:16261-35499 GCA_013400115.1 Rhinopomastus cyanomelas | reverse complement strand
CACCCTGCTGGCTTCTGTTCACCCAGTTGTCACCCAGTATTTCCAGGTCCCTCTCTGCCAGGCCGCTCTCCAGCCACTCATCCCCCAGCCTGTAGCTGCAGGGGTTCTTGTGGCCAAAGTGTAGCACCCTGCCCTTGACCTTGTTCAAACTCATACCATTGGCCTCTAGCCATTGACCCAGCCTGTCCTGATCTCTCTGCAGCTGCGTCCTCCCCCCCAACTTGATGTTATCTGTGAATTTACTGAGGGTAGATCCAATGCCCTCATCCAGGTCATAAATAAAGACGTTGAATAAAACAGGGCCCAGTCCTGATCCCTGGAAGACACAGCTGGTCACAGGACACCAACTGGATGGAGCATCATTCACCACTATTTTTCACAAAGTCAATCTTTCTCTTCGTTTAGCTTTTCCCTCCCTCTTCCACAGGTAATTTTACACAGCTTGTTTCTTACCCATTGCACTCTGCCTCTCCTGAAACCTTCCTTTTTCATTTCTCTTTTCATTTCTGGCTGCTGGAATTGAAACTCTCTGGCGTTTCTCCTGTGGGGCCAGGCTGGGAGAACTGAGGGGGTTCTGCTGGAGAAGAGAAGCTCCAGGAGACCTTAGTCCGGCCTTTCAAGGCTTAAAGGGGCCAGTGAGAAAGATGGGGATAGAGGTTTCAGCAGGGGCTGCTGTGCCAGGACAAAGGGTGATGGTTAAACTGGAAGAGACAGAGTCAGGGGAGAGATAAGATAGAAGTTGTTGCTGCGGAGAGTAGGGAGAGCCTGGCCCAGTTGCCTGGAGTGGTGTGAAGAAGCCCCACTTGAAGCCCAAGCCTACGTTGTTATTATCCTCAAGATTCCTCCCGAAAGCTCCGAGTCAGCAGAGCCCAGCTGGATGTGTTCAGCTTTCAGGATGGGCTTGCTTGTCCTCTCTTCACAGCCTTTGTGTTGTACATCAGAGAGCAGCTTCATTCTGCTACTGACTAAACAGTTCCTAGCACTGTCAATGAATTTTGGCACATTAGTGTCTCGGGGCTGGCCCCTCCCAATACTGGTTCCTTGCCCTTTGGGTGTCTCCTGCATCCCCTGAGGCCTGTTTGCCCTACACTTTGCTAGAGATGTCACAATGCTGTGTGTTTCTCCACATGCCCTTGCAGAAGCACTTTAGAACTGCATGCACAGCTCACAGAGCACTGGCATGAGCTCTTCTTACAAGGAATACAAGGAGGAGTCCGCCTGCACATTGAGCTGCGCCTGCCTATCAAAGCTTCAGCTCAGGCTGGAGGTCAGTGCTCTCTGCTCCAGTTAGAAAACAAATTCCAGCATAAGCTTTTCCCCTGACAATGCCCAGTCTCCCCAGTGGCTGTTGCAGCAGCTCTGGACCAGCCGATTTTGTACAATCCTTTCAAAAGTGAAAAGTCAATGAGTCCCCTGCAAACATGAAATGTCTCAAAAGCAATCTCTTGTGATTTTGAAATCCTCACTGCTTTACCCAAAGAAAGGGGTTTCATGTGACAGTTCTGTGGGCATCTGCCATGGATTAGCTTCTCTCTTTGTTTCTTCAATAAAATACTACTTCTTGCAGCCTCCCCTACCCATTCCCTGGGGCCTCATTACAGAATCACAGAACATTAAGGAGTGGAAGGGGCCTCGAAGGATCAACCAGTCCAAAACCCCTGTCACAGCAGGATCCCCTAGAGCAGGCCCAAGTGGGTTTGGGATGTCTCCAGAGAAGGAGACTCCACCACGAAGAAGTTCCTTCTCATATTGGAGTGGAACCTCCTCTGTTCCAACTCATACCTACTGCCCCTTGTTCTATCATTGCATGCCACTCAGCAGAGCCTGGCTCCATCCTCCTGACACCCATCCTTTCTATATTTATAAACATTCATGGGGTCACCCCTCAGTCTACTTTTTCCAAGCTCAAGAAACCCATCTCCCTCAGCCTTTCCTCATCAGGCAGATGTTCAAGTGCCTTCATAATCTTTGTGACTCTCTGCTGGACTCTCTCAAGCAGTTCTGTGTCCTTCTGGAATGGAGGGGCCCAGAACTGGACACAGTAGCCTAGACGCAGTCTCAGCAGGTCAGAGTAGAGGGGGAGGAGAACCTCTCTCCATCTACTAACCACCCCACTTCAGTTTCCCCAGCCAGTTTTACAGGTTCCTTACTGTGAAGGAACCTTTGGTTAATCTGAGTGCTTCACCTGAGGTGAGATGCTGTCGAAAAAGGAGCCTTTAGCAGCTCAGATGTTCAGCATTGAGGGCAGCAGCGGAACGTTCTGTGCTTCGTAAAGCACCAACGACGATGGGACCATTATGTCTCTTGGCAAAAGCTTCAGGCTTTCTCCTTTATGCTTCCCAGACTGCCCCTTGCATGCAACTGGCAGTGGGGTTATGGGGTTTTTGTAATTTTTCATGTAAACTCAAGTATTTCAAAATCCGCAGGGGAGAGAGAGGGAGGTGAGGCTGCTTTGTGGTGGCTGCAGAAAAGGGAAGAGGGTTGAAATGTTTCTCCTAGCGTTGCATGCTCCACTGTCAGAAGAGAAACCTGCCATCTCCTTCGTGCTGGAGAGGCCACATCTGCATTTTTGGGGGTGGTGGGATGGGGAGAATTAAAGACCAGGCAGGGGAAGAGCTGATTAAATCAAGGCAAAGCTTGGCAGCACTGCGGAGCAGCCTGATGTGTATCAGCCAGCACATGTTCAACATATGTTGGAGGTTGATGCTCCCATCATGAGATGTGGGCACAAGGAGGATGGCAGAGAGAACTTCCCTTCCACAAGGGGCTCACTCCTGTGCCTGCCCTGTACCCTGTCTTGTTCTTAAGAGCTGAGTGATCCCTTCCATGGGAGCCCCTGAACTCAGGCACTGCTACTCATCTAAAGGTGCTCTCCTGGCTTCTTCTGATGGGATTTATCACTCTGACCACACTCAGCCTGGGGATGGTCTTGTCTGCTTAGGTGGAACCTCCCAGAACTGGAAGAGGGAGAACATGGCTCCAGGGAACCAAAACTCTTTCAGAGGTTGTCTTGATCCTGGGAATGATCTGCTACATCATCTCCAGCCTGTTTCCAGTGGGCGGCTGAGTCACGGTTCCACACTAAGATCAACAAGAGCCTTCAAGTCCACATTCAGAACTATCTGGACTCTGACACTGATGGATGGCTCAAATCAGGAGGGACCAGAGTGTCTTGTCTAACCTCTTGTGGGCCATAACTTCCCACCCAGCACTGCCAGGTAGCTTTCTAGGGATCATTCACTTTCTTTCCCAAGTCACTGTGCTGCCTGAGCGCTACAGCTTTGACATCTGCAAACACACAGTCCTGGGAATGAGAAGACATGAAGGAAGTGTTGAGGACTAGCTGCTTCAGAGTTTTGCTTCTGAATAGACTGAGCCTGGAAGTTCCTGCAGACCTGCTCCTGTCTTGTGCAGAGCATCCCCTTCCTTTAGCTCCAGGTGCCCAAAGCAAAGCAAACCAGAGCTCAGTGAGCTTTGCAGCAAATGTTTTGCCAGCATCTAGCTGTATTTCCTAACCCTGATGGCATTTCTGCCCCACTCGGGTTTATGATTTACAGCAACATATTCACAGCCCTCTGGGGAAAGCTGGATTCAGGCTGTTTCTGTGGAAGCATTAGGGTCTTCCCAAGTTTCTTCAGCAGAGTCTGGAGAAACCCTGTCTGTGTGTGTGAGTGTGAGCAGGGGAACATCCTCTGTGCATTAAACGCATCTGCAGAGCGCACTTGTTTCTCCACGCCCCGAGCTGTGTTTAAATCGGGGCTTTCAAACAAACCCTCTGACTCTGGCAGGGGGATTGGACTGGATATCTTTCGAGGTCCCTTCCAACCCCTAATGTTCTGTCATTCTGTGAACCTACAAGCTGCTGCAAAATTATTTCCCCATCTCCAAACACTTGAGATAATGAAGCGGCTAAATGAGTTCTTGCTGACTCTCCCCAAAGATGCCCCTCCTGAAGGAGATCTCTTTTTTTTCCCCGTTAGATTTGGATGAAACACAACAGTTGAGTCATGAGTGTTCATTCTGGCTCGGTGCGGAGTGGGGAATGTTCTCAGCGCTGGCTGCTGCCATGTGCTTTTTTCATCAAGTTAAAGGGTGCAACTTTCCTTTTTGCTTTTCCTCCCCCCACCTCCTCCTTCCACTGACTCACTTCCCAAATATGTTTCTGGTTAGGTTCCTTGTGATTTCTTCCTGACAGAAGGGTTTTAGAGTTTGCTATGAGCTTTGAGAGTTGACTCCACCAGCTCTACAACATCCTGGCTCCTGAGAGGAGAGAATGGGTGTCTTGGACAGCAGAAGGAGCCGCAAGATGCTTCCCTCGC
Organism: Rhinopomastus cyanomelas; assembly: GCA_013400115.1. Taxonomy (NCBI): domain Eukaryota; kingdom Metazoa; phylum Chordata; class Aves; order Bucerotiformes; family Rhinopomastidae; genus Rhinopomastus; species Rhinopomastus cyanomelas. Next base: position 31,180 of record VXBP01000425.1, on the reverse strand, counting down.
TCTTGGATTCTTGGTGTGGGTGGTAGTTCTGCTGCCCCACAAATGGTTTTCCAAAGGTTGCGTGATCCTTCTCCGATGTCCGACGGGGCCCTTTGCATCCTGCTCGTGGATTGATGTGCCTGGGCAGTACAGGAAGAGCCCAAGTGAATCTCCAGGAGATGTTCTGTCTGGATTATGTGAACCTGGCATTTGCAAGGTGGTGCTTTTAGAATCGCTGTAAGTTAAGGAAGGGAGATGCTGGCTACAAAATTGCCTAGAGGGACAGACAGACAGAGTTCTCACAGGATCACAGACTGGTGGAAAGGTTGGAAAGGACCTCTAAGTTCAGCCTTCCTGCTAGAGTAGGGTCACTCAAGAGAAGGTTGCCCATGATGGCATCTAAGTATGTTTGGGATCTCTCCAGAGTGCGAGACTCCACATACTCTCTGGACAGCCCAAGCCAGGGCTCTGGCATCTTTAAAGTAAATAAGTTTCTCCTCATATTTAGGTGGAACTTACTGAGTTCCAGTTTGCACCTGTTGCCCCTTGTCCTGTCACTGAGCACCACTGACAAGTGTCTGGCTCCATCCTCCTGCCACTGTCCTTTAGCTGTTGCTCAGCGTCAGTCAGATCCCTCTCAGCTGCTCTTCTCCAGGTGAACAGCCCCAGGGCTCTCTCACCCTTTCCTCAGCACAGAGATTCTCTAGTGCCCTCAGCATCTCCATAGCCTCCCCTCCTCTCTCTTGAACTGTAGAGCCCAGACCTGGACACAAGACTCCAGATATGGCCTCACCAGGGCAGAATAGAGGGGAAGGAGAATATAGAATCATAGAATCATTAGGGATTGGAAGGGACCTCAAAAGATCATCTAGTCCAATCCCCCTGCCACAGAGGATCACCTAGACCAAGTCACACAGGAACACATTCAAGTGGGTTTTAAACATCTCCACAACCTCCATGGGCAGCCTGTCCCAGTACTCCGTCACCCTCACTGTGAAGAAGTTCCTTCTCACGTTGATGTGGAACCTCCTATATGCCAGCTTACACCCATTGCCCCTCGTCCTATCACTACATGACACTGAGAAGAGTCTGGCTCCATCCTCCTGATGCCACCCTTCAAATATTTATAGACATTAATGGGGTCACCCCTCAGTCTCCTCCAAGCTAAACAGACCCAGGTCCCTCAGCCTCTCCTCATAAGGGAAGTGCTCCACCTCCATCATCCTTGTTGCCTTATGCTGGATNCCCTCATCCAAGTCATCAATGAATAGATTGAACAGGACCGGTCCCAGCACCGATCCTTGGGGCACTCCACTAGATACAGGCCTCCAACTAGACTCTGTCCCATTGACCACCACTCTCTGACTTCTACCCTGTAGCCAGTTTACAATCCACCTCGCTACCCGAAAATCTAGGCCACACTGCCTCAGTTTGGCTGCAAGGATGCTGTGAGAGACCGTGTCAAATGCCTTTCTTAAGTCAAGATAGATGACATCCACGGCTCTGCCCTCATCCATCCACCTGGTTACAGCCTCATAAAAGGCTATAAGGTTGGTCAAGCATGACTTTCCCTTTGTGAAGCCATGCTGACTGTCCCTAATGACCCTCCTGTCCTTGATGTGCCCGGAAACAGCCTCCAGTACAAATTGTTCCATCACCTTTCCTGGGATGGAGGTGAGGCTGACCGGTCTATAGTTACCTGGGTCTTTTGCTGTCTACCAGAGCTCTCTGTGGAGTGACCCTCATCACTGATGGCAAATTTCCTTGCAGAGGGCAAATGAGGAACACGGGAGTTCTGTCAGAGCCAACCCAGTGCTCCCAGCATCCTGCCCTTAGCACTGGGCATCTTCCAGCACTTGGCCAACAGAAGGAAAGAGCTCCCTAAAAAAAACCAGACCATGAATCATTCCAATGGTGCTTCCTGAACCCGAGCTTGCAGAAACCAGGCTTGCACCTGCAAGCACAGATCTGGATTCCTGAGAAGCGGTGTCCATCACTTCCTCTAGGTGTATGCCCTATTCTCAACAACCTGCCCAGCAGATGCTAGAGAAGCTGGGAAGAACAACTCCTCTCTTTTCAAGCTAAAGGAAATGAGATGCCAAGAGTTAAGTGACTGGCCCAAAGCCAGAGGGCTTGGACAGGAGCCCAAGGCTCCCTTGTGTTAGCTGGGACATGACTGTGGAACATGTCTTGCCCTGCTGGAAATGTCACCCATGTTCTCTGGAGCAGCTATTCTACAAAGAGTCTCCTTTTTCTGTTTTCCCCCCAGATTGCTCTGCCTCGCAGGACAATCCCCATCTGTCTGATCCACCAGGCTGCAGGATTGCATAAACCAGCCAGCCTTTGCATCTGCCTTGTAGAACTTCTCATCCCCTACAGCTTTGCCTGGGAAGTTAAGTCTAGGCTTACCTATGCTGAGAATGAGTTATTGCAGGTGAGAGAATCTCCAGCAGTGAGTCTCTGGGTGCTGACGACTGGAGACAAAGGACACTGTGAATTGGCACCTCAGGGTGGCCCTGCCTCTACCTGACAGCTCTCTCAGGGAAAAGAAATTGGGAGTGGTATTCTCCCAGCCTTTTCTCAAAGCCTGAGAGCTGCTCTTCCTGGTGTCACTCGGGATGTCATGCTGGGACAACTTGCTGTGACCACAAGCCTTTTGGGTACAGAAGGTGGCAATTGTGGCCACCTGAGATACCAGTCCTGCTCCCAGCACTCAGGCTCTCCGAAGAAGACGGGGTTTTCTTTGTTGGACAGAGTGAGTCCCATCACCATCCCAGGGTCCTTTTGAGGGAGGAGACATCATTTAGAAACAACCTCTGCAGGCTCGCTGCCTGTATGGCCTCTGTAACCTCTCCTTTGAGATTCAGGAGTGACTCCTGCCAGATGGTGCCTTTTCATTCCATTTCCATGTGATCCGATGGAACTTTGTGGGGTTTTGCTGTAGGTTTGGGGTGGGGGTCTTATTATTTCCAGTATTGCTGTCATGGGTTTTTCCTGCCCTGGCACTGTCACCATCCTGTGTCATTACTCAGAAGATGGAGGAGGAGGCAGAGGTGTTTTCTTGCAAGAAACAAATGTTGGAATCACCCATCTCTGCTCAGCTGGCAACACCTCCAGTGCCCAAAACACACTGGAGAGACGTAAGTAAAGCCCAGCCACACCACAGCCCACAGGGAAGGACAGGAGACTCAGTGCTTGGAAAATATACTCTGGCAGCACAATCTCTTGGAGATCTCCCAAAGGAACTGATGGAGCCCAATTTCATGTTATTTAAACCAGAGCAAAATGAAGAGCTGGAGGCTGCGAGCTCAATGCAAACAGCAGTGGCTTCTCAGGACCTGAGTTAAAGCTCCCTGGGGAGGAAAAGCACATGAGATGGCCAAAATAGGTATCTCCTGCTCTCCAATGCCCTGTTCCCCTGGAGTTGGAAATACGAGTGAGACCTTGGGAATGTCTTAGCTGGAGATGTTTTCCAACACATGAGGGACATGTCGGAAATTTCCTGATTTCCAGTATTGCCTCCCCTCCATTTGGCTCCCTGTCAGGGAGAAGCATTTGGAACTTATCCTTCCTCATCTGCATGACCACTGGTGTCAGGGACAGTGCTGGGTGCAGGTTGTCACAGACTTCCAAGGGCTGATAGTCTAAAAATAAAGATTCAGACCAGATAAGAAGGAAGAATCTTTTATGCTGAGGGAGGTGAGAGCCTGGGTCAAGCTGCCTGGAGAGGTGGGAGAACCATGGAACCATGCCAGGTCAGGTTGGACCTTGGGCTTTAAGCAACCTGCTCTGGTTGGGGAAGTCCCTGCTCAGGGCAGGGGATTGTTCTGGAGGGACTTTGAATGTTCCTTCAACCCAAACCACATCATAATTCTGTGATATGTTCACCATGTAGACCTCCCCTCACCCCAACCCTCTCCCACTGTGCCAGTCTTCATCCTAAGAGCTTCCCAATGGCCTGTCAGGCCACTTCAGAGCATTGACCTGATTTTCTCCTCCCCGCTTGTCTCCAGACTCTTTCCTATCCTGCTGCCACAGGGCTTGGCTTCTCCTCCCACTCTCCCACAGCTATACGCAGCAATGGCTCATGGTGCATTCCTTCACGTTGTCATCTCCAGCTCCCTATCTAAAGAGCTGAAGGATGTGTCCAACCCTAACTTAGCCAGAAAATGCTGGCACCCACCTCCTGTTACCTTACCCTTGTGCACAGATCCAGCTCCTCAAGCACTCTGATGCTCTGTCATGTTTAAATACCCATTGCTTACATCTGTGCTCATTCTGCCATCATTGCTGACCCACAAGTATCATCCCAGGTGCCAGCTAGCACCAGAGGGAGCCGGTCTGGAGTTGCTCCTGAGCAGTCCCACCAGGTCTCTGTAACTGCCACCAGATCATGATCACCTGACTGAACACAGATTTCTAACTTCTCCTGCTTATTCCCCATGCTGCGTGCATTGGTGTACAGGCATTTCAGGGAGCGAGCTGAGTGCTCCGAATTTGCCCTAGGACAGCGGGAGGTCATCTGTTCTTCCTTAAGATCAGAGCTCTACCCCACTGGTGCTCGCCCATCAACTATCCCACTCCCCTTCAAATGTAGTTTAAAGTCCTCTGAATGAGCCCTGACAGCTCCTGCCTTAGAACCCTTTTTCCCCTCTGAGTTAAACCCCTCCCATTAGTATCTGCTAAGCCTGGTGTCTGAAAGAACCCAAAGCCCTGCCTGTAACACCAGTCTCATAGCCAGACGTTGATGTACTTAATCCTTCTATTCTGGCCCATGTCCTCACCCCAAAAAGGAAATAATGAACAGAATACAATTTGTGCCCCAGAGTCCTTCACAAAACATCCTAATGCCCTAAGGTCTTTCTTCATTTGCCTCAGACTGCTGAATATAGATTCCTCCCCATTTGTTTGGATGATCAGCAGTGGGTTATAGTCATCTGATCTCACCAGGTTAGGGAGCAACCTAGTGATGTCCCTGATAGCAATTCCCCTTCCTCTACTTTCCTTCCACCTAAAGACCTAACCTCCAAGTGAATTTGCCATTGATTTTTGCCTCGCATTGTGGGAAGGGGGAACAGAGCATTTCCTCCCTCTTCCACCCTTCCGTCTTCAGGCAAACTCTCTTTTATCTATCTGAAGATGTTATCAGAGGTGTTTCTTTCTCTAGGGTAAACAGCCTGAATTATTTTAAGCTTTCCTCATCGGGGTCACTGTTCTCTCTCAGCACAAACTGGGAGTGGGAGACCCCAGTGGGGATCTCACTGTCCCCAGTTTGTTGGGGATGTGGGGTTGCACCAGAAACTGTCGGCTGAGACCACCAAGCCATTTGTAGGACCTCACAAGTCACCTCAATTTCATGCTTCAGTGGGGTTTTAGGGGTTCCCAGCATCTCCAGTGTTTCCCATTCCTGCCAGGAGCTGCCCATAGCTCAGACTGCTCTGCTCAGACATGAAGTTCATCGCACCCAGATGATTCAATAACATCTGCCTTATTAAACCACCACGCTCTGCTGTCTCTATTTTTCCAGCACTAACAACATTACCATCCCGCTTCCATCTGACCTTTCTGGTGAAGACTGAAGCCAAGAACCCATAGAACCATCCAGCTGTCTGGGCATCATACATCTCTGGCTTCCCCAGTACAAAAAGCTCTCAAATATGCTCAGCTGCTGCAGCAACATGGGGCATCTTGGCTGCCTGATGGGCAAGTAAAAGGTACCTACCCATTTGTGGCCGCATAGTCTCCTGAGCAAAATTGTCCCTGGTGTGGGGGGAATTCAGGCAGGGCTTGCAGAGAAATTCTGGTGTGGTGGAACTCCAGGCTTGGGCAGGGCATGAAGCTGCTCTTACTGGGCTTTCCTGTTGATCCCCACATGTACTGATTGATTTGCCCTTGTGGCCAAGAAGACTAATGGCATCATGGGGTGGATTAGAAGGGGGTGGTCAGTAGATCGAGAGAGGTTCTCCTCCCACTCTACTCTGACCTGTTGAGACTGCATCTAGGATACTGTGTCTAGTTCTGGGCCCCTCCGTTCCAGAAGGACACAGAGCTGCTTGAGAGAGTCCAGCGCAGAGCCACAAAGATGATGAAGAGAGTGGAGCATCTCCCTGATGAGGAAAGGCTGAGGGAGCTGGCACTCTTGAGCTGGGAAAAAAGGAGACTGAGGGGTGACCCCATGAATGTTGATCAATATGGAAAGGGTGGGTGTCAGGAGGATGGAGCCAGGCTCTGCTGAGTGGCATCCAATGATAAGACACGGGGCAACGGGTGTTAGCTGGAACAGAGGAGGTTCCACAGCAATATTAGAAGGAACTTCTTCCCAGTGAAGGAGTGACAGAGCCCTGGAAGGGGCTGCCTAGGGGCATTGTGGAGTCTTCTTCTCAGCAGACATTTAAAACCTGCCTGGCTGTGTTCCTGTGTGACTTGATCTAGGGGATCCTGCTGTGGCAGGGGGATTGAACTAGATGATCTTTCAAGGTCCCTTCCAGTCCCTAATGTTCTGTGACTCTGTGAGTATTTACGATTAAAACGATTTTGAAACTGATTCTGACCCCACTCCAGAGCACATCCACAGGGTGGGAATGGTCTGGAAGATTCAGGGATGCCCCACACCTTCACAGCCCTTGGTGTGTGATAGATGAGCTTCACCTCACTGCTCCCTGCCCTGATAGAGGGAAAACCCATGGGCTGGGAGCCAGTTTCCTCAGACCGTTGGGGAGGGGAGAGCTGGGGCTGCAGAGATAATGGGAAGCGTCGGTGCCAGGGCTTGGGGTGAGACAGGGAGTTGATGCTGCAGCACTTTTTGATGCCAGCTGTGGGGCTGATGCATGCACATTCTGCAAACACATGGGATGGGGCTATGTGAGGTTCTGGGGGCAGTTTTGGTCCCTACCTTCACAACCTGGGTGGAACTGCAGGGTGCTGGGTGCCAGCACAGAATCCTATCCTGCAGATCCACTTCCTGAAGAAGGACCTCAGCAGCACCTGTCCCCTTACTGCTTCCCAGTAAATCTCCTCCCAATAGTCAATTTCTCCTATCATTCCAGCCCCGCAGAAGACAAAGCCACCAGATTAATTATTTAGCATTTTAGGGGGGTTTTTTCCCCTTGCTGCGTAACACTGGGAGTTTCTTCTGCCACCCCACAATGAGCAGCCCTAGGGATGGTGGTTGAGCACTGCATGACATAAGCCCCAGCACCATGGGAGAACTTCAGCCTTCCAGCCTGTACTAGTATTTGAAAAAGCAAATTAATAGGAGGCCTTCTGGGGATGGAATAAAGCCAGATCAAGACAGGCAATGGCTTGAAAAGAATCTGATGGACAATGGAAAGTGGGTTTATGTGTTGGATATTACAGGAGAAGAGGAGGGGGTGAGATATTTGAACCTCTGGGGTGTATTTACCCCTATTCTGTCGTGCAAAAGGTAGTGAGAGAAAGTACCCTTCGAGTTCCTTATAGCCCAAAACATCTATAGAGTTTGAGGTTACCTCACCAAAACAGAGTATTCCTTCCAGGGTTTCTAGAAAAAGCCAACAGTGTCGTGAAAAACATCTGCAGGAGATCACCATCCCACAGAGATGGTGGGGGGAAAGCTGGGTTTGAGATAGGTTTTCCCAAAAGAATTAGGAAACCTTAGTGGTGGGTGGATGGGTGGAAACAACAATCCAACATCCCTAGGGGTGCTGGGGATGGTTGAAAGACCAATGGGAGTGGCGGCAGCCAAGAGAGACATGTTCCTGCATCCCTCTGCGGCTTTGTTGCCCTATCCTTTATGGGCTGTGCGGTGTAAGTCCCAAGGTGACACTAAGGGTCCAAGGTGAGGATGGTGATGGTATCAAACCCATGAGCCAGGCACAGGCAATGAAGAGGAAGATCAGCAGGGGAGTGAGGTCCTGGGCTGTTGTGTGACACTCCTTACAGTGCTAGAGAAAGACTCACACTCAGTGGAGGCCACTCCTGGCCTCTGGAGACATCCAAAGGACACGACCACGTGATAGAAAAAAGGATTAAAGATAAACGACTGCAGAAGGATGAATGTCAACAGGAAACTGAAGCTCACACATGCCAAGCCAGGAGAGTGAGCAGAGCTATTTGTTATGAAGAGCTGATTGCGGAGGAAGAGGCTGAGAAACAAACCTCCCAGCCTGCGGCTGCAAGAGTTTTACTGACCCAAATTCCTGGAAAGAAGGTGAAGAGGGGACAGAGAAGAGCACTTCAGCAGTGTTTGTCCTGCAGGCTCCACAGTGTGGAGATGTGATTTTGTAGCTGCAGGGCAATGAAACCTTGGTTGACTCAGCAAGGGAGGAGGTATCCAGCTCTGCATCCCTTATCTGAGCATAGCTATCTCTTGCAAGCCAGGTTTTCTTCCAACTGCAGGGGTGGATTTTGTAACCTCTGGGAATGAAGGAACGGAGATGGTTATAACAGTTTCAAATCTTGGTCTCTGGCTTCACTCAACATGTACTTGTCCATCAGAAGGAGACATCTAGCCCCATGGCCCTCTAAGGGGGTTGGCTCTTATTATGGGTAAGGACACCAATCTTGACATCAGTTCTCCTTTCCCAGAGCAACAAGCTGCACTTCCACACCAGGTTGCCTTAATTTTCCTTGGAGTAACTAGGACAAATGTCCCACCTTGGGGATGTGAGGACTTGAGTCTACAGACATGGCCTTCAAACTCTGTGAAGATGTTGCCTCGTGTGCTCAACCCTGGGCTCCACATACTGCTCTATCTCCTATACCAGAAGATCACAGAATGTTAGGGATTGGAAGGGACCTCGAAAGATCATCCGGTCCAATCCTCCTGCCACAGCAGGATCTCCTAGACCCAGACATACAGGAATATGTCCAGGTGAGTTTTAAACGTCTCCTGAGCAGGAGAGTCCACAACCCCCCTGGGCAGCCCCTTCCAGTGTCACCCTCTGTCACCCTCACCATGTAGAAGTTCCTTCTCATATTTAATGTGGAACCTCCTATAAGATGCTGACTAATCTTTGCAAGGTCGGGAGAGGGAACCACAAGAGGAAAGACTAAACCTCTACATCTCAAGACCTTAATTCCAAATATTACCCACCCTGTCATTACGAAGATGCTGAGTAACTTCACGTGTGGACTGGGTGGTTGCACATAGTACAACAGGTATCTACAACAGCTTCATCATTTTGCACCTACGTTCAGCAGACTCAAAAGACCAAGTCACAAGAACATTCATGAGATGACCAAACCAGAAAAGAACCAATGTGTCCGGGAATAAACAAGGAAGCAGTTACCCAGCACATTTCCTTTGCCAGGAACATGACCTTATCTCTGCTGGGAAATGGTCATCTGAAAGAAGTGAAATCTTGACTACATCCAAAAGACTCTCAGAGATGGAAAGAGATGAAGAGACACTGGACAAACCACCCAGGTGGTTTGAACTTCTATCACCTGCTGAGATGGAGAGGTGGGAGAAGACAATAGGGGTTTGCACTGCTGCTTGAGTTTAGTTCTAGGGTGCTTTTTTAAAGGGACTCAACACTCCAAGAACCCAGTTGCTTAAGGGATGTGTGTTAAGAGCTGAGGGAGAATCATAGAATCATTGAGGTTGGAAGAGATCATCCAATCCAACCATCAACCCAACCCCACCCTGCCCACTAAACCCTGTCCCCCAGGGCCACATCTACTCATTGTTTTAACCACTCCAGGGATGGCAACTCCACACTCTTCCTGGGCAGCCTGTTGCAGCCCCTGACCACTCTGTCAGAGAAGAGAGTTTTCCTGATGGCCAATCTAACCCTCCCCTGGCACAGGTTGAAGCTGTTTCCTCTTGTCCTATCACCGGTGACTTGGGAGAGGAGACCAACCGCCACCTCTCTACAACCTCTTTTTAGGTAGTTGTAAATTACAGAATCACGGAATCATCATGGCTGGAAAGTCCAACCCTTTCTCCTAGTGTCTAACCACTAGACCATATCCCTAAGCGCCACTCCACTCGTTCCTTAAACACCTCCAGGGATGGCGACATCACCACCTTCCTTGGCAATCCATTCGAGCATCTAATCACCCTCTCAGTAAAGAATTTCCTTCTAATATCCAATCTAAACCTCCCCTGATGCAACTTGAGGCCATTTCCCCTCATCCTATCAACACTAATTGGAGAGAAGAGACCAACACCAGCCTTGCTACAACCTCCTTTAAGGTAGTTGTAGAGGGCAATAAGGTCCCCTCTCAGTCTTCTCTTCTCCAGACTAAACAACCCCAGCTCCCTCAGCCTCTCCTCATAGAGTATGTCCTCCAGCCCCTTCACCAGCTTGGTTGCTCTTCTCTGCACTTGTTCCAGCACCTCAATGTCCTTCCTGTACTGTGGTGACCAAAACTGGACACAGTACTTGAGGTGTGGTCACACAAGTGCCGAGTATAGGGGCACAATCACCTTCCTGCTCCTACTGGTCACACCATTTTTGATACAGGCCATTGGCCTTCTTGGCCAGCTGGGCACACTGCTGGCTCATGTTCAGCCGGCTGTCGATCAACACCCCCAGGTCCTTCTCCACCAGGCAGCTCTCCAGCCATTCTCCTCCAAGCCTGTAGCGTTGCTGGGGGTTGTTCTAGCCAAAGTGCATGACCTGGCACTTGGCCTTGTTAAACCTCATACAGTTGAGCTCAGTCCATCGCTCCAGCCTATCCAGATCCTGCTGCAGAGCCTCCCTACCCTCCAGCAGATCGACACTCATGTTTAATTTTGTGTCATCTGCAAATTTACTGAGGGTGCACTCGATCCCCTCATCCAGATCATTGATAAAGATATTAAACAAGACCGGTCCCAAAACTGAGCCCTGAGGGACACCGCTTGTGACTGGCCACCAATTGGATTTCACACCGTTCACCACCACCCTCTGGGCTCAGCCGTCCAGCCAGTTTCTAACCCAGCAAAGAGTCCTCTTGTCTATGCCATGAGCCACCAGCTTCTCCAGCAGAATGCTGTGGGAAACAGTGTCAAATGCCTTACTGAAGTCCAAGTAGATAACATAAAGAGCAATAAGGTCTCCTCTCAATCTCCTCTTCTCCAGTTCTCTCAGCTACTCCTCATCAGACCTGTCCTCCAGGCCCTAGAGACGTGAGGAGCTTGCAAACCTCATGTGAAGAGGAGGCAGGGGGTTATAGAGGAGGAGACAGTTCATGGAGGTGAAGTGCTGAGGAGAAACAAGGCATCTGCATTTCTCCTTTTTTGGGTTTTCTTTGGAAACGTCACCCTAGTGACGTTACCTTCAGGTAGAAGCTGCAGATAGGGAATATTGAGACTATCAAGGGGTGACTGTAGGGGGCTGCCACCCACTGGATCCCAGCACAGTGAGCTTAGCCATGCCAGAGCGTTTGAGGACACAGAGCTTTTGTTTACACAGAGGTTTGGGGAATTTCTCAGCCTCTTGTATGAAGAGTGGGGCCAGGCACTGCTTTTCCTGCTCCAGTCACCCAGCTGAAGCACCCGAGTGTACCGGGCACAATTCCATGGCCGGTCACCCTGGGAAGAGCCAGTCGGACCGGCTTTCCCAGCTGGTGTCAACAGCAGCCCCTAACAGTTGAAAAGCCCAAATAAAAAGTCATGAACAAAATAAAACCTCTCTAAGTGGAATAAACCCCTGACAGCTGCTCGGTTTCATTGCTGATTTCCCAAAGAGGAGCCTTTTCATTGGAGAATCATCCTGGTTTCCACCAAGCAGAAGCAGGAGGAGCATCGGGCTGCGAGCTCTGGTAGGTGTTATCATTCCGATGGAAGCAGCCGTGTGCTCTGACACCTTATTTGGGTATTGCTGCTCGGACAGAGCAAGGACTTCTTGCAAAAAGTGGGAAGAGCCCCGGGGATGCTTGGCTGCCTCTGACACAAGAGCAGCCTTGCCGGTGAGTTTTTGACCATGCTGTGTGTCTCAGTCGAGCGCTGGGAATGACGCTGATGGCCTCTCTGTTCACCCACTGCTGACAGAGGAAAGGAGAGTCCTAGAGAGGGCAGAGAGAATTCCCCATCCTCAGAGAAGGAGAAACCATACAAACAGCTTGAGGAGCTGAAGGAAAAGAACCGACTGTCTAAGTTGGTCACTGCAGCAGGCAGCTGCTCTAAAAGGTTCCTGGCTCTGGTGGAGCCAGAGCTGTATTGAATTGCATCAGCTGGGAACCTCATCCAAGTGGTTGGGTTGAGAGTAACCCTTTCTATTTATTGCCCTATTGTTTCGCACTGGAAGAACAGCACGATTCCATCTGTGAATGCTCTGTTGTCACACAGCTGCTCTCCCCCTGCCTATCCCAGTCTGGAAATCAGCCTCCAGCTTCTCAGTTTGAGGGGATAAATCACAGAATCACTTGGCTGGATGAAAGCTTTAAGATCATCAAGTCCAACCTTGATCCAGCCCTGCCAGGTCACTCCTAAACCTTGTCCTTTAATTTGGGGATTAAGGCTCTGGTGGAGATTTGGTAGGAGAGGTCATCTGCTGCCCATCCTCCCACCACTGCCCCGTTTTACCACCTGGTCACAGCGTACACATTAACTCAAAACCTGGTTCATTCTGCCCTGGACAGGTTTTATTGATCACAGAATCACAGAATTATTGACGTTCAAAAAGCCCTCTGAGCAAATCCAGCATAGCCCAGGACCTAACATCATCCCATCAGCCAGACCAAGGCACTAAGAGCCACAGCCAGTCTGTCCTTCAACACCTCTAGGGATGGTGACTCCACCACTGCTCTGGGCAGTCCATTCCAGGCTCTGATCACCCTTTCCTTGAGGAAAGGCTTCCTAAAATCCAAACTAACCTAAGGGCCTACCAGCTTCAGGCCCTACCCTCTCGTCCTAGCACTAGTTGCCTGGGAGAAGAGCCTGACCCCCACCTGACTGCAACCTCCCTTCAGGGAGCTGTAGAGAGGAAGAAGGTTCTCCCTGAATCTCCTCTTCTCCAGCCTAAACACCCCCAGCTCCCTCAGTCTCTCCTCACTTGATTTCCCTCCAGTCCCTTCCCCAGCCTCACTGCTCCTCTGGACCCACTCTAGCCCCTCAATCGCTTTCTTGAAGTGAGTGGCCCAGAACTGCCCACAGTACTTAAGGAGAGGCCTCCCCAGTGTCCAGTACAGAGGGAGAATGACGTCCCCAGTCCTGCTATTGCTGATCCAAGTCAGGATGTCATTGGCTTTCTGGGCCACCTGGGCACCCTGCTGAGTCCTGTTCACCCAGGTGTCAACCAGTACTGCCAGGTCCCTCTCTGCCAGGCTGCTCTCCAGCCACTCATTTCCCAGTCTGTAGTTGCAGGGGGTTCTTGTGGCCAAAGTGTAGGACCCTGCCCTTGGCCCTGTTAATCCTCATCCCATTGGCCACAGAGGAAAATATTTATAACTATTTCTAAGCATAGAAATAATTATTTATAAGCATGTTATTATTATTAAATATATATTTATAAATAATTATTTATAAACATTTATAAAACTCACTATTGTAACAGCAAAACTGAAAAGGTGTCAGATTTTATCATCCAAGTTCACAGAATGTTAGAGGTTGGAAGGGACCTTGAAAGATCATCTAAGTCCAACCCCCCCTGCTGGAGCAGGGTCAGCCTACAGTACTGTCTCGAGATGTCCTACATGGGGCTCAAACCCACAACCCCAAGAATCCAGAGTCCCATGCTCTACCAACTGAGCCAACCAGGTGCCCCAAATTCAGTTCAAGGGAGTTATTGAAAAGATTCCATTGCAGTGCAGGATGTTGGAACTGGAGAAAGCCGTTAGTGAGGCTGCTGGAGTGGGGCTTTATTGTTGAGATGGGGTTTCATGATTGCAATAGGGCTTCATCATCAGGATGGAGCTTCGTGTTGGGATGAGTTTTCCTGGTTGGAATGGAGTTTCATGATACCGATGCAGCTTCACAGTTGGGATGGGGCTTCATGGTTGGGATGGGGCTTAATAATCAGGATGGGGCTTAACGATTGGGATGAAGCTTTATGGTTGGAATAGAGCTTTCTTATTGGGATGGGGCTTCGTGGTCAGGGTGGAGCTTCATAGCTGGGGTGGGGTTTCATGGTTGGGATGGGGCTTCATGGTTAGGATAAAGCTGTTTGGTCGGGATGGAGCTTCCTTATTGGAACAGTGCTTCATGATCAGGATGGGGCTTCACGGTTGGGATGGGCCTTTTTGTTTTGAATGGGGCTTTACAGTGACAATAGAGCTTAATGGGCAGGACAGAGCAGCATGATCTGGATGAACCTTCATTATCAGGATGCAGCTTCACAGTCAAGATGGGAATTCATGGTCAGTATGGGGCTTCATGGTAGCAATAGAACTTCATGGTCAGGGTGGAGCTTCATGGTCAGAATGGAGCTTTCCATCACCTGGCATAATGCAGGACACATCCTTGCCCACCATACTGGATCTCAGAGCACAGTTCCTTCCGTGCAACAGTTTTTCAGGAAGCCCGCTGGCCTCTACGGGATGTTGTATCCCATTGGGTGGAGAACTGCAGGAAACAGCCATCACTTCTTTCTTTCTTTTCTTTCCTCCATCCTTGCCGCTCCAGGCCTTTCATTTAAGCCCAGTTCCCATTTCCTAGACCCTACAGAGGAAAATGATGGAGAGAAGAGGCTCCTCACCCATGACACAGGACACCGACTGCTCTGAGGTGAAGCTTTTCCCTGTGTCCAACCATTTTGCTAAGAAATTTGGGGATTTCTGTAGTTTCCATTAAGAAAACATCCAAAACCCCAAAAATCCCTAAGGGATTGGGTAGCCCCAGGTTATGTGGTTTGGCACCACTGGGAGGGTGTTCAGGAGCCCTGAACAGAGCGGGATCACTGGAGGGAGGAAGGTGGGAATGGTTGGGGTGGGGGCTTTGTGTGAGGTTACTCTGTGTAGGGGGGTTATCCCGTTTGTGTGTGTGTGTGTGGGTATCCCGTGGGTGGGGGTGGTTATCGTGTGTGTGTGTGGGAG
>VXBP01000425.1:0-15909 GCA_013400115.1 Rhinopomastus cyanomelas | reverse complement strand
GCCCCATTCCCCCCACCTCCACCCCGTCCTGAGCCGAGCCGAGCTAAGCGGCGGGGCCGGGCGGCGGGGTGTGCGGGTGCAGGAGAGCGGGGCCATGGCGCTGGATGGGATCCGCATGCCGGATGGTTGCTACGCGGACGGGACGTGGGAGCTGAACGTCCATGTCACGGATCTGGGCCGCGATGTCACCCTGCGGGTCACGGGCGAGGTGCACATCGGCGGCGTCATGCTGCGCCTCGTCGAGAAGTTGGGTGAGTGACCCCCTGCCCTGCCGTCCATCCGTCTGTCCTGCCGGGAAACACCGCCTCTTTTTATCCTCCGCACCCCGCAACGGGCACCCCACGCACCCAGCAACCGGCACCGCAGCCCTGCGGGAGGTCCCACTAGGGTGCAGGAGCTCTGAGGATTGGGTTTGAGCTGCCAGCACCCTGCCCCGGGACTGTACTCCAGCTCCCAGGACTGTGCTCGAGCTCCCAGGACTGCACTCCAACTCCTAGGATTGTGCTCGAGCAACCAGCACCCTGCCCCAGTACTGTGCTTGAGCTCGTAGGGCTGTGCTTGAGCACCCAGCACGCTGTCCCAGCATCCAGCACCTTACCCCAGCATCCAGCACCCTGCCACAGTACTGTGCTTTAGTTCCTAGGACTGTATTCCAGCTCCTAGCACCCAGCACCCTGTCCCTGTACTCTGTTTGAACTCCTAGGACTGTGCTTTAGCATTCAGCACCCTGCCCCGGTACTGAGCTTGAGGTTCTAAGACTGTGCTTGTGAACCCTGTCCTAGAACCCAGCATCTAGCACCCTGCCCTAGTACTGTCCTTCAGATCCCAGTACTGTGCTGGAGATCCTAGGACTGTGCTCCAGATATCCGCACCCTGCCCCAGCACTGTGCTTGAGATCCCGGTACTGTGCTTGAGCGTTTAGATCTGCTTGAGCATCTAGCACCCTGCCCCAGTACTGTATTTTAGGTCCCAGTACTATGCTCCAGCTCTCAGCACCCTGCCCCTGTACTGTGCTTGAATTCCAAGTGCAGTGCTTGAGCTCCCAGTACCCAGCATCATGCCCCAGTACTATGCTCCAGCTTCCTGTACCCAACATCATTCTCTAGTACTGTGCTTAAGCTCCCAGTATCCAGCATTGCATCTTAGTACTATGCTTGAGCGCCCAGCACCCTGCTCCAGCGTGCAGGATGCTTCCCCAGCAGCAAGCATCCCAGCCCCAGCACTTGTACTTCCTTGTATCCAGCACCCTGCCCAGTACAGTGCTTGAGGTCCCAGTATTGTGCTCAAGCTCCCAACGCCCAGCTTAGTGCCCTGCTCTAGCTCCCAGCACCCCATCCAATCCCCAGGTGCCCCCCTGCCCCCCTTCAGGCCCCACCCAGCAACCCCCATGTTCCCAGCCAGCACCCTGTACTGGGTTCCCTCACCACTTTGGGCCAAAAACAGTGAAACTTTTCCACCCCATGACCAGTTTTCCTGTGGTGGGGCCTCAGCCCCCATCCACTGCCTGCTCTGCACTTGGGATTTTACACAGAGCTGGGAAACCTCTTCATTTATGGGGTGGGGTTTTTTGTGGGGTTGGGATTGTTATGGGGTCTCTTCAGCTTACAGAAACATGAGATTCTGAAGTTATAGTCAGCTCCAAGCTGCTTTGGGTGAGGAAGGGACCTCCCAGGGCCCTTTGTGGACTTGGGGTGATTAATGGAGTGGGGGGGCCTCGCCCTTGGGATCGGGGAGATACTGCACACCTGGACAAAAAACCTGTTTGTGTGGGAATGTGCGGCTGGAGCTATGGGGATGGCTTTTGTGATGGAGGGAGCCCCAAAACTAGAGAGTGCTGCCCCATCAAACTCTTATTTGATTATCTGTATTTTTTTAATCAGTATTTTTATGGCTCTGGGGTGGGGGGATGTTTACTCAATGGGATCATCCTGAGTGGAATGGCTCCGGCATTAATTGCGAGGTGGCTGCGCGTGCCTGCGGCTGTGGGAGTCACCAAGCTGTCAGTTGTGCCTCACGGGTTCCCCGCTGTGATCCCCCTATTCCGCTTGAGCTTAAAAGGGTTTGGTTTATTCATTCTTGGAAGTTTAAATGGAGGAAAAGACCACGATCAGTGGGCTTATGTTGAGGGGATGCAAGTGCTCACCCCAAAGCCCCAGGATAGCCTCGACCCACTGAAAACTTGGTGCTTTAGGGTTGTTATTTTTATGCTGGAGCCGAGCCGCAGAAAGATTCACTCAGTAGTTAAGGCTGGAAGCGGGGAGAAAACCCAACCCCAAACAACTTCCTAGAAACTATAAAACCCCATTGTGTCGATCAGCAATGAGTGAATGATGCTTCCCTCACTTTTGGGGTATTGGGGTCAACATGTACACCGAAAAACAGCTGCACGTGCGGGGCTGAAGTCCAATGAAGACCTAAATTAGTGCCTGACGTCATCCATCCCCCAACCCCTAAATATATTTGCCCGGATCCTCTCCACTTGTTAAATTACAGATTGTATTAGAGGGAAGGAATGCCGTGGCCGAGCGCCGGTGGGAGTGGGGATGGTGTTTGCAGGGGGAGCTGAGCCCCAGATCCTCCCTCCCTGGGATGATTTGCGTTCACGGGTATCTCTGGCTGTTGCTGCCGAGCCGGCGATACGTGGTTGAGATCCTTTTAATCTTCTGTATGTCATCTCTTCCAGCCCTCTTATTATGTTTATGGTTCTCTGAGCTGCTGCCAGTTTATCGAGGTTGGGTTTAGTGAGATGGGGTGGGACGAGCGAGTCTTGCTCCTCAATGCCCTCCATCTAGCCTCTGCCGCCCAACCCTATTAATTTAGCAATTTTTCCTCATCAAATCCCTTTTTCCTCCATTTTTATCTTGTCCTTCTGTCTCTGTCAGCATTCCTGACCCTTTAATGTCTCCCAAAATTAAAACAAAGTAAAATTCTTTATTTTAGGGTGAATTTTTCTGTGAGTTTGAAGGCAGTGTCTTAAAATTGAAGTTCCCTTGCAGCTCTGGGATCTCCCATGGACTGTTCCGCTTGCATCACGGGGAGAGGAAGGAAAAGGGGTGGGTTGTGCTTTGGGCTCCGTTCTTACGGACAAGCCTCCCAGCAGGGAAAAGGGATTTCTGTGGCCTGCCCAGAATTTTCCTGGAGTTTAGGGCATCGCTGTGAATTTGCAGCAGATCGGCTCCGTTCCGCTTGTGGGATGTTGAGGGGGAATGTCTTCCCTCCTTCCAGGAGCAAGGAAAGAGCTTGGAAAAGAAGGGGGGAAAATACTATTACTTAGTATTTTGTGATATCTGTGGGTATCGGTAAATCTCACCGGCTCAGTCCTTGGCTGTGGTCGGACTCTTCGGGAAGAGGCAATGAAAATGTGTCACTAAGGGCTGGGGCGGGGGAGGGGGAAAACAACCCCGAAGAGCAGATGATGGGAGGTTCTGGTTACTCTGAAGTGAATGGCAGTGACCTGTTGGCTCCCTGGTTATTTATCACCCCGTTGGCTTAAGCCATTTTGTTAATTGAAGCTGGCACAGGCATCTTCAGGGGGAAAAGCATAAAGTATGAAAAGGATTTTTTGAAAAAAATGACCTTGCTAAGGTTTTTAAGAGCAGTTTTTTTATTTCATTGGGGTCTGTGCTGCAAACTCCTCATGGGATTTTTAGGAATTGACTTGGAAATGATGGGGGGAGCAGAAAAAGGCTAAAAATCGCTGGGAGCAGCGGAAGGAAGGAAGTGAACTCAAGTATTGTTGTCAATTTCAGCCTGTTTTAAAGAAAAAAACCCCAAAAGCAACAAACTTCATTATTTGAAATGTGCTTTGTGGGGTGGATGTTAAATGCGGGATGGTCCAGATGCGTTCCTGTGTGACCCTGACCTGCCCCTAGGTGATCCGGCTTCTGGCTTTGGGGGTTGGGCTAGATGAACTCCAGAGGTCCCTTCTAACCCCCACCAGGCAGGGATTGTGTTTTCGGGGGATGCCACAGTTGGCAGTGGGAATAAAAGACCAGCTGACAGAATGGAGGGAGTGGGGACAAATAGGGGCTGGCAGGGGAGTGGCTTGATACTGATGACCTAAATGTGCACTGATCAGGTTCAGAAGGGCTGTGGATGGAAGTTCTGTGATGGAAACGCTCGTTTCTCTACGTTTCTTTCCCAGTAGGACAGGACAGTGGTGCCACCCCCATACTATCCCAGTTTTACCCATTTAGAATGGGTGTGAGGGCTGTGCTGGGGATCAAAGCAGACTTGATGCCCTCAGTCAGATGCGAGTGGCTGATAGGGGTGATGACATCATGTGAGCTCTGGTGTTTTTCTGAGTAAAATCTTCTGTGAGGGTTTGGGCAGCTCATTTCAACCCCATTGTTGACAGATTATCCACTATCTCCTCTCTATCGCTTGGGATGTCATCTGGGGACTGGCCGTTTTGGTTTAGGTGACCGTAGCCCATCAAGCTCTTTCTTTGGCTGCTTTTAGCCTGCCTGGATGTCCCCTCTCCTGGAAGTGTTGAAGGCCAACTTGGATAGGGCTCTGGGCAACCTGGTCTGGTGAGAAGTATCGCTTGCTGTGGCAAGGGGTTGGCACTGGGTGAGCTTTGAGCTCCCTTCCAACCCAAACCAGTCAGAGATTCTATAAAACCATAGAATTGTTTAGGGTGGAAATAATCTTTAAGATCACAGAGTGCAACCACTAACCCATCTGTCCCAAACCCACTGCTAAACCCAGCCCCTGAGCTCCAGACCTCCACGACTGGGAAACATGGCCAGGGGTGACGTTTCAACCCCCTCCCTGGACAACCTGGGAGATCAACTGAAAATGTCAAGAGTTCTGGTCTCTTTTGCTTAATGGACCTCTTGAAGTGTTATGAATAAAACACCAACAAAGTGCAGTGTCATCGATCTCACCAGATTTGCGTTTGAGATTTTGCTCTGCTTAATAAATACTCTGGCACAGGGAGATTCTCTGCCTTGAAACTGGAATTAACTCTCTGAAATGGCTTAAAGCCGTGGAAGAGAAATGCAGACTCCTTGTCCCAGACCATTTCTGATGCAGACACAAGGTAGGAGGAGCCCATGGTGCTGTCCTGCAGGTGTGGAAGTCTAGATGGTTCTCCTGTGCTGGGAACTGGAGAGGCATCACCTCGAGTACTGGTGGCATTTTGGGTACCTCAGTAAAAGGACATTGAGGGCCTGGCGTGGGGCTAGAGAAGAGCAACAGGGTTGGGGAAAGGTCTGGAGAGCAAACCTTGTGAGGAGCAACTGAGGAAGCTGGGTCTGGTTAGGCTGGAGAAAAGGAGGCTGAGGGGAGACCATCTTGCAGTCTGCAACTACCTGACAGGAGAGAGGTGGGGGTTGGCCTCTTGTTCCAAGGAGCAAGGGACTGGACAAGAGGAAATGGCCTCAAGCTGCCCCAGAGGAAGGTTAAGTTGTCCCTGAGGAGAAACTTCATCCTGGAAAGGGTCCTCAGGCCTTGGAACAGGCTGCCTGTTCACCTTCCCTGGCTGTGTTTTCCAGTTGTGGAGATGTGGAGCTCAGGGACAAGGTTTAGCAGTGGCCTTGGGACAGTTGGGTTGATGATTAGACTGGACGAACTTGAACGTCTTTTCCAACCTAAACAATTCTGTGGTTCTGTGAAACCTGAGGGATGCCTAATGCTGCTGTTTGGTGGGGGTTACTAGGAAGAGCTGCAGGTGCCTTTCTGTGCTGCTAGGACTCCTCCAACGCTCCACCAAGATTTCCCTCAAAAAACCTCATCCTGATCTGAACAGCAAAACTTGCTCCAACAGCCAGAGATAGAGGGGCAGCTGGGGAGGATCTGGGTTGCTGCTGAAGACAGATGTCCTCCTGCTCCAGAACCAGGCAGGGGTTGGGGGCTTTTTGAGGCAAAAATGGTACCTTGGAGGCTGCTGGATGAGGTGCTTCAGGCGGAAGATGCTCCTTTCTCAGCAGTAAGAAGCTGACTCTTTCCATCCAGCTCTTGACTCCAGAAAGCCTTCATGTAGGCCCACACCGAATTACAGGCTCATGGCTCAAATAATGTCCCCTTTGTTAGCCCAGAGTGGAATATTCAGCTGAACTGCCAATGACCAGAGGAATTCAGGGTGGGGGTAGGTAAAAACCCTACTCAGGCAGCTCCAAGCTGCGCTCTCAGCGATTAATTTTATTGCCCAGAGTGGCGAAGAATCTGGAAACTAAAAAACCCTAAAATGAAATATTTTAATTGTTTTCTTAGTAATTTATTTTTAAAAATGCTTTCCCTAAGAACCATCTGCTTCAGCTCAGAAGAGCCCGGCCAATGACACAGAGCCCTGTCAGAGGGGGAAGAGAGCGGGCAGGAGGTAGCCATCCCAGCGAATACCAGTGCTGGGTTTGTTGTACCACAGACAGGAAATTGTTGGGTTTGCTGCTCCAACCCAGCCCAAATCACTCGTTTCCTCTTCCAGCTCCCTCAGGTTTCGATATGACGTAAAGTGTGCAGGGAAGCCAGTGTGGGGAGCTGCCTTCATCACACTCTGAAGGACCTAAAATGATTAGAAATTAGCACATACACACATTTCCTTCTTATTTTTTCTTTCTTTTTTCCCCCATACCTGTAATCATCGCAGAGGTACTGAGTCTGGAAAGCCCTCTGAGCTCATCCAGACCAGCCCAGGACCTAACATCACCATGTCGACCAGACCAGGGCACTAAGAGCCACAGCCAGACTGTCCTTCAACACCTCCAAGGATGGGGACTCCACCACTGCCCTGGGCAGTCCATTCCAGGCTCTGATCACCCCTTCTGTGAGGAAGGGCTTCCTGACATCCAGCCTAACCCTCCTCTGGCAGCTTCAGGCCCTGCCTTCTTGTCCTGTTGCTAGTTGCCTGGGAGAAGAGCCTGACCCCCACCTGACTACAGCCTCCTTTCAGGAAGTTGTAGAGAGGGAGAAGGTCCCTCCTGAGTGTCCTCCAAGCTAAATATCCCCAGCTCCCTCAGCCTCTCCTCATCAGACTTTCCCTCCGGTCCCCTCCGCAGCCTCATTGTTCCTCTGGACCTGCTCCAGCCCCTCAACATTTTCTTGAAGTGAGGGGCCCAGAACTGCCCCCAGTACTTGAGGGGAAGCCTCACCAGTGCTGCATCCTGCTCTTTTCCCCTCCCTACTCCACCAGGACTTGCATTTCACCCAGGCATCTGGCCCACTGTCTCTCTCAACCATCTTAAAAAACCCAAACCAAATTATCCTCACAAATAGTTCATTACGGAAGCCAAGATGCCTCCGGGTGTTCCTGGGCTGGGATTTCCAAACCATCTTTCCTGAGCTTTTCTGTGTGCCATGAGCAGCTTCTTGCCACCATCCTGTTGAGGGATAGTGTAATGCACAAACCAGGAATGTGGATTTTAAACCTTGGCCTCTGCATGTTGAAGGGGGGTGGAAGAAAAGGAAGGATTGTGGATAACTACATAGGATTGTGCGTGGTGAGGAGTGTTTACTCTGTCAGGAAAGAGAAGAGGGTGTGCTTGCATTTCAGTCATTTCAACATCACTGGTGTCACCACTGCTGTGAGTTCTGAGTTTGAGTTTTTAGGGGATTATTTCTAGTTTTTAATTATTGTTGTGGTTCTTCTGACAGACCAGGGGAAGGAAGATGCTTGTGGCGCAGACTTCAGCCCAGTGTGGGGGGAAGTGTTCAAACATCTTCAGGAAGACTCAGATCATCTGTGTTCTCATTCTAACTTGTGAATTAACCAGCAGCTTACAAAGAGGCAGAGAAGCAGGACTTCAGTAAAGCATTTGACACAGTCTCACACAGCAACCTTGCAGCCAAACTGCGGCAGTGTGGGCTGGTCGATCAGGTAGTGAGGTGGATCGTGAACTGGCTGCAGGATAGAAGCCAGAGAGTGGTGATCAGTGGGACAGAGTCTAGTTGGAGGCCTGTATGTAGTGGAGTCCCAAACGGGTTGATGCTGGGACCAGCACTATTCAATGGATGAGGGATTAGGTGCACTGTCAGCAAGCTTGCTGATGACACAAAGCTGGGTGTCAGTGGGACCTGGACAGGCTGGAGAGTTGGGTGGGGAGAAATTGAATGAACTATAACCAGGGCAATGTGGAGTTTTGTGTCTGGGCAAGAACAACCCCAGGTACCACTATAGGTTGGGGACTGACCTGCTGGAGAGCAATGAGGAGAAACGGACCTGGGGGTCCTAGTGGCCAGCAGGATGACCATGAGCCAGCAATGCGCCCTTGTGGCCAAGAAGACCAATGGCATCCTGGGGTGGATCAGAATGGGAGTGCTTAGCAATTAGAGAGATGTTCTCCTCCCCCTCTACTCTGCCCTAGTGAGACCACATCTGGAATATTGTGTGCAATTCTGGGCTCCTCAGGACACAGAACTGCTTAAGTGAGTCCATCACAGAGCCACAAAGATGATGAAGGATGTGGGACATCTCTTTGATGAGGAAAGGCTGAGGGAGCTGGGTTCCATGAGCTTGGAAAAAAGACTGAGGACTGACTTCGTTAATGTTTATAAATGTGGAAAGCACGAGTGTCAGGAGGATGGAACCAGGCTCTTCTCAGTGTCATCTAATGATAGGACAAGGGGCACTATGTGTAAGCTGGCACATAGGAGTTTCCATGTGAATCTGAGAAGGAACTTCTTCCCGGTCAAGGAGTGACAGAGCACTGGAAGGGGCTGCCCAGTGGGGTTGTCAACTCTCCTTCTCTGGAGTTGTTTAAAACCCATCTGGATGTATTTCTGTGCAACTGGATCTAAGTGATTCTTCTGTGGGAATTGGACTGGATCATTTTTCAAGGTCCCTTCCATTCCCTAATGTTCTGTGATTCTTGGTTCTGAATGTTCTTGGTGGCTTATAATTCAGAAAAATATCTGAGACCCCCAAAATCACAGAATCCAAGAGTGGTTTGAGTTGGAACAGACGTTGGAGCTCACCCAGTGCCAACCCCCTGCCATTGGCTGCAACACCTCTCACCGGACCTGACTGCCCAGAGCCTCATCCAACCTGGCCTTCAACACTACCAGGGATGGAGCAGCCACAGCCTCCATGGGCAACCTGTTCCAGGGCCTCAGCACCTTCACAAGGAGGGATTTCTGCCTCAAATTTCATCTCAAATCTCCTCTCTTTTACCCTGAACCCATTCCCCCTTGTTCTGTCACCGGAGTCCCTCGTACAAAGTCCCTCTCGAAGTTCCTGCTGGATGGAGAGTTAATTGGTTTGAGAAGAGCTGTAGTAACTTACTTTTCTTGCCCAGTTTTGCTTTTTGTGCTCATTGTCCAAGATGGAGCTTCCACCAGGTAGCACTGATGGGGCAGAGGAAGAGAAATTCCCAGCAAACCCTGAGGAAAGCCTCTTCTATTATTGGATAACTGAGCTCCTCAGCTTTTCTTGCAAGCATTTCCCAGCAAGTTCGAGCTGCGCTGGGTTACTCTGCTCCTGCTTGGAGACTGCAAACTTCAGGAGCTCTTTCAGACCAGGTGGTATCTTAGTGTTCTCCAGTTCCTGCTAAAACATATCCAAATTTGGACAACATCTTGAGAACAGCATTGGGAGGGGTTGCACAGAGGCAAATCATTGCCCATCAGTTGCACAAACCTTCCTCTTGAAAATTTTGTTGGGGTTTTAGCCTGGAAACCAGCCAGAGAGCAACCAACAAATCCATCTTTGCCTTTTCCTACATTTGAAATCTCTTAGCAGCTGAATGTCCACGTCTGTTTGGAGCTTGTTGCCTTTTATTGCCCTTCTCATCCCCGCAGACACAGGCACTTTGGGAAGGGTTAATTGCTCAAACTCCAAATTGGATTAGAAAGTCTAAGCTTAATGAAATTGCCTGGAAAGAACCACGTCGCTGTCTTGCTGAACTTCCGTGTCTTCGCTGAGATGATGCAGAGCTTTGCAGCCCATGAAAATTGTCTTCTCAGCCACCCCATGGGTTAGGCTGAGGTCTGTGGATGCGGTGAGCATCAAGGTTAGAGGTCTCAAAGCCCTTGAAGAGTGTCCTGTGCATAGAAAATTGGTGGGATTTCATCCCGTCCCCTTGGCATCGCCCAATCACTTTGTGGAGGACCTACAGTAGAAACCAGCTGCTCTCCTCAGATGTTGCTTTGCCTCAGGAGCTCATCCCAAAACACTTGCAAGGGAAGGCTGGTGGCATGAGAAGCACCTTGGGCTGCTGTCACTGCCAAGAAGGGATGACGCATGCTCCTGTCCCTTTTGCTCTGCCTGGGGTGATGCACTTTGAGTGAAACGTATGAGACTTGTCCCTGTCCTGTAGACCAGGATTGCATCTGCTCTACAGAGTAGAGACCAGCACTGGTCCAGAGGTTCATTGTGGGGTGAGGCTACCTGAGACAGCTCAAGTGCTGCCAACCTCACTTTGCTGGGGCTGATTTATCATCAGAGAATAACCGTCATTAACAAACACTGGAGGAATGACCTGGTGAGGCTTCCAACAAGCGCTTGGGAATTCAGGTTGCATCAGTCTGTCCCGCCAGACGTCCTCTGGCTCCCTTATGGGTTATGATGCCTTTTGTTATGGGCTGTGATATCTTTCTGGCAGGCAGCTGGCTGCCTTATGCCTTGCGGGTTCCTTGAGGATGAGTCAGGGTTGCAGACTGCTGGCACTGCACCCCAGGACGCTTTTTGGTGAGGGAAGGGAAACCCAGGACAGGGCTAGAGGGTGAGGGAGTGCCCAGGCTAGTAGTTAAGGCAGTGGAGTGTTCTCTGGAGAAGTGGTTTTCTTTCTTCCTTCCTCTGCTGCTGTGTTTCTCTGCAATCTTTCCTATTCTGTGCTGAATGAATCATGGAAACCAAAGTCCTTCAATGAGTTTTCTGCCCTTTTCTCGTGATTCATCAGGGGTGGCAGGGAGCAGCCTCCTCTAAGGAGGGTTGCAAAAAATCAAGTTATAAAGGTTCTCGGTTTATTTTTATAAGAAATTAATAAATAAAGTGATAAGGAAAAATATATATAAGGAATTAATAACCCACCCTTGTTTTCCTTTATCCCATCATGCAGAAAAATGAGCAAACCAAATCATTCTGGGGTGCTGGTGCAGGGATTTAAGGTGAATCTGTGCAATGCTCACAAAGACCTTACTGAGCTGATTGACTCTAGTTAGTGTGAGAGTGTTGGGGAGCTGAGGTGGCTACGGTTTTCAGCCTCTCTGGTGTTTCCTGATGTTTGAGCTGGGTACAGCATCACCACAAAGCTCCTCCAGGGTTTAAAATCTGCTGATGAGCTGCTCAGAGAAACCCATAGACCTCCTGCTATGAAATAAAATAGGGTTTATTTTAGATAAATATAATAAATTTAGACATAAGCCCATAAGAAGAGTATGTATGTACCACTAGGTCAAAGCCCATATACTCAGTTTGCAGCTTATGGGATGGGTTGCCTCTGCCTTTGGTGTTTGTGGGGTAACATCACAGAATCACAGAATATCAGGGATTGGAAGGGACCTTGAAAGATCATCTAGTCCAATCCCCCTGCCACCGCAGGATCACCTAGACCAAGTCGCACAGGAACACGGCCAGGCGGGTTTAAATATCTCCAAAGTAGGAGACTCCACAGCCCCCTGGGCAGCCCTTTCCAGTGCTCTCTCATCCTTAGTGGGAAGAAGTTCCTTCTTAGATTGATGTGGAACCTCCTGTGTTCCAACTTACACCCATTGTGCCATGCCCTGTCACTAGATGACATTGAGCAGAGCCTGGCTCCAACCTCCTGACACCCACCCCTCACACATTTATAAACATGAATGAGGTCACCCTTCAGTTTCCTCCAAGCTCAAGAGACTCAGCTCCCTCAGCCTTTCTTAATAACGGAGGTGTTCTACTTCCTTCATCATCCTTGTTGCTCTGCACTGGACTCTCCAACAGCTCTTCTTGAACTGAGATACCCAGAACTGGATACAATACTCCAGATGTGGTATCATCAGGGCAGAGTAGAGAGGTAAATTTTAATGGGGTTTTGCTGTTCTCCCCACAGGTAAGGGGCATCCATTGAGGGTAGAGGTTCTTATTAGTGTGACTCGTGTGAGATAAATTGCTTCAGCCCTAGAAGGAGTAGGAGGAGATGGTGCAAGTAGCAGATGTGCATGTGGTATCTTAATGAATTAAATTTCTAAGTGCTAGCTGAGTGATCCTATTAGCACTAAGAAGAGCTTCCTTCCTATAGCAGGCTTACAGAAAAAAAGTCACTTTGAGGCTTGTTGGGATTTGCTTTTCTCTCTCAAAATCTACATGAGGATCTGCAGAGATGCTCTAAGACAACACAGTGCTGTGGATTGAGTGGCTCAAGTGTGGAGGAGCAAATCCAGGGTAAATCTGAGCCATCAGTGAGATCAGGTGTCCAAAGCCAATGGTGTAGGAATGGTGTGGCCAGCATGCACAGGGATCTGATTGTGTCAGCCTCAACTCTATCCCAGGAAAGGTGGTGGAACAATGTATCCTTGATGCTGTTTCTAGGCACATCAAGGACAAGAGGGTCATTAGGGACAGTCAGTATGGCTTCACCAAAGGGAAGTCATGCTTGATCAACCTGATAGCCTTTTATGAGGGCAAAACCAGGTGGACAGATGATGGCAAAATGGTGGATGTGGTCTGTCTTTACTTCAGTAAAGCATTTGACACAGTCTTCCACAGCACCTCATAGCCAAAGTGAGGCAATGTGGCCTGGATGACTGGGTAGTGAGCTGGGTTGTGACCTGGCTGCAGGATAGAAGCCAGAGAGTGGTGATCAATGGGACAGAGTCTAGTTGGAGGTCTGTATGTAGTGGAGTCCCAAAAGGGTTGGTACTGGAACCAGTAGTATTCAATGTATTCATTAATGAGTTGGATGAGGGATTAGAGTGCACTGTCAGCAAGTTTGTTGATGACACAAACCTGAGAAAAGTGGGCAACACCCCAGCAGGCTATAGAATCATAGAATCATTAGGGATTGGAAGGGACCTCAAAAGATCATCTAGTCCAATCCCCCTGACACAGCAGGATCACCTAGACCAAGTCGCACAGGAACATGTCCAGGTGGGTCTTAGACATCTCCAGTGAAGGAGACTCCACAACCACCCTGGGCAGCCCATTCCAGTGCTCCGTCACTATCACTGGGAAGAAGTTCCTTCTGATATTTATGTGGAACCTCCTGTGTTCCAGCTTACAACCGTTGCCCCTCATCCTTTCACTAGGTGACATTTTGTCCAGTTCTGGGCCCCTCAGTTCCAGAAGAACACAGAACTGCTTAAGTGAGTCCATCACAGAGCCACAAAGATGGTGAAGCAGGTAGAACACTCTCTGATAAGTAAAGGCTGAGGGAGCTGGGTCCCTTGAGATTGGAGAAGAGGAAACTGAGGGGTTACCCCATGAATGTTGATAAATACAGAAAGGATGGAACCAGGCTCTTCTCAGTGTCATCTAATGATAGGGCAAGTGCAATAGAATAATTAGGGATTGGAAGGGACCTCAAAAGAACATAGGAGTTTCCACATGAATCTGAGAAGGAACTTCTCTGTGAGGGAGTGACAGAGCACTGGAAGGGGCTGCCCAGTGGGATTTTCGAGTCTCCTCTGGAGATGTTTAAAACCCACCTGAATATGTTCCTGTGCAACTTAGGCTAGGTGATCCTGCTGTGGTAGGGGAATTGGACTAGATGATCTTCCAAGGACCCTTCCAGTTTGTAATGTTGTGTGATTCTGGGCACTTGGGAGGCCTCACCTCAAGGACTGGGTACTCGCCTCAGTACAAGAAGGACATTGAGGGGCTGGAGCCAGGCCAGAGGAGCAACAAGGCTGGGGAGGGGTCTGGAGAGCAAACCTTGTGAGGAGCAGCTGAGAGAGCTAGGGCTAGTTAGGCTGGAGAAAAGGAGGCTGAGGGGAGACCTTGCTGTCTGCAGCTACTTGACAGGAGGGTGGGGAGAGGCGGGGTTTGTTCTCTTCTCCCACGGAACAAGGGATAGGACAAGAGAAAGTGGCCTCAAGTTGCGCCTGGGGAAGGTTAGACTGGCTGTGAGGAGAAACATCATCCTGGAAGGTGTCCTCAGGCCTTGGAACAGGCTGCCAGGGGAGGGGTTGAATTGCCATCCCCGGCCATGTTTTCCAGTTGTGGAGACCTGGAGCTGAGGGACAGGATTTAGCGGTGGCCTTGGGACAGTTGCATTAAGGGTTGGGCTCTGTCTTGAAGGTCTTTTCCAACCTGAATGATTTTGTGATTCTATGATTTGTCACTAGTGTACTGTTTCATCCCTGCCCCATCCAGGCGTGAGCTTACCCTTGTAAACCTCCCTTACCAACTTGATGACAGGACACTTCGTTGTCCTTCAATTAGCAGAAGACACTCTGTAACTTTTCCAAGCAAGGACACATTGAACAGGTTCAGCACCACATCCCGATGTGCTCTGTGTCCTCCTCAGTGGGGTTTTTCTCTCATTCTCCTTTTTTTCTTCACTTTCTGTGACTGCCTGGCATCCTTTGAGGTCAGGAGCCCTACGTGTCCCCTGGCACGCTGCGATAGGCAGAAGGTCTCCTGCACTGACTCGGTGGTGAGAACAAGGCTACTTTTGTTGTTATTTTTTATTTATTTCCCTGTTTCAACAACCTATTTCCACGCAAGAAATGTTCTTAATTTCCAGGTCCAGCACAAGTGCACCCTGTTTTGGGCACTTCTGTGGGTGTGTGTGGATGTTCTCCTGAACATTTGTAGGACCAAGTAGGATAAATAGTGGGAGTAGGCATCCGTGGTGGTAAATAGAGGAGAATTCAAGGTATCACTTGGCAGTAAAAGGGGTAAAATCCCCTTCTGCACGTGGTTCTTGCTGTATTTTCCGTACTCAGGGTCAAATATATATGGGACATAGGATTAAAAAATCCTATTAAACCCTATTAATCATAGGATTAAAAAATCCTATTAAACCCTATTAATCCCTACAACATCGGATATTAGATGGGTACAACTGAAACTAATTTCATAGCGTATTGCTCTCCATAGATAATTTTTCAAGCATTTTGGTGGGAGGCTTGAAGGACTTTTGTTCCATTTTGAGCTTTGTTCTGCAATTAAATCCCTGTTAGGGTGTAAAGGGGGGGATCTGATCCAGTGCACACTGAACCCCAACAGATTCAAATCCACACTGAAAGGAGTAAAATAGATTTAGCCCCGATATAAAATGCATCAGCATTTATTTTGGGATCAAGAGAAATTAAGACAGCTCTGGTTTTAGTTTTATTTTATCTTACTTTCATTTGTGTTACTTTAATGTATCTTATTTTAATTTAATTTTTATTTATTTGAATTTTTTAATGTCTTTTATGTTAGGGTTTCATATAGCCATTTTTTAGTTTGTAAATTTAAAAATTTTATTTATTTTCATTTTTTTCATTTATCTTATTTTTATCTTCATTTTATTGTTTTATTTCATTTTTTCCCGTAATTATCCTGAAAGGAGTGGCCTTGGCAAGTTTAAAGGAATTTGGATTTAAAGAGGTCAGTGTGAGGAGGTTTGATCCCGTCCCTCCCTGTAGGGAGCAACATATTCAGCTTTATAAATATATAAAAATATATTTTAATCTAATTTATTCTTATAAAAGGTTATGTTAGTTTTATATATTTGTATATTTATACCTTTCTTCACAGTGAGGGTGACGGAGCAGTGGAACAGGCTGCCCAGGGGGGTTGTGGAGTCTCCCTCACTGGAGATATTCAAGACCCAACTGGACGGGTTCCTGTGTGACTTGGTTTAGGTGATCCTGCTGTTGCAGGCGGATTGGACTAGATGATCTTTCGAGGTCCCTTCCGATCCGTAGTGATTCTATGATTCTATTTATTATTCTATATTTAAAATTATCCATTATTTAAATATATTTAAATTTTAATAAATAATAAACATAATGTAGTATTTGAAGTCATTATATATATTGTATGTTACTTAGAATAAATCTATAAAA
>VXBP01000424.1:0-22412 GCA_013400115.1 Rhinopomastus cyanomelas | reverse complement strand
CGGTGGCAGTGGGATGCCCAGAGAAGCAGCTGAAAGCAGCTGTTTGAACACGGTGTGAGCAGCACTGTGTTTTCCCTTGAGAAGAGCAGACCAGGTGCTGCATTAGTAATGCACTTGTGAAACTAGTTGTAGGGTTCATCTTGCCTAAGATTCATCTGGCTGTGTGAGAGCTAGTTGTCTGTGCCTGGGCTTGCCGTCCCCATTACCTGTGCAGTCAGTAGAAACAGGCCCCTCCCGGAGGCTGACTCATTCCAGCTCTCTCAGATGTGTGGAAGACAAAGCTTGTTCCTTTCTGAAGAGCCTCTTTGTTCATGGTCTGTGCAGGATTGACAGCTGCCTGTCACCAGAGCCTGTGGGGCCATGAGGCAACAAGTCCCAGCCGAGTGTCTCTCGCCCCTTACGGAAGAGACCTTGGGAGTCACTAGGGACAGGAAGGCCGAGCGCCTGGGCCTGCATTTTGGTCACGAGGGCCTCAGACAGCGCTGGAGGCTGGGGGATGAGGGGCTCGAAACCTGCCCAGCAGAAAAGGACCTGGAGGTGCCAGTAGGCAGCCAGCTTCATATGAGCCAGCAGGGTGCCAAGGTGGCCAAGAAGGCTAACAGGGTCCCGGCTTGGATTGGGAACAGCATGGTCTGCAGGAGAAGGGAAGTTATGATGCCCTCGTACTCGGCCCTTGTGAGGCCTCCCCATGGGCACTGTGTTCAGTTCTGGGCCCCTCATTACAGGAAAGACATGGAGATGCTGGAACGTGTCCAGAGCAGAGCTCGTGAGGGGTTTGGAGAACAAGTCGTGTGAGAAGAGGCTCAGGGAGCTGGGCAGGTTTAGTTTGGAGAAGAGGAGGCTGAGGGGCGACTTCATTGTGCTCTACAACCACCTGAAAGGAGATTGTAGAGAGGTGGGTGTTGGCCTCTTCTCCTCAGTAACTAACAGCAGAATCAGGGGAAATGGTCTGAAGTTGAAGCAGGAGAGCTTATTAGGAAGAAATTCTTTACAGAAAAAGTGGCGAGGTCTTCCCAGGGAGGGGGTGGAGTCACCATCCCTGGAGGTATTTAAGAAATGTTCAGATGTGGTGCTTCACCACCTGCTATAGTGGCAGGGATGGAGCAGGTTAGTTTGTGTTTGTCGATTAATCAGGTGTTTAGGCTTTTTTGATATGGTGGGTTTGGTTGGACTCAGTGATCTAGGAGGCCCTTTCCAGCCATGATTATTCTGTGATTCTGTGATCATCTACATACATCTTTTGGATGGCAAAGGGTCAGAGCTCGCAGAGCTTTCGTGCTCAGGCCCGCTCTGATGTGCCATTGATGTGGCAGGAACAGGCACAGCTCCAGTCCCTAATTTCCTGAACAGCTTGGAGTGCTGCTGACCCCACTGTCCTATGAGTAACAGCCTTCTCCTTTGGACCTGCTGTAAAGTCATGCTGAAAGGATGGTCTTCAGGTTCTTCCTTGGCAATTTCCTGTGTAGTGCACACTTGAGTGGAAGATGCTGGAGAGGGTCATTCTCACGTCCTTTAGGCCAGCCTAGCTGACATCTTTTATTAATGTCCTTAGTGCTCTAAACTGCCTCCATCCTTCTTAACCCACTATCATTAAGACTGAGCTCCTGTCTCCCATGGCGTTTCCACAGATTGGGTTGTTCTTGCTGGCAGATCACTGCCACAGCCCACAAGCTGGCAAAAACCCCAGCTCTTGTGAGTGCAAAGCATTCTTTTAGGGCAACATTCTGCATTCAGAACCACTCAGCATCAGCCATCAGTCTCATCTTCCCCACAGTTAATTTTGCTCTCCTCACTCTGATTTTCAAGCAGAATTTCTTTGATTCCAGAGCTTTTTCTCTAAGTCCTTCTACCTGCAGAAACACTGTCACTTGCAGCTTTTTATAGTGTACAATCTGCACTCTGTGTTTTACCCTTCCCTGCACTTTCACAAACACCTTCAGGTCTTTCCTTCTCTTTTCTCTGTGTTTGCTTTCCCTTGGAATCCCTCCAGCAGGTTGCAAGAAATTTCTCATTGCTCCCGTGTTGTTTCCACAACAGGCCCTCAGAAGCTGCCTTCAGCAGTTTTCTGGGGGTTTATAACATCCACAGAATCACAACATAGGGGTTGGAAGGGACCTCGAAAGATCATCTAGTCCAATGCCCCTGCCAGAGCAGGTTCTTTGGAGTTTCCAGGAAGTTAAACCCAGACAGCATTTAGCTTTTTGGCAAAGTCCAGATTTGTTACAAGTCCACAGGTTATTGAGGTTCTTCTGAAAGGGGTCAGGATTTCAGGATTAGCTTGTGAAGTCACACACCTCATGCTTCTTTAGCTCTTTCTGTGGTGTTAAATAGATAGAATTGGATTTTTAATAGCTTTTTATATGTCTATAGGTTAAAATATAACATGTGTCTGAAAATATAGACATATAAAATAGAAACATATACTATATAAATACATATTTAAAATACAGGATTGTATATATGATGTATAAAATATATATTAGGTTGGACATGAAGAACAAATTCTTTCCTGTGAGGGTGGTGAGATGCTGGAACAGGTTGCCTCAGGAGGTTGTGGCTGCCCCATCCCTGGAAGTGTTCAAGCCAAGTTGGATGGGCCCTGAGTAATCTGATCTAGTAAAGGTACCTCTGTCTCTGCTTTCGGGTTGGAACTAGATTATTTTTTGGGTCCTTTCCAACCCTGGCCATTCTGTGATACAGAATAGAGATGTCTGAGATCCCTTCCATCCCAAGCCATTCTCTGACGTTTTTTTTCCCCCAAGGTGAATGTCAGTCTTAAAACTATTTGGTGGGGGAGTGCTAACACCTCTCTGGGATGTGGTGCACTGTGTGTTTATAGAACTGTTTAACTAAAGCAAGCAACAGCAAACACGAATACATCCTGGAAGTCTGATAACTGTGGTTTGGAATCTTTGCAGCTGCACCACAGCTCCCTTCTCCACTGGCCCAGACTGATCCTCTGACTGCATCTGTTCTGTCTTCACTTGACATCGATGTGAACTTCAGCCTCTTCCAGGTAAGGGCAAACGTGCTGAGATGGGGTAACAGCAGAGCAGAGGAGACAGGATGAACAAACCCCACAGCTTTAGGGACCTGTGGAGCGCGGGGTATCAATCTGCAAACCGATCTGCTTGAGAAAGTGACAGTGCTGTGGTTTGCAAATATCTATTTCAAAGAAGCCTGGACGCTAACCGGGTACTTTTGTAATTCAAGTGAGCAGCGTAGTGGGTGTCCTCATCAGTGGAGTGGCGGGGTTTTTTTTTTCTCTATGGGTTTTTTTTTGCTTGACTTCACCAGAATTCTTTTAGTTAACGAGTCTGTGTTTATCTGTGAACAATGTCCTTGCCTGGACAAAACAGAGAGTCTTTAAGACTGTGAAACCGCTGGGAAACAGCTCCAGACTTTTTTTCCTTTGGTCCCAGACAGCTTTCTGCAGCCCTGAGTTTGAGTTGATGAATGAGAAAAACTGAGGTGACTTCTCGAAGTGGCCCCACCTCAGACATCACTTATTAAAGATCACTGCAGCCCTTACTGCCAAGGTTTTCTATCCTCGTGGGGGAAACAGCACCTTGTTTGGAAGGCCTGGCTTATCAAACCTCAAAAAACCTGGGGTAGAAATGTGAGGGCTTACTTTCCTGTTTCAGCATAATGTGTGTGCAGGGGTTTTTTCCCCACCTCACAGAGGACAAGCAAAGCAAGTGATGCTTATGTGTGTTGGAAAAAGGTTGACCTGCCCAAGCCTGATCATCCAGTTTCCTGTATTGCAAATATCAGCTTTTGTCTTTCATTTGTGACTTTTTTTATGGCAGCTTCTCCGAGATGGCCAGGATAACATGGTGCTGTAGGGCTAGAAATAGCCACTGAGCACTCATGCCACTAACACCGCAGTATTTGTTCTTTACACGGTGCATCATTGTCCTCCCACTTCCATCAGGAATTTGGTTTTAATCCCCCAGTTGTGAGGGTCACACTGAATGATTGGAAGTCACCATCAGAGAAACTCAGGAGGGCTGAGAGCAATGGTTGAGGTGGCAGATGACTGGCTAGGAGTTGCCCAAGCAGGTGGTGTGTCTAGATGAGAAGAAAATAGAAACACACTGTCCAGTGGGTTGAGTAAAACTCAGTTGATTGGAGGAGTGTGTGGTGTCAAAAAACATTGTGGCCATTCCTAGTGGTTGCTTTGATAAAGCAGCTCAAAAGCTGCTGGTGCATCTGGGCAAAGGCTGCTGGAGAGTAATCCTTGGTGTGAGCAGCCTGAAGGCAGACAATGGGTCATTCAGTTCCACCAGCTCACAAGCCTTAGTGCAGGATATCCCCACTGTTTTGTCAGAGGCATAAACCAAGGCCACATGTTGGTGCTTAGTGGTTTGGCTTTTGTTTCTTTTTCTTCCCTTTCTTCTCTTCCTCTTCTTCATATTTTTCTTCTTTTTCTGTTTCTTTTTCTTCTTTTTCTTCTTTCTTCATTTTCACCTTCTCTCTCCCTTTCCTTCTTCTCTCCCTCCGTCTCTATGTCTCCTCTTCTTTCTCACTCTCTCTCTCCTTCTCTCTTTCTTCCTCTCCTTCCCTTTCTTTTATAAACTAGCACCCTGCTATTTGTTTGTCACTGTTATCATCACTATTAAGCTGCCAGTATTTCCTCATGGAAATGAAGCCAATGATAAGTGGTAGAAATAAATGCAGGAGGAAAAAAGCAGAAAACCTTTCCTTCCTGACCTAAAAAGCAGCTCTGAGCAGTTTGCTTTGGTTTGCATTAAGAATGAGAACTAGCTGTGTTCTGTCAGAATGGAATTGACTCTGATTGCCTAAGCACTCCAGCCAGGTTCAGCCCTAACAGTCCCTGAACTGCTGTGCTGGCACTTGACCTCCTGCACACACTGGAAGTGAAATGTCCATCGTCCCTTTCCCCACTTTGGCTAAGCTGCATGTGGGTGCGAGATCCTTTAGTCTATCCAAGAAGATGATGCATGTTATTGCAGCCTCAAGCTGAGGTTCCCTAAGAAGAGGCAGGAGAAGCTGCAGTGTGGGTTGGCTTGTTTGTTTGTTTTTGGCAGGGATGAGCTCAGCCCTGGACAGTTAACTTGGGAACCCAGATCCTGCTTCAAATCCTGGCTGCTTAAGCCAGTAAACAAGCAAAGCAAGAAAAGTTGAACACTTTGTTTGTGTATTTCTTTAAATATTCAGTGGAAGGAACTGTGTTTTAAACCTCTTTCGTAAAAGCGCAAAGGTGGTTGGTCTCTCAAGAAAAAGACTTTGCTTAACATAAAGTTACCCAATTCCACGTTTTATCTTCTCTTTCCCTCCACGCACCCTTCACAGTTTCTGGCTGTCTGCAGACTGGGACATCTGCATGAAACCGCAGTAGTACTTGCACTTGACTTCTTACACCCAGAGGAAGGGATCTCATCTCTTTGTGGTATTTCATCAGAACTTCATGATGCTGTGGAGACCCAGGTCCTTCCCTGCTGTTTGATCTGATCTGGGTTTCCTAGTATGTGATCCTGTGGCTTCCTGCTCTCTGATTTATTAATCTATGGAAGTATCTTTTTATTCTCCATTAGCTCAGCTGGAAGTTCTGAGGATAATCAGGCTTCAAAGGACTGAGCTCTTCCCAAGTAAGATTGTATTTTAAATATCCCTGTGTTTCAGCATCATTACGTGACTCATATTTATCCGAAGAAACAAACCTTCCAGTGTCCTTTAACTCTGACTCATCTCCAGAAGAAATAGCAGTACAGGCACTGTCTCTAAAAATGTGATTGATCATCTCACTCGGGCACAACTTGTTGCTTCTTAACAGCCCTTTGTCATCTTCTTCTGGCTTAGAAAGGTTCTTTATAAGAAGATTTATACNCAGTAAACAAGCAAAGCAAGAAAAGTTGAACACTTTGTTCGTGTATTTCTTTAAATATTCAGTGGAAGGAACTGTGTTTTAAACCTCTTTCGTAAAAGCGCAAAGGTGGTTGGTCTCTCAAGAAAAAGACTTTGCTTAACATAAAGTTACCCAATTCCACGTTTTATCTTCTCTTTCCCTCCACGCACCCTTCACAGTTTCTGGCTGTCTGCAGACTGGGACATCTGCATGAAACCGCAGTAGTACTTGCACTTGACTTCTTACACCCAGAGGAAGGGATCTCATCTCTTTGTGGTATTTCATCAGAACTTCATGATGCTGTGGAGACCCAGGTCCTTCCCTGGTGTTTGATCTGATCTGGGTTTCCTAGTATGTGATCCTGTGGCTTCCTGCTCTCTGATTTATTAATCTATGGAAGTATCTTTTTATTCTCCATTAGCTCAGCTGGAAGTTCTGAGGATAATCAGGCTTCAAAGGACTGAGCTCTTCCCAAGTAAGATTGTATTTTAAATATCCCTGTGTTTCAGCATCATTACGTGACTCATATTTATCCAAAGAAACAAACCTTCCAGTGTCCTTTAACTCTGACTCATCTCCAGAAGAAATAGCAGTACAGGCACTGTCTCTAAAAATGTGATTGATCATCTCACTCGGGCACAACTTGTTGCTTCTTAACAGCCCTTTGTCATCTTCTTCTGGCTTAGAAAGGTTCTTTATAAGAAGATTTATACCAATTCTGCTAAAACAATGACCGTTAGATGGCTGGCTCCACTTGCATGCTCCAATTTACTTATTTTTTGGAAACAACAGTAAAAGTAAGACTCTGGCTGCATCTTATTCTGTGCTGAAGAGGAATTCAGGGGCTATTCGGCCCTTTTGCTTGACAGATTCCCTCTCTTTTGTTAGAAATATTCTTTACCTGGTCTTGTTTTCCCACATGTAAGAGAGCCAGGGTTAACCTGGCCCCCCCCAGCTGCATGGGATCATGGCAGGTGCAGAACTCTCCAGAGAAGGCTTCTGTGCTTAGAATCCCATCAGACCCTTATCCCTGGATCCGAAAGCCTTTTGTGGCTCCAGTAGCTGTCAGTGCCATGGAATTCAGAGCAAGCTTGCCACAGAATAGCAGCCGTACACAGA
The DNA here is from genome assembly GCA_013400115.1 of Rhinopomastus cyanomelas. Classification (NCBI taxonomy): domain Eukaryota; kingdom Metazoa; phylum Chordata; class Aves; order Bucerotiformes; family Rhinopomastidae; genus Rhinopomastus; species Rhinopomastus cyanomelas. The sequence goes on along the minus strand of VXBP01000424.1, from coordinate 15,424 downwards.
AGACAGATTTATTCCTCTCTTAGGACCAGACGAGGAGCAAATTCCTCCAGTGTTAATACAAGGAACATCAAAACAGCTCTGCTGGGCCAGATCAAAGGTCCCTCTTGCCCAGCATCAAGCCTGAAGACAATGGCTGTAATCCAATACTTAGGAAAACACCAGGCACATGCATGAAAAAGGGTATTGCTCTTCTTTTCTAGCTACTTTCCACTTGAGGACTTGGAGTGATGCCCTTTGCTTAATCGTAGGTTCCTCTTCCGAGGAGCACAGTCAGCCCTGAAGACACATCAGTGTTAGCATATGGGAGCCTTTGACCAAGCAGATGCTCCAAAAGCTCCCTTCTGTTCCTGTGGAGCCTGGCTGTCACTGGCTTGATACGATGCTTCCTGGTTTCTCAGAGGAGACATGCACTGCTGTCCCTGTCTGCTTACACTGTGTCACTGGTGCTGTTGCAGTCTGCCAGCACACACAGCCTCCTCCTCCTCAGGAGCCTTCTTCCCCTCTGTGCAGCCCTGCTGCAGTTTCCTCTGCACGGTAGTAGCTCTGCACCTCTCTCTCGTGTTTGTTCACAGCTTCTTCCACTCCTGCCACATCCTCTTGTGAAACAAAGAGAGCAGTGAAACTGTGGAAGGCCCATCCATTTTTACAAAGGTGTTTGCTGTCCTGTTCTGTTTCTTTTAGGGTATTTCCTAGCATTTCGTTGCTCTTGTGGCAGCTGGTGAGCCTTGAACTGTCCTTTCCTAGAACTAACTTGGCTAGAAACCAGCTTTATTCTGCTTTTCTAGAAGAGCAATTCTTTCATGAAGAGTCAGTTCAGATCCAATGTGTGATGGCCCTCTGCCCTCCAGAAGCTCACATACCAGGTTTTAAAAGCTTTTTCTTTTCCTTAATAGAAGAAAGCCAGGCTTTGAGCAATCATTCCTGTGGAAAATCAGCCAGGTTTGGAATAACCCGTCATCTTTAGGATGCTGATTGATGGGTTCTTTGCGGATTTGATGGATGCAGGCGATAGCAGAATCGTCTTTCTGTCTGTAGTTGCTTACTCTCATCCCTTTAATTCTTCAGTGGAACAGAAACACCACTTGGCTGTTTGGCTCTTTTTTTGCCTTTATTTTTCAAACCTACAGGTTTTCCACACATGCTCACGCAAACACCCCCGTTCAGGAAATGGTTGCCTGCAACATACATACAGAGCAGCAGCAGAGGGCTCCAAAAAACAAGCAACACATTATAATTTCACATCCTAACAACTGGATGGGGCGGGGTGAGGATTGCCAAGTAGATTGCCATTGCTGGCATGGGGAGCTGTGCAGCACACGGCTCTGACAAGCTGTCACTGTGGGGAACAGCCAGAGCACCTGGAGTTCCTCGGGCTTATTCCTTCCAGCTCCTTCCACAGCTGAGGGCAGAGTGCTCCCTGCGAGAGAACATGTGCCTCAGCTTCCTGAGACCTACTGCTCTCACGTTTTGCTTTCGATGAGGTTTTGGAATTTGGTTTCAATTTGACAACCTTGATTCTGAGTGAAAAGCACAGGTTTTTAATATAAATGTCACCGCATTTCTATTTCATACAAAAGTTATATATTTATATTGAAAAGATTGCATATTCTATAGAAATAGTTTGATTTCCCAAAATATATCTTTATATATTATAGAATCCTAGAATCATTACATATTAAAGATATACTTTATATAAATATCTCTATTTTGTAAAATAAGTCTACGTCAAAGATATTGTGTTTTATACAAATATTCATGTTCTAAAAATGTGAAATACATAATATTTTATATAAGTATTGATATGTTCTAAAAATCACAGAATCATGGAACATTTTCATCTGGAAGAGACCTTCAAGATCATTGAGTCCAACCTTTTCCCAGCCCTATCAGCACCACTAAAACCTGTCCCTCAACACAACATCTACTCTTCTCTTAAACTGCTCCAGGGCTGGGAACTCAACCCCCTCCCTGGGCAAGCTGTTCCAGTGCCTGACAACCCTTTCAGGAAAGAAATTCCTCCTGACATCCACCTTGAACTGTCTAACAAATATTAGAATGAACTTCTTCACAGTGCGGGTAACGGAGCACTGGAACAGGCTGCCCAGGGAGGCTGTGGAGTCTGCGTCACTGGAGATGTTAAAGACCTGCCTGGATGTGTTCCTGTGTGATTTGGTCTAGGTGATCCTGNTGTTACTGTGTGATTTGGTCTAGGTGATCCTGCTGTTGCAGGGGGATTGGACTAGATGATCTTTCGAGGTCCCTTCCAATCCCTCATGATTCTATGAAAGACATAATTTAATGTATTCTATAAAATATATCTGAAAGAGATCTTTTACACAAATATCTATATAATTTATTCATATTTTCTATAAATCTATGTATATTCTATTAGAAATACATTCTTGTATCAACTTTATTGTATTTATTTAATACTTTTAATAAACGCTTCTATTATACTTTTATATTTATTATAGAACCTGTAGGCAGCGTTCAGTACCTGTTCAATGCCCTTTTGGAGTGGGGATGTAGTTATTATTTTGTCCCTAAAGCCAGTAACAAGGAAATACTGAGTGATCTCTGGGTTATTTCTTTCTCTGTCTGCTTTTCAGGAGGCTGCTGGTGAGGAATATGAAAACAATGCTGCAGTTGTTGATGGCAACCAGTTGGCCGGTGACCTTCTGTTCGAGTTTGTGGATGAGCCCAAAGCGCAGGACAGGAAGAGGGAATATAGTTTGATTGTAAATGACTCTCCTGGTAAGATATTCTACATGTTTTTAGAGATTACTCTGAAACTATTAGAGACTGGGGAGATCAGAATCATTTAGGTTCAGTCTGCAGTGTCAGCACTTGGCTGTGCCTTTGCTTAAAATACTCTAGTTGTACCCACCGACACACTCAGACTAATTACTTTTATCTGGAAAAATTATATCAGTAAATAAAACCTGAAGTTCTGGGAGTTGTGTCAGAAGCCTGGATGTCACAAGATCGAGATGAAGTCCATAGATAGGTTTGCTGGAGGGTGACAGAGCTATGAAGGAAACATTGAGAGGTGACTATTGAAGTAAAAGGTTGAAAGCCCCATTGAACTGCTGGAGTTTTTGGAAGTCCAAACCTTTTTGTCTCAGGTCATTCCATAAATTACTATATAGACTTAGGTATTGCTCTGCTGATACGTCTGCTGAAACACATGAGAAAAACAAGCAGCACAACATTTGAGGCCAAACTAGTCACTAACCTAATAACTAAGGGAAAACCCTAAACATCCCCAGACTATCGAGGCATAAGAGGACACAAAGAGTACTTTGGATCCATTCTAGAGGAGAAGCTGGTGCAGCCTGCAAGTCTTGTAAGAAACTATTTCCCTCCCAGCTGCTCATCAAAGAGCTGACTGTAAAGTTTGAAGAGCTGTTGCTCACTTCAAAGGGTAGTTTCTAGATTCCAGGTAATGATGCTAGTTAATAATTCAGCTCATAACGCCCATCAGTTTCAAACATTTAAGTAAGGAATCAAGTCTTTTTGTTGGGAAGCTGAGGGAAAATGTTGCATGCCATCTTGAAAGAAGAGAGGCTTTTGTTTAAGACACAGAATTGAGAGTTTCTGTCCAATGACTTCCTGGTATCAGGGATAATTAGCAAACTTCTCAGCTTTCACATCTAAAGCAAAACATTGGCTTAATATGCCGGTAGTGAAGTTATGTACAGGAACGTTTTGGAAAGCATTTCCATGGGATTGTTCTGCAGAGATGAAACGCTCTTACGCTAATGCTAATGAGCAACAATTAGCATAGAGACTGCTCTCTGAGAAACGTGATAGTCATCCAGCTCTGCCTTGCCACTGCTGTACCTTTTGGGCTTGGTGTAGAGGGTAGGGACAAGCAGCTCACCCGAGCCGCCCATCAACAGGCTCAGGTTGGCCCATTGGGACATGATCCCAGTCTTGGAGCTGGGCTGTGACCCATCTCTATGTTTCAACCATCAGCCTGAATCAGACAGGCTAAAACAGAAGGTAACTTCTGTTGCTCCAGTCAGGTTTTTCTGTCAGTGCCACCTGTCCTCTGTGAGTCTTTGTTTTCTTCCTTAAATCTTCTTCAAGACCTTAAAAATCTTCTCAAATCTTAAAACTTCCTTAAACTTGTTGTATTAAAATGTCGTGTGATGGCAGCTTCCAGGTGATTCTTCACAATTTATCCTCTGTTGGTCTTCTCCTTCTCCTTTGGGCACTCTTCATCTGAGCTGCCCTTTGATGTGTGTCCTACTCTAGAGAAGGCTTTTTGGTCCATGATCTGCTTCAGTTTCTTTCTTACGTGGTGACACCAAGCTGTAGGTATCACCCAGCAAGAACCAGCTTGAGGTGGTACCAATGCTACTGCAATGAAGATGGAAGGAAAAGGCACTTGTGCATGTGGGAGCAGCTCTGGACTGAAGCCAAGGTGATAATATGGAGAATGGGCCAAGAATTAAACTCTCCCTTCTGGAGAAGGCAGCACTTCCCTCTGGAGAGCCAGACCCAATTTCTGGGCTTTCTGCAGTTGCTCTGCAGCAAGAAAGACAACCATAATTCTGCTGAAACATTCCCCAGGATTTCCTTCCAGAGCCACCAGCCCATATCTGCAGCACCATAAATCATTGGAACAGGTTCTCTGCTGCAAACGAAAACCAGCTTCAAATCCTTCACAAGTCCTTCCCCTTCTCCTCTGCATTGTGTTCTACAGGTACATTCTGCTGAGGAATGTACCAGCTCTTCCTTCTGGAAACAGGGATCTCAGTGTGGAGCAGGAATTTGTTCCTTCAGGATTTAGGCATGTAGGTACAACGACAGGCTGAGGAGGCAGTTTGCTTTCTCAGCAGCTGGCCATATATCTTTTGTGGGTTCTCCAGTCCACCAAACAATCTGGCAACTGATTCTAAACTTTTGTGCTGCACAGAACACGGACAGATCCTACTGGCTCAGATGAATCCATCACTGTCATGCTGCAAGGTGCCCTAGACATCTACTACCCACTTCCATGCCACTGCACTAGTGTAATTGTGTGTTCCCTCTCCTTCGTTCCAAGGTCAATAGATTTATAGGTGAGATCGCCAAGGGCAAATCTCCCTCCAGGCAAGGTTTCACAGGCTCTCCTCTGCTCACTCAAACTGTTTCCTGCACCTTCCAGACAAAAATTTCACCCAGTTCCTTAGTGTTCCTAGTAGGTCCCAGTGAGGTCTCCAACAGAGGTGTTAGGAGTTAATGTGTGGACAAGCCTAGCCCTGAGTCTTCAACATCTCNCTTCCTTCTGGAAACAGGGATCTCAGTGTGGAGCAGGAATTTGTTCCTTCAGGATTTAGGCATGTAGGTACAACGACAGGCTGAGGAGGCAGTTTGCTTTCTCAGCAGCTGGCCATATATCTTTTGTGGGTTCTCCAGTCCACCAAACAATCTGGCAACTGATTCTAAACTTTTGTGCTGCACAGAACACGGACAGATCCTACTGGCTCAGATGAATCCATCACTGTCATGCTGCAAGGTGCCCTAGACATCTACTACCCACTTCCATGCCACTGCACTAGTGTAATTGTGTGTTCCCTCTCCTTCGTTCCAAGGTCAATAGATTTATAGGTGAGATCGCCAAGGGCAAATCTCCCTCCAGGCAAGGTTTCACAGGCTCTCCTCTGCTCACTCAAACTGTTTCCTGCACCTTCCAGACAAAAATTTCACCCAGTTCCTTAGTGTTCCTAGTAGGTCCCAGTGAGGTCTCCAACAGAGGTGTTAGGAGTTAATGTGTGGACAAGCCTAGCCCTGAGTCTTCAACATCTCCTCTCAGGAGTCTGAACTGCAGCTCCTTGCTCCAGCTCAGTTGCCACTGCCTTTGCTTCATTACAAGGCCAGGGAAGGATTTCTGAATTACCTGTGCCAGCAGCCTGCTGGATCAGATGTTCTACCCTGTCTCCTAATTTCAGAGTCACGCTGTCCCCAGAACCCTCCTTTCTCCATCCCTATGGGTAGTCAAGATTTGTTGCCAACAGTTTGCTTTGACAGGAGGTGAATGTCTGACAGTGTAGAAGTGGAGCTGCTTGTAGGAGCTCTGTAGTCCAGAAAGGGCTGGAGTTCTTTTCCTGAGCTGGGACTGTGTCCATTCAGAGATTCCAGTTCCTGTGGGCGACACCTGTGGTCGCAGTGCTGGTGTGACTTTAGCAAGGTTCTTGGTCACTTCTGACCTGCAAGATCTGGCCACCTGTTGGAACTGTCCCCATTTTCCTCCTGCCATTCAAGGTAATTTTCAAAAAACCAAGTATCTTGTCTGTGACACCATGCGTTTTCTGTAGGACCTTAGAACCAGCCATAGGGCATTTTGAAGCAGTTGCACCCTTTGTGGATGAACGAAAGAAAATACCAAGAGCAGGATGGGCAGTTCAGCTGGTAGTTGGTACCCACAGCAGCGAGTGCACATATAAATAAGGTGAAGAATGGGAGCACTTTTCCCACCTTTGTTTGGTTGGTTTGCATGTAGAGTTTCGGGTTTTAATCAGAATAGTCCCTATTCTTTACAGGGCAGGCCTCTGCAGCCTGCCTTTTGGGGCCATATTTTATAGTACCTGATAGAAGGACAATTGGTGTGAAGGCTGCCAAGTGAAATGTATACAAGGACTCATATTTACTCAATATTCCCTCCTCTTCCTAGATCTCTACCTGCTTGAAAGCCCAGCTGCCAAGTGGTACTGCATGGACGACAAAACAGGAGAGAAGCAGCTGCCAGATGGGCTCCTTGCTCTGAGTCCAGTGCTTCACCCACAATTTTGATTGTTTCTACCCAGTTTTTAAATAAAAGTTGTTTGGTTTTGTTGCTTTCATTTCTAGCTGTGTAGGATGTTTTTCTGCACCTCAGCCCACGGTGGTTTTTAGCTGTCGAGTGACAGTGGTCAGAGTATTTCATACGAGGCAGTTCCTGAACTGCTTCTAGCCTGTAGACATGGAAAATATAGAAGGAACTTTTGAAGGAGGAGGAAGCCTGAAACTTTCTACTTGGGAAATGAAATGGTTTTGTGGCCCTTTTGGGGCTCTCTTTGTTTGGTGGTGTTGGAGGCTACAACATGCCAGGCATAGATGGTGTTTGGTACCCTCATTGCCTGTGCCTGAAGTCATACTGTGGCCCTGCACCGGGAACTGTGCATGAAACAAAAGCGGAGGAAAGTCACAAGATTCTGGGTCTGAGTGGGTCAGGGATTTGAGGAGAGCAGCTCTAGGGAAGATGAGCTAATTTTCTAAGTGATTAACCAGGAAATGCTCTTCCTTCCTTCCTAAACCAATGCTCTGTTTCAGCAGCAAGTGGATCCTTTTGGGGTGAGTATCCATTCCCTAGATGGCTCCTGGTTTCTTACATTGATGGGGAATTCTTCTGGTTTCATCAATCTCTTTTGGTTTTCATGGCATCTCTAATGATATTTTATTTTAGTGTTTGATTTTAAATAGGCTTTCAAAATATTTTAAACTTTACAATAGAATTGTGTTTATACTGACAGGAGATCCTGTGTTTTTAATAATTACAGATTTCTCCTAAAGTAGTGTGTGAAGGATTGAGGGGCCACATGCTGTGATTCAGGTGTTAAGAGGGGATGGATGCATGTGGAAGAGCACTTAAAACATGTTTAATTGCTTCATGCAAGTTCATACTGCTTTTATGATGAATTAGAGCTTCGTCCTGAGCAAAATGGAAGCAAAAAGCCCCCCTCACTGGAAGTGTTTAAGGCCAGGCTGGATGGGGCTCTGAGAAATCTGGTCTAGTGAGAGGTGCCTCTGCCCATGGCTTGTGGGCTGGAACTAGAAGAAGGTCTCTTCTGACTTAAACATTTTGCTGTGATTCTAAAATGCGCAGGATAGGTGCAGAGAGAATTGACCAGGACCACCATGCCCGCCAGAGCTTTGTAGCTGTTGTCAGGGTGGCCTGAGTGAACCCCAGGATTAACTGAGGCAAAATCATTAATTATTCACCAGTAGTCCAAACTGAGGATGCTTTTGGGTAGAGTGAGAATGAGTTGTACTGTACAAGTTGTCGTCAACTTTGCTCTTCATCACACGACACCTACATGTGGTGCAGGTCCAGTTGAACAGTGAAAGATCGGTGCTTTACCCATCAATCCTCCTCAAACAGGACAACAGTGTTTCTAACAAAACAAGAATATTCAGGTAGTTAAAAAGAAAAGGCATTTCACAGAATCACAGCGTAGTGGGGGTTGGAAGAGACCTCTGGAGATCATCCAGTCCAACCCTGCTGCTAGAGCAGGATCCCCTAGAGCAGATCCCACAGAACAGACCAGGTAGGTTTGAGATGTCTCTAGAGCAGGAGACTCTACAACCTCTGTGAGTAGCCTGGGCCGGGGCTCTGAGACCCTCCAAGATTTTTTTCTTCTGTTTAGGTGGAACCTCAGATCGAACCTCCCACGTTCTCCCAGTCTGTGCTAGGTGCCCCTTGTCCTGTGGCTGGGCACCACCAAGAAGAGCCCGGTCCCATCCTGCTGACACCCACCCTTTGGACACCGGTGAGTACTGGTCGGATCCCACCTCAGACTCCTCCTCTCCAGGCAGAGCAGCCCCAGCTCTCTCAGCCTCTCTCCACACAGCAGAAGCTCACGACCCTGCTCACCTTGGCAGATGTCTGATAACAGTGCAGGCCACCTCAGGCCTGTTCTGTGTCCCCCGCTGGATCCCAGGGGGTAGCACCAGTGTGGGGTCAGTGCCCACTGTGTGCCTCCAGTCCCAGACCCGCTGGTGTCAGGGGCGAGCCAACAGCTCCATCCACACCTCGGGCATCAGCCGCGCTCAGATCCCCTCCGACAGCGGCGAAGGGCCACGGGACGCCAACAGGGCAGAGCAGGGGACAGCCCTGACCCCCCCATCCCTAGCCCCAACCCCATCCCAGCGGGGCCGCGCTGCCGGCGGGAGGGGGAGCCCGCGGCCCCGGCCCCGGCCCCGGCCCCGCGGGGGGGCGGTGGCTGCAGCGGCTCCACCCTCACGTCGTGTCAGCAGGTAGGAGAGAGCGGCCGGGCCGGGGGCGGGACCCGGCAGCCGGGGCCGAGCCCCAGCCTTCGCCTCCGCTTGGCCTTGGTGCCACGAAGGGCTCCGCCGCGCCTCGGTGGGGGCTGCCCGTCCCGCTCCGGGACCTGCCGGCCTCCGCGCCCGGAACGGCCCGAGTTGCGGCCGCAGGAGGGACCCGCGGGGCTGGGGATTTCCCTGGGGGGCGCTGGGGTCGGGTCGGGCTCCGCACAGCCCTGGCGCGATCGGCCGAGCCCGCCCCGATGTGGTGCTGCTGCTGCCTTTGATCTCGCTGCCTTCGCTCTGGGGCTCCGCTCGCACCTACCTGCTGCTGCGTGTGTGCGAGACACGTTTCCTCCTCCTCCTCCTCCTCCTCCTCCTCCCCCTTTCTTTTCTTTTTTTCTAACATTTTAAATTCTAAACACCCGTTTTTCAGGTTGGTTTTTTTTTTCAATTGTTTGGGTTTTTTTACCCCTTCGAGAGCGAACCCGGGAGAGAGCCGGCATCTAATCCCAAACACTTCACTTTTAGCCACTGGAAATAACTCTTTCCTGGGATTTACAGCAGCGTTTTCCACCCGCCCCGGCCCCTGCGACTGCAGCAGACACAAACGGCCAAACAGGTTTGCAGATTTATTATTTAATTTATTTTTTTTACCCCTTTCTTGGGTTGGTGTTTTTTGGGTTTTTTTTAACCTCTCTGTAGCTTGGGTCGCTGTTAACTGTTGGTTTTAATTCAAAATGCCCTCTGTGTCTCCCTTCTCCCAGTTATGAAGTCTCCTCCATGCGATTCAGGTGACCTTTGGGCAGACTGTGGAACTTTAGATGCTATTTTGTGGAGCCTTTTTTCATTCGGGATCTTGTGAATGTGTGCTTGGAAGTGGCCCTACCGGAACTGAGGCAGAAACGGCGCAAGAGAAACCAGATATGCTCTAACTTTTTCCTTGATAGCTGCTTGGCGTCGCATCTAAACTTCTCAAGTGTTTTGGGAGCCTTTTTATCTCCTGGGAACTTGAAAGGATGAAGAGAAGCTCAGTGCTTTATTAATTGTCCTTGGGAAGTTGCATCTGCATGTGGATTTGTGAGGAGAAAAGGAAAAAGTTTATCTCCAGTCTTGAACGACACACTTGTGACACGAGGAGGATGGAAGGAATCAGCTCGATTGGGAAGAGAATGGCACAGAGCAAACTTTCTTTTCACCGTAGAAGCAAGAAAAGCCTCCTGCATGATTTCTGAGAAGGACACCGATAGCTGCAGATAACATTCAAGGTGAGGAGCCTGAGCTTCCCCTGTGGGAAATGCTGGTGAGGAGGTGAGATGTCTCTCAAGGGTGTTTGAGATGGATGTTTGCAATGAGTGGATCTTCCTAACTCTGGGCCAGGAGACACGAGGACACCGCATCCATGGGGAGACCTCCCCATGCTTCATCCCCATCGGCCTGACGAGCATCTAATGCTCCCTGGTGCTCCTGCATAGCTGAACTGATTTCTTGCTTGCAACCTGTTTCGCTGATCTTTCCGGATTTATCTGCTGGAGGAGGGACTGGTTATTCAGGAGATTATTACATTTTTTTTAGTTTGTTTGTTTAAAATATGCCTTTGCGCTCCCGGCGGCCTCTGAGCACGTGGCACCGAGGAAGAGAAACGGCGATGGTGAGGAGCGAAGGAGTTGTCCGGTGAGCAGCGCTGGCAGCGACTGAGCCCCTCTGTCCTCGTTCTCCCGCCTCCCCATCATCGCTGGGACCACACGCTCGGAAACCCGACGAGCTTTGCCGACGGCCAGAGCCTGCCGCAGGGTGAGGACACGTTCCTGAGCGGTATGTGTGGCCGGAGCTCGCTGCTGCAGCTGGTAGCATGAGTGCTGGCCCCCTGCTGCAGCTGGCTGTCCTCTGGCCTTGGCTGCTCATGGCGACCCTGCGGGCAGGACTTGGCCACACGGGGCTGGTGCTGGCGGCGGCGGTCGAGTCGGAGAGGTTGGCGGCACAGAAAGCCATCATTAGGGTCATCCCCCTCAAAGTGGAGCCCATCACACTGGAAGGGGAGTTTGCGAACGTCGCTGAAGTGACTCCAGCTGAAGGAAAACTGCTCCAGGTAAGAGCAGATGTGTTTCATCCTGCTCCGTCTGATTTTTCTTGCTCCTGTCCTCTCCCCACTCTTGTCCTCCCTTCTGCTTCAGCTCGCAGCATGATGCGTTTGATCGTATTTCCTAGCTGCAAATCCATACCCCAGCATCGAGGCGTTGCTGTGCTAGTTCTCTGCCTGTGTGTGTTGTTCATGTTCTGCCCCCCAGCCCCACATGCTGCTTTGGGGCAGAAGGGGATCACAGTTGAGTCTTCACTTGGTCAGGCTGTGGCAGCGCTTGTGTTCGTGTTGAACTGGGGCTGTGGTCAGTTGATCCCATGAAGATGATTGTGTATCTTAATTGATGTTATAAAGCTGAGTGTGCGGAGTCACATGTTGGAATGGAAAACATGTTGGGCTGGGGGGTTTTTGTGAAACCTGTAAGGCTTTCCACACACTTCTGCTGGTAGTTGGGACAGCCAGCCCTCACCCCCCTGCATCACTGACCCTGCTGGTTGTTGTCCTGTGAGCTGCCTGCGCCTGAACGTTGACTTTTACCCACACAGCGAGTGGTTTCTGTGGTGTCACCACCATCTATTTTTGTAAGTGAAATGAGTGCTGGTTTCTGACCTTTACTGAGGAGCATCTGAACATCTCGCTGTGAGGTGCAGGTGTTGCTGAGAGGCAGAGTTTAGCTGCTCGGTGAGTTTGGAGCTCAGTTTCCTGAGAGCTGCTGCACACTCTGCTCATTTCTGTTGGTGATTTGTTGGGCTTTATTCTTGAGAACAGACAAGAATAAGACCAAATAGCCTTTGACACCATGAAACCCTTAATTTTTATGTGGCTTTTTCCAGTCCTGACTGGTGTTTTGCAACCTTAATTTAATTTGTAGCTTGGAGATTTCAATTAATACATTTGGTGTAGTTTTACAAGAAAAAAAATAGGGCCGGGCCGGCTTTAGAACGCAGGCACCCTCCAGAAAATGAAAAATGAGCAGTTTGTGACATTTCTAAAGGCTGTTTTTCCGCACCTTTTGTGCTACTTGGAATGCAAGCTGCGCTCTACAGTTATAGTACCTGACTTTAAAAAATCTATCTTAGACAAATGTACTCAAGGTCCTGTTCTGTCGTGAGGCAACATGTCCAGGAAAGTCAATATTTAGTCCTTGCAAAAACGACAGCGGTGTTGCAACTGAGCACAAAGTATAGAGCTGGGGGACCTTTTGGAAATGGGAAGGTGGTGACTGCTGAGTGAGGTGCAGGCGCTTGATCCTGATGTGGGATAGCAGTGGGATTTCGGCGTCACCTGCCCTCGTGGCCCCGCAGACGGGGCGCTCTGAGTGCTTAAGCCATGAACAGCGTCGGATTTACAAATGGACTTCAGCCTTTAGATGATCTTCAAAGCGGAGAGGGTTGGGGAAAAGCTAATCTAATCTGCGGGGTTTGTGTACACAGATAGTGACCTGTACTGTAGATGGTTTTAAGCCCTGTGTCCACCCTGGTGTGCTGGCAGGTGATCGTTGAGATTCCCTACCCCACTGAATCCAGTGTGGAAAGTCTGGTTTCAGATGGCAGAGCTGGGCTGAGGGGATAAGGCTGTGCCTTCTGCAGTAGGATGTTTGTCCAGTGCCAGGCACCATGCTCTGGGAAAACTTAGTCAAATGTTCCTGTGACCTCTCGTGTTGTGTCTTATCCTGCAGTTTCTGATTCTGCCACTGCATATCAAAACTGGGAATATAAAATACCATTTATCATGGAGTTTGGGCCCTAATCCTGCAGCGGGTTCCTGCCTCTGCAAAGGACAAAATGGGAAACAGAACCCTAACTCTGAAAAACAAGTGAAGAAATCATAGAATCATTAGGGATTGGAAGGGACCTCAAAAGTCCAATCCCCCTGCCACAGAAGGATCACCTAGACCAATTCACACAGGAACACATCCAGGCGGGTCTTAAACGTGTCCAGTGAAGGAGACTCCACAAGTCCCCTGGGCAGCCTGTTCCAGTGCTCTGTCACCCTCACTGTGAAGAAGTTACTTCTCATATTTATATGGAATGAGAGGAACTATTTTCAGTTTCCATTTAGATAGCTGGATGTTAAATGCACTTGAATTAGGTTTCATTGGGACATCCCCATTTACATGTGGCTGGCAACATCCCAGTCCCACAGAAGTGTTAGGCCATGTGTTCAATGTCATTAGAACCCTCATTTAAAGAAGCTTAAGCCTGTGCACACAGAGCTGCACTGCCAGTTCTTTATGTGTGATTTAGGTACTTCACAGTATTGCCTTCCCAGTGAAGGAGGTAAGACGACTGGTTCTGACACTACTTTTGCCCATAGGACTTCTTGGGTTTGTCAGACGTCATAAGATGCAGTCAGCCCATCTCAGGAGAACACAACCTGCAGAGCTTGGTTTGGAAGAGAAGAGTGGATAGCCCCGTCGTGGTCTCACAAGATTGCTTAAGTGGTGCAGAGTTAGCCCAATGTTCAAGTTCTCTTTAACTTGTAATTATCTTCATAGTGTTCTGGCCAATATAGGTTTTAGAAATGCAGTGTTGATTGAAGGTCCTGCATGTGAAGTGATGGTGCCTCAGCAAATACACTTGTAGCAGAATGTTGTCTTCGTTTGATTTCTCCCTGCTGCGTTCTCTAGGGTCATCTGGAGAAATGGACTTTGCTGATGGTGTGTTACCTTCTGAGAAGCTGCCTTTAAAAACACCTTCTGTACCTGTGGTGAAGTAATCCTGGTGTCGGGTTCCTTCTCACACCCCTTGCCCCTGTGACCAGTTTTCAGGGTTTTCACTTTGCAGATGGCTGAGCAGCGGTGGGTGAGCTGCCCAGGACCTGCCGTCCATTTACCCGAATGCAGTGTTACCTCCGGCACTCGGCACAATGCAGAATGATGCAAAGGGAGAGGAATTTCTCGAGTAGGCAGAGCTGCTTACGACTTTATAGGTCAAAAAACCAACACCTTAGACCTCTTACAGAAATCATCTTGCAGCTTGTTCAGAGCTCAGCTTGCTGAGAGAACACATGCTGTGAACACTGACTGTTGCTTAAGACAGGAGAAGTGCTGTGAACTGGTTTGCTGGTTCCCAGTGGCTGGAGAGACAGAGCCACTGCAGAGGCTTGAGAGAAGGAGACTAAACATTCTTCTGAGTTGAATTGTAACTGAACTCACGTGGAGGTGTAATTGTGACAGAAAAATATGTTTTATTTGAGAAACACTTCAGCAGTTACAGGATTACTTAGCAAAGTACTTATAGAATCATGGTTTGGGCTGGAAGGGACCTTGGAGATCATCCAATTGCCACTCCCTGCAATGGGCAGTGACACCTCTCACCAGACCAGGTTGCCCAGAGCCCCATGCAATCTGATCATGAACCCTTGCAGTCATCTTTTAATCCATGAAGATCCATAAATACCCATGTAGAAGTACATGTAATGAAAACCGGGCATCAGTACGTTTGTATTTGAGTGTGTCTAACCTCAATCTTGTATCTAAGGGAAGGGATGATACCGGTGGTGTGTGTGCTGTGGCTGGGATTGTTAGTGTCTCTTAGCTGCCCGGGGAGGTTGTGGCGTCTACTTCTCTGGAGACTTTCAAGACGTGTCTGGATGCATTTCTGTGTAACCTGTCTTAGGTTTGGTGAACCTGCTGAAGCAGGGGGTTGGACTTGATGATGCCTGGAGGTCCCTTCCAACCCCTAGTGATCTGTGTGTGTTCTGGGGCTAGTAATTTGGTAATACTGCTAAAAATTGGCAAAATTATAGATAAAAAAGAGACAGATCAGCTCAAAGTACTGCATCTTCTGTAGTGAAGGTGAAGCGCTCATCAGCCACCAATCACCTTACGTGACTGCATGCACAAAGCCTATGTAGATATGTAGAGCAGGGGAACAGTTGCTCTCTTTAGCAGGCAAAAGGCTACAATCAGCTTTCCCAACGGGCTCTGGTTTGTCGCAAGCCTCACAATACCTCGATCCGTTTCCGTATACTCTGAGCAGTTATAGCTGGTGATTGTAGGAGAAAGTCAACTTTTCGTTTATCCGCGGAGCACAGTGTTTTAACCTCTGAGTACAGGGAAATACTTTGGGAGCACAGAACAAGCTCCCAAAGTTTCAGAACCTCAAAAGTAAGAATTTGTAGAATCACAGAATGTGCTGGATTGTCTTTTTTCCTCTCCTCTCAAAGAAATTAAATGATATAAACCCCATTATTTTTAAAGTCAATGAGTATGAGCTGGAACATAAGAGGTTCCACATCAATAGGAGAAGGAACTTCTTCATGATGAGGGTGACAGAGCAGTGGAAGGGGCTGCCTTCAGAGTGGGTGTGGAGTCTCCTTCTGTAGAGATGT
>VXBP01000423.1:171926-262161 GCA_013400115.1 Rhinopomastus cyanomelas | reverse complement strand
CTATCACCACCCTTCTCTTCTTTTTTGTATTAGTGATGGTTATGAAAGAGGAATTATTCAAGTTCTTTTATAGAATAATGTTTCCTAATAGTAATACATGATTAATGTAAGGACCCTGTTGGAATCAAGATGTCCTTAGCATTCTGACTTGTATCCTTGAACATCATACGGAGCACTGAATTTTGGTCATATTACCTTTAGGTTAATGCTCTGTAATTAATATATATACAGAATATATACAGAAAGACTGGAGGGAGTCTAGTGCACTTTATCACCTCTTCTGACTCCTCTTCAAGTAGATGGTCCTGTGATGGATATACCCAAAATTCACCAACTGTAGCCAAGAAACACAGAATGTTAGGGGTTAAAAGGAACCTCTAGATATCATCTAGTTCAACACCTCTCCCAAAGCAGGATTACCTAGGACAGGCCACCTAGGGCTGCATCCAGATGGATTTTGAAAGTCTCCAGAGAAGGAGATGCCACAATCAATCTGGACAGCCTGTTCCAGTGCTCTGTCACCCTCACAGGAAAGAAGAGGCGGAACTTCTGATGATCTAGCTTATACCCATTATTCCTTGTTCTATTACTGGGCACCACTGAAAAGAGACAGCTCCTTCCTCTTGACACCCACCTCTCCGAGATTTATACACACTAACACAACCCCTCTCAGCTTCTCCAGACTAAACAGCCCAGCTCGGGTCCAGGGCGCCACTTCAAGTCTGGGGCGCGGCGGTGTCCGTGGCNGCGAACAAAGACCCTGCTCCGTTTTTTATAGGCTGGCCTAGCCAGCCCTTCCGGGGCAGGTCCCAGGACAGACCCTTCCAGGGAAGGTTCCTGGGACCTGTGCAACTGGGGACAGGTCCCCCAGGACAGACGCGTCCCGGGAAAGCTCCAGGGCAGTGTCACCTCTCCCAGGACAGGCAACTGAGGGAAGGGTTCCCCTGAAAACAACACAACTTTTCTTCTTCATGAGAGCATATCCGAAAATTCTGGCAGTTCTCACAGTGCAACACCCTCCATTGGACTCTATTCCCTGAAGCATTTCCACAGAAGTTTGAGGTTTTCCTGAGTACACACTTGCACATCCACAGGATGGTTAAAAAGTCACGCAGACTAAGAAGTTTGCTTTGATGGGACTACAGCTCAGCAGTACCTGAACTTTCATAGCGTAGTGGTCTCTGGGCATGACCCTATGGCAGAGGTCAGCGAGTGCCTCTGTGTGTTCTGCTGCAGTGGTAACTAAATAAGCACAACCTCTTCCAAGACTGTATACTTTTCTTGAAGATGTATTTCTTTTATGAAACACATAAGAAAATAGATAAAATCAGCTGTGAATTTTAGAAAATAAAGGAAATATTTACAATACAAATGGAATATCTGTAATATGTTTTAGTTTTGCCCTGATGCAGTCACAGCAAGGAAAAAATATTCAATCTGCTGTTGACCACCGTCGATGCTGCCTTCATCCTACCTGAGCAAGGCTACTGGAAAGGTGCAGCCCAGCTTCTTTCACATGGGCTGCAGTGACCTTTCAAGTGCCATTTCCTACAGCCTTCAGACCCCTCAGGGCAACTACCAGGCACTAGTGTATCCAAAGTTTTACCTCACAATACACGATTATTTCCACTAAAATCTATAGCTGTGACATATTCACTACAGTGACTGTCTATTGTAGAGGAGCCTGTGGCACACTGAACCTGTTTCCTCTATAACATCCCACCCTCAGGGCCCAGCAGGTCCTGGCATAAGGCTCAATTCATTCATTCCTAATTTCAATGTGCCGGATGAAATTGAAATCTGGAAACTGCAGCAGCTTAAAACTAAAGCTTTGAATGCCTCTGTGACTTTTTTTGTTAGAGATGTGTATCTCCCTTGTAGATGCAGGAACTGAAAGATGGGGATCGTATTAGTGCTAAGGCCTAAAATAAAGAGAGATAATTGGGAGAACTGAGAAGTGGGAAGGGTTCCTGCCTTCCAGATAGAAATTCCTCATAATCAAGTCAAATGAGATCAGTTAACTTTCATAGTTATTCACAGAGTTTGGGTTACCATACTGAACTTCCTACTGCTGTTGGTAGATGACTGCCAGCAGCCAAGCCTGGGTATTAGGATAACTCACATAATTTTATGCAATTAGAGGTTTATTATTCATAGGAAACAGAAATGGAAACCAGTTATATCGCAAATGAATCAATCTTCTGCAGAAACCTGTGAAATTTTACTTATAAAATGTAAATCTTTGTCACGCTCGCACAAGGTTTCAGCTCTTCGCTGACACTCCAATTTCCCCCGTTTTCTCAAAAGCTAAACACCAGACTGTAATAAAGTAATTCAAGTTGTGCTGTTTATACATGAATCATTTTTTATTTCTTTATTGAATCTGTTCTCTACACGAGACAAAATACTGAGTTATGTAAGAATACCATAAGGAATTAGGAGTAAGTGAACATTCAAAAGAAACAGTAATAATGCTAATAACACTTAGCCAGTCTTTTAACTGGCTCTATTTCCCTCATTGGCTTTGATTTCTCCTAGAATATTATAAAAGAGCAGACCATAATTGTCCTAATAAAGAGGAAATTATACCAACCTATAATTAGAGTAATAAGGAAAAAGGTACAAGGGATCATAATTGAACCAGTAAGATGAAAATATAATCATGTTTAATGGCTTGTATGAGTGTTAGTGTCTTCTGTATACTTAATAGATTGGTATCCGTTTTCATGGGATCTATCTAAGATGCCTTTCCTAATATTATCAAATTATCCTTCAAATCTATTGTTGGGAACTTCTCCTAGACCTGGTAGCTCTTCTGGAGTGAAACATTCTGAACAACAGACTTTCAGGCGGGTCCAACCACCAGCCACAATCAGCTGTATCAACACAAAGGTTCTCTCAAGGTTTGTTTAAGGGGCCACCGTCTGACATCCATTGGGTTCGCAGAGGTGTTGCTTGCAGTACCAAGTTATTATTTCCTGATTGCACAGCAGAATAACGTGACTGCAAACCTCAGAGCTGAGCATCAGTAGTTCCGTGATGCTGAGCTCCTGTCTTCACTGTTTTTCACCTGAAGAACTCGGGGCTTGCAACTTTGTTGTTTTTCCCTCTGAGTCCTTGAGCTGCTAACTGTCCCCGTCTCGGCAATCTTACCCCTGCCTGCAGTTTCACCTTTTGTATTATGTACAGCTTGAGCTGCTTGTTTTCTCTCAGCTTTTTTCTCACAACATAGCGGTTTGCTCAGAGGTTCATGCCAAGGTCACACAGATGCTCAGCATGAAACTCAGCTGGAGATCAGAGAGGGCTTAGCCGCCCTGAGGATTCTTACCAAGGCGAAGTTTAAAGAAAACCTCTCCACACCTTCATGCTCATGGCATTTCATACACCTTTGCTATAATTTGATTTCGATTGTTCTCTCAGCAGTTAAAAAAAAAAAATAAAAATTCTCTCCTGTTTTTCCATATTATCAGCACATAAATATTTCCTTGCTTATGAACAAACCTCTAAAGTGTTGTCCTTTGCTTTCAAAAGACATTTACAACTCTTCAGTCCAGCTGTCCTTTCAGGAGCCCAGGTGCTCTTTCTGGAAGGGCAGGGCCAAAGTGGGTGAATGGGAGTTTTTGTGTACAAATAGATCTTCAGAGCTCAGAAAACACCTTGGATAAAAGGCAAGTGTTGTCTTAGATTTCTCAGCTCTATTATGTAAGTCCTGAAGACAACTTGAAATGTGCCTAATTTAGGGTATTCATAAGTGTAATTATCTGCATGTGCTTAGGTAGTGTCCTGAAAGCCAGTTTCATAACAAACTGTATTAGACACTGTGTGTCCAACAGGAGTAGGGGGTGATTGTCCCCGTGTACTCAGCACTGGTGAGGCCACACCTTGAGTACAGGGTCCAGTTTTGGGCACCTCAGTAGAAGGGAGACATTGGGGGGCTGGAGTGGATGAAGAGGAAGGCAACAAAGTTGCTGAAGGGCCTGGAGAATCAATCTGATGATGAGAGATTGAGAGAGTTGGGGCTGTTCAGTTTGAGGAAGAGGAGGCTTAGGAGAGACCTCATTGCTCTCTACGATTATCTGAAAGAACATTGTAGAGATGTTCATAGAATCATTAGAGATTGGAAAGGACCTCGAAAGATCATCTAGTCCAATCCCCCTGCCACAGCAGGATCACCTAGACCAAGTTGCACAGGAACACATCTAGGCAGGTTTTAAATGTCTCCAGAGAAGGAGACTCCCCCACAACCACCCCGGGTAGCCTCTTCCAGTGATCTGTCACCCTCACTGTGAAGAAGGCTCTTCTAGTATTTTAATGGAACCTCCTGTGTTCCAGTTTACAACCATTGTCCCTCATCCTATCACTAGATGACATTGAGAAGAGCCTGGCTCCATCCTCCTGATACCCACCCTTCACCCCTCAGTCTCCTCTTCTCCAAGCTAAAGAGACCCAGCTCCCTCAGCCTTTCTTCATAAGGGAGGTGTTCCACTTCCTTCATCATCCTCATTGCTCTACACTGGACTCCCTCCAGCAGCTCTGCGTCCTTCTTGAGCTGAGTGGCCCAGAACTGGACACAATACTCCAGGTGTGGTCTCACTAGTGCAGAATAGCGGAGGAGAAGAACCTCTCTTGATCTGCTAACCACCCCACTTCTGATCCACCCTGGGATGCTTTTGGCCTTCTTTACGTATTTATAAACATTAATGCGATCACCTCTCAGTCTCCTCTTCTCCAAAGTAAAGAGACCCAGCTCCCTCAGCCTTTCCTCTTAAGGGAGGTGTTCCACTCCCTTAGTTAGTCATACTATTAATTTAAATAATATAGAAAACATACAAATATTTTATAAAATATATCTACTATTGTATATGAATTACACATCATTATATAAATTAGAAAGTTATATGTTTCTATATAATTATACGCATTTATGTAAATTCATATTTTGCATGGTCTCAAAAAAGCTATAGATGACTATGTAGATGGATAGAGATATTTAGAAGTACCAGCATATGTATGTGTGTATATATGTGCATGTATAACAGCTCATATGTATATAAACAAATAAAATAAATATACACATGTATGCACACCCCTGTACACACACACACATATGGTGGTTTTTCTGCTGGTTTTTACCACCTTCTTTTTCAAACTCCCAAACAGATCTGAGAAAATGACCAGTCTATGCAGAATTACTAAAAGCATTAAATGTATTTAATGTCTAATTTCCATGCAGGTATTTTTACTATGCTAAGTAATAACTAAAATAAGTGTTTCCTCTCACAGCACACAGTTGCAAAACTTCATTTATATGTTAATTTTTTAATTAAGAGGGGAAAATTATAGAAGATGGCTTAGTTTTCTTAAGCAGTACAGCACAACTATATAAAAATAAAGTAAAAGAATCCACTTTAAATTAGACTAAAGTATAAGAATTGAGAAGCACAACAGTCTATAAACAATCTGTCCTAATGTCACCCTTCCCTAAAGACATCCAGGTAACTCAAAAGCTGAATTCAACATTTCCTACTGCCCGAGAAACAGCCTGATTCACTTATCCCAGGGTCACCTTGTCAGAATCCATGGAAATGCTCCACATTTTGCATTTATGAACTGAACTGTGTCTTGCTCAGAACAGGAGGCTTTTTCAGGTGCCTTGGACAGTGTAAAGGGGAGCAGAGAGGGGCAAGGTTCAGGCAAGGGAGCAGTGCTGACAGCAGATGTAGGAAAAAACAGTCTGTGGTGGAAAATAGATGAAGCCAGAAAAAACATTTTTAGTGTTTGAGCCTCCTGCTTCTCTGCTGCTCAAGGCAGTGTTGAGGGCTGCCAATACCTTGGTTTGTCATAAGCATCAGAAATATCTTATTTANAAAGAGACCCAGCTCCCTCAGCCTTTCCTCTTAAGGGAGGTGTTCCACTCCCTTAGTTAGTTATACTATTAATTTAAATAATATAGAAAACATACAAANGCAGAATAGCGGAGGAGAAGAACCTCTCTTGATCTGCTAACCACCCCACTTCTGATCCACCCTGGGATGCTTTTGGCCTTCTTTACGTATTTATAAACATTAATGCGATCACCTCTCAGTCTCCTCTTCTCCAAAGTAAAGAGACCCAGCTCCCTCAGCCTTTCCTCTTAAGGGAGGTGTTCCACTCCCTTAGTTAGTCATACTATTAATTTAAATAATATAGAAAACATACAAATATTTTATAAAATATATCTACTATTGTATATGAATTACACATCATTATATAAATTAGAAAGTTATATGTTTCTATATAATTATACGCATTTATGTAAATTCATATTTTGCATGGTCTCAAAAAAGCTATAGATGACTATGTAGATGGATAGAGATATTTAGAAGTACCAGCATATGTATGTGTGTATATATGTGCATGTATAACAGCTCATATGTATATAAACAAATAAAATAAATATACACATGTATGCACACCCCTGTACACACACACACATATGGTGGTTTTTCTGCTGGTTTTTACCACCTTCTTTTTCAAACTCCCAAACAGATCTGAGAAAATGACCAGTCTATGCAGAATTACTAAAAGCATTAAATGTATTTAATGTCTAATTTCCATGCAGGTATTTTTACTATGCTAAGTAATAACTAAAATAAGTGTTTCCTCTCACAGCACACAGTTGCAAAACTTCATTTATATGTTAATTTTTTAATTAAGAGGTGAAAATTATAGAAGATGGCTTAGTTTTCTTAAGCAGTACAGCACAACTATATAAAAATAAAGTAAAAGAATCCACTTTAAATTAGACTAAAGTATAAGAATTGAGAAGCACAACAGTCTATAAACAATCTGTCCTAATGTCACCCTTCCCTAAAGACATCCAGGTAACTCAAAAGCTGAATTCAACATTTCCTACTGCCCGAGAAACAGCCTGATTCACTTATCCCAGGGTCACCTTGTCAGAATCCATGGAAATGCTCCACATTTTGCATTTATGAACTGAACTGTGTCTTGCTCAGAACAGGAGGCTTTTTCAGGTGCCTTGGACAGTGTAAAGGGGAGCAGAGAGGGGCAAGGTTCAGGCAAGGGAGCAGTGCTGACAGCAGATGTAGGAAAAAACAGTCTGTGGTGGAAAATAGATGAAGCCAGAAAAAACATTTTTAGTGTTTGAGCCTCCTGCTTCTCTGCTGCTCAAGGCAGTGTTGAGGGCTGCCAATACCTTGGTTTGTCATAAGCATCAGAAATATCTTATTTAAAAGTGGTCTCTGTTAAGATTTTAGGCTTATGACTCATTCCTCTGATATCACAGCAAGCATGGGTCACCTGGCCATGGTTTCAGTGGGGCTGAAGAGGCACTAGACAGTGAATGGGCACATCAGAGAACATTGAAAACTGCCTTAACTCGGAGATTTATAGCTTGGTTTAGGTTTAGACTGGGACACATTTTCTCTAGTGGATGCATCATAGAATCATAGAATGTTTAGGGTTGAAAGAAACCTCAAAAAGTCATTGTGTCCAAACCCCAGCACAATGCGTAGGGACATCTTCAACCTGCAATACACTTATCCACATCCAATCCTAAAGGTAGGCTGTAAAATCACTTGGAGAAACTAAATGATCATGGTTTCTTAAGCTTTTCTCTATTGAAACTCTATCTCACATGCTGGCTTTTCAAAATCGTTGGTAGTGTCCATGTTAAGGTCTATAAACTTCATACTTAGCTTTTTATTTCTGCTTTATTCCCATTCTATGCATCGCCAAATATTGCTTTTGTGTAATTGAAACAGAACTGTAGTTTGATTATTTAACAGAGGAAAAGTAATTGTCTTCAGTTCTAACGGAAAAAGCTAAGTTACTTCATAGAAAAAACCCCTTCGATCGTGGAAAAGTTAGTGCTTTAATCACAGCAGACCTGGAGGGTCGATGCTGCTGGGG
Organism: Rhinopomastus cyanomelas; assembly: GCA_013400115.1. Classification (NCBI taxonomy): domain Eukaryota; kingdom Metazoa; phylum Chordata; class Aves; order Bucerotiformes; family Rhinopomastidae; genus Rhinopomastus; species Rhinopomastus cyanomelas. The sequence goes on along the minus strand of VXBP01000423.1, from coordinate 254,247 downwards.
GCCAGCAGACCCTACATCAAGGGTTGGCCTTTAGTTTCATGGAGTGGCTCAGGGATGGGGGGGGGGGGGGGGGGGGTGTGTGTGTGTGACGTTTCATAAGAGGGCTGTATGCAATTTACCTCCTCACCTCTTCTCTATTCTGCTTTCATTTGTACCTGGAAATATTTGCTATTTAAATATTCCCCTTGTGCTGTGAGATGTGTCCACAGCCATGCCACAACCCTGAGAACTCTGACCTGTGGTTTAGAGTGGATTTACACCTGCAGACCTCAAATCTAGTGCAAGCAAGACTTCAGAGGTTCAATCTAAAAAGGGAGAGAAAACAACTTGTGACACTGTACAGGTACCACGTTTAACCCTAACACTAGAAAAGAACAACCGATTTCTGCCATAGCCTACAGATGGCCACAAGTCAAGAAACACAGGTGATGCGTGCTGGTTGTTGACACGCCCATGCAGAAGCCACACCTGTTCTGTCTGCCACAGTTGCTTAAAACCAAAAATACCAACTTTTCTTAGCATGAAGAGTTTGAAGTACTTGAAAATGGTGCAAAACTTGCACTGTACAGAAGAAAAGTACAGGTGAGACTGGTGCTCAGAGCAAGATGAAGGAAAAGAAGTCAGGATTTTATTATACTTACTATTCTGTTTATCCTTCTTGTTTATAAAATTGTTGCCCCGTGCTAAAAACAAGTCACTGCATCTTCACTTTCCTGGAGAAGCGCCTGACTGATCATTCTCCAAAACGGGTTTTCCCTGGAGCATTTCTACTACTGTATGATTACCCTGCGAGCAGATGTCAGTGAGGAAGGGCTGCCTGCAGATCAAGTTGCTGCTGCCAGCTCTCGCGAGCTTTGTGTCACAAACAGTTGATTAGAATGTCAGTACTGTCCGATTTACGGACTGAAAGCAGCCACCGCGCACCACAGGCACCCTGAAGTCTTCAAAGATCCTGGTTCCTAAAAACTTTGTAGTTCTTCTGGGAGAAGTAAGGTATGTGATTCCCTCTGTTTATGCTGCTCTGTCTGCCAGTATAATTGAGTTCATTATGGTTTGCATAGGGATTGTGATCTTTCAAAGGGTTATGCTCTGCCCATTTGTTGCTCTCTTGGGAGAACTCGCTCTGCTCTGTAAATGGAATGAGTGAGCAGGAGTGTGTATCAGACCTTGGTGTTATTCAGGGCATTGTGGGCTAAGTAAATTAAGCTGAGCCAGAAATCACTTATTAATTCAACCATCTTTCAATTTTCAATAGTGATTCTGTAGCCTTGTGTATAGAATTTTTGGCTGAGTAAAGACTTGCCAGGAGTGGAAATAGGAATTGAAATGAATTGTGTTCCTTCTGCTGAATAAGAATACTAAAGTCTGTGTAACTTTTGCTGGAGGAAACTACTACAGAAGCAGCTTTTCAAAGCATGTAGACACATTATATGATAGATATCTGGCTAATGAGCTAAAGCAATCTGCTAATCTTTTACTCCCGTAGTAATAATCAAGTAATGTTTGTTTTTCTCAGTGTTATTTAAGTTGTTGAGTTTGTTCTAACACAGAATTTAGAATCTTATTAAATGCAGTGATTACCACACAATCATATATATGCATGCACACAATCATGACCATATATAATTATAAACATTAATAAATATATAATAATATAACCATACATAATCTAGAATAATATATATTATTATGCAGTAATAATTCTCACTCAGTTGCTACTTTTGATAATATTAGCCTGTAACCTTGAGACTGGATAAGTCCTCATTCACTAGTATGACAACTCTGCATTTCTGAAGCTTGATCTATCCCAACCTTTTCCTTTAAACCACCACCTGTTCTTTTGCAGACCTAAGTAAAAAGCTGCAGAATTGATTTTTTTTTTTTTGTTGGCTTGGGGTTTTTTTATTCCTAACATTTTTGTCTGAATCTTTCTAGGGTCAAAAGTTATGCTCTGCATTTTTCAGTGCTCCTGTCCCTTTTGAACTAAGCAGAAATCGCAAAGGGGAATTAAATTTAATTATTATTTAGATGCCAATGTTTTAAGAACTTGATCATCTCTTGCATTTATTGTTGTCATTTTCTCTTCTTCATAATGCCAATGTTCGATACATCTTATTTTCTTCCTGCTTGTTATGGTTTGTTCCTTGCTGGTATGTTAGAAGTGAATACGTGAAAGAAGAGCATGTCAGTGAAACAACAGACATAGAAATTACCTCTCCCATGGCACAGTGGGTGCACAGTTATGCAACCAGAGTCCTACTACCAACATTTCTCACAGCCGTCCCGTCTGGGTGTCTGTTAGAGGCGGGGGGAAAGGCTGAGCCCTAAGCTAATCTTAACATACCTTCTCACTCAGCTCTTAAGAGATTTAAATACAGGAATGAATGGAACATAACAAAATGACAGCACATAGAGAAGGAAGATAAATGTCACTAAAGGACATGAGTGTCATACGCAGGTCATAGGATCATCATAGGATCATAGGATGTTAGGGGTTGGAAGGGACCCAAAGACATCATCGAGTCCACCCCCCCTGCCGCAGCAGGACAAAACTATCTAACACAGATCACAGAGGAACGCATCCAGGCGAGCCTTGAAAGTCCCCAGAGAAGGAGANTGCTGTGCCATGGTTAACCTGTTGTCCACCAGGACCCCCAGGTCCCTCTCCACAGGACTGCTTTCCAGTAGATCACCTCCCAGCCTGTACTGGTGGAATTTGTTATTCCTCCCCAGATGCAGGACTCTGCACTTGTCCCTGTTGAACCTCATCTGGTTTCTCTGTGCCCAGCCCTCCAGTCTGTCCAGGTCTCTCTGGATGGCAGCACAGCCCTCAGCCGTATCAGCCAAACCTCCCAGCTTGGTGTCGTCGGCAAACTTGCTGAGCAGACACTCTGTGCCCTCATCAATGTCATTGATGAAGATGTTGAACAAGACCGGTCCCAGCACCGATCCCTGGGGGACACCACTAGTCACAGCTCTCCAGCTGGACCTGGCACCATTGATCACCACCCTCTGAACTCTATCCTGCAACCAGTTCCTAACCCACCTCACTGTCTGCTCCTCCATCCCACACCTCCTCAGCTTGCTCCCTAAAATTTCATGGGAGACAGTGTCAAAGGCCTTGCTAAGGTCAAGGTAGACCACCTCCACTGGTTCTAAGGTCAAGGTAGACTACATCCACTGGTTCATCCACTGGTCAACTACTCAAACTCCATGGGAGTTGCTGGATCATGTGATCCCTCTAGATTGCTTTCTCCATTTCCTAGACTTTAGCTTATATGGGGGCATTTGCTTCTTCTCTGCTGAATTTATTTTTTCCCTTTTCTCAGGCATCATGATTTGGACAAACAGTGCAAGTCTCCATACCAAATGCCTTATGTGGCTTCTTCTCCTGTATATGTTCATCAGGAAGGCAATTCCTGAAGACAACATCATCACAACCAAGAAAGGCAGAGTCAGAGGGACAAACCTGCAGGTGCTGGGAGGAACAGTGACAGCCTTTCTTGGCATACCTTATGGACAACCACCTGTTGGTAAACTGAGATTTCAGAAACCAGAACCTCATGAGAAATGGTCAGGTGTTTGGGATGCCACAAAACACGCAAAATCTTGTTACCAGCTTATAGATACCACTTACCCGGGATTTCCTGGAACAGAGATGTGGAATCCAAAAACAAACTTAAGTGAAGATTGCCTGTACCTTAATGTATGGATTCCTTCTCCCAAACCCAAGAATGCAACTGTCATGGTGTGGATATATGGTGGCGGCTTTGAGTCCGGGTCAACTTCCCTACCGGTCTACGATGGCAAGTTTCTGGCCAGAGTAGAAAGAGTAATTGTAGTTTCCATGAACTACAGGACTGGTGCATTAGGATTTTTGGCTTTGCCAGGAAACCTAGAAGCTCCTGGAAATGCAGGTTTATTTGATCAAAGATTGGCACTTCAGTGGGTGCAGGAGAACATAGCAGCCTTTGGAGGTAATCCGAAGAGTGTGACTATATTTGGAGAGAGTGCTGGTTCGGCTTCTGTCAGCTATCATATCCTTTCTCCTAAAAGCCACCCTTTATTCACAAGAGCCATCATGCAAAGCGGATCTGCAAACGCTCCTTGGGCTGCAGTGACAGCATCTGAAGCCAGAAACAGAACAGTGGCTTTGGCTAAACAGCTTCAGTGTCCCACCAGCAGTGAGACAGAGCTAATTCTCTGCCTTCAAGACAAGGACCCAAAGGATATACTGGAGAATGAAGTTTTTAGTGTAAAACATTACTCTCTTGTAAACGTATATTTTTGTCCAACTGTGGATGGTGATTTTCTCCTAGACATGCCAGAAAATTTGATTGAGAATGGCCTTTTCAAACAAACACAGATCCTAGTTGGTGTTAATAAAGATGAAGGATCACTGTTTTTAGCATATGGAGTTCCTGGCTTCAGCAAGGATAATGATAGCTTGATCAATAAAACAGAATTTAAAGCAGCTTTAACTCTGTCCTTCCCAGAAGCAAGCCCACTTGCAATAGAATCCATCATTTTTCACTACACAGACTGGGAAAATCAGCAAAAGCCAGAATATTATCGTGACGCCATGGATGACGTTGTCGGTGACTATAACATTATATGTCCTACAATGGAATTCACAAAGAAATTTGCACAAGCAGGACACAATGTGTTCTTTTATTTCTTTGAACACCGATCCTCAAAGCTCCCTTGGCCAGAGTGGATGGGGGTAATGCATGGTTACGAGATCGAGTTTGTCTTTGGATTGCCTCTAGAAAGAAGAGTGAATTACACCAAAGCTGAAGAAATTCTAAGCCGATCCATGCTGAGGTACTGGGCAACTTTTGCAAAAACTGGGTAAGTTTGCAGTACGACTTTGTTGTAGAAATTTTCTCAGAGTTGGACAAAGCCCAACTGTTTTAACAGTGGTTAAAAGCCTGATGAGAATTATGAGGAAGATTCAATTGCTCAGCTGTCTAGAATTCCTGGTTCAGGTGTGATAGTGTGTGACTTAGTAAAGCAAATTCTTGATGTGTAGCTAATTGTTATTGGACAATCTTAAGAAAGCTATGTGTGTGCACCCATAAGAGCAAACACAAAACACTTCTCTTGGCACAGCAGTGGCTGTTTCAAAGGAAGGTCATGGTTTCAATTTTTGGAAATAAAATATTTCAAATATTGGGAAAGACTTCCAACAGCAGAAGCAGGAGCAAAAAGACCTGTCTTCTCATGTATACTGTAACGTAAAATCCTGGGTTTCACCAATGGTGATGAAAAATCACTTGCCATTTCCATTAGACTCATCTAGAAGTAAAATATCTCCTAGCCTGTATAAGAAGCAAATAAGCATATTTCATTCAGACATTTGGAATAGATTAAATACAGCCCCTCATACAGCCTGTTTAGCTGGCATCCAAGAGAAGTGAGATGGTACTTGCTCTGCTCAGGATGGCTGAGGGGCTCTCAATGCCACATTCAGTCTGAAATTCAAACATTTCAGTGTGGGAAGAAAAACAACCACTATTACTGTCACTTATGATTAGTCTCAAGGCTACAAGCCTGATGGGATGGGAAGGTATCTTGTCTTTACAGAAGGTTTCTGCTGTCTTCTGAGAAAATTACTTACAAAACAATCTGTACCAAACGCTTAAGTCACACTTTAAAAATATTTAATTAACTTTTAAAATGCTGCATTAATTTTACTTCCATTCTGGACTTTAGTTTGTGGAGGATACATAGGTTTATAAAGGCTGAAATCAACTTTGAAGCAGGTTCTAATTAATATTTGTAATAGATGAGAAATCAGAGGAAACCACTGTGCTCTTTTAGTCTATATAACCTTGTACTTAACAGAAAACACCAGCAAAATGAAAACTCTACAAGTGTTGATAGGCGGTTCTAAACCTTAATTACTCTTAAAACATCCACCATTGTAAAAAGCAGGTTTGTGTTTGGCCTATTCCACTTCATTTTCCAGATACCACATTTTGTTTGACAATTTCCAAGCTGTACGTTGTTATTTGTATTCCATATAGCGATAATTCTAGGCTTTATTAAAACAACACTTAATCCTTTTTTTTCTAAAGTAAACCGCATTATACTCTTGAGGCTTTCCCTATAATGCTTTTATTCCAAGTCCTAAAATAATAGCTGCACATCTCTGAAACAGTGATTCATCAACACCTTGTTGGAATTAAATACCATCATCCCCCAAGAGTCCTAATTACAGCTGCCAACTGTCCTCTCCAGTTCAACCTGATATTCTCGTTTACTCATCCAAAGATAGTACTCTCTGCTGTGTTACTGCGTAGAGGCTCTGTCATCTGCCCTGTTCTTGTGGCCCCTAGTTTTACTTCAGCTCTGAAAAGTGTTGCACTTGATGGCCTTCACCAACAGGCAACAGCACAGATGCTGCCTCAGCCCTGCTTGGTCTCTTCCCTTTACACTCCAAGGTGAACCAATCCTTTCTAAAATTTAATCCATGAGCTCTTCTCACTTCCCTCTTTACTCAGACCTTGAAGAACCAGCTCCATGTGAATTTGATGTGAAACATCCTGGCAGAGAATAAAACATGCGGCAGGGGTGTACGTTCTGAAATGGAGCCATGCACTTGATTTACGATGCCAAAAATACACCTGATAGGTTCACAAGATGAAGTCTGCACAATGAGATCAGATAAAGCTGGATATCACTTCCTATATCATGAAGAAATTATATGATGATTTTGCTTTGATGCTGGTGTCATTAGCCCTTTAGTGGAGATCAAACTGGTGGTGCATTACATGATGCCACTTAACCTTCCCTACATGAGTTTGCAGTCAGGATCTTACACCAGAGATTGCAGATCTTGCCATTAAACACTGTAGGAATCATCAGTAGGAAAATAGAAATTTATGTCTATGTTAGCCTTTGTAGAACAATATTTATATTTCTGGGAACTACTGGTGTCCACCAGATTATAGAAATACACACATTTAATTGTTATGTAAATATTGTGTTTTGTGTAATACATATAAAAATCTGTGACCTGCTGTGCAGAGTAGAGTACTCTGCGCCGACACTGTCACCAGCTAAAATTAGACTACCTAAGGTACATGCAGGTTTAAATTTATAGAAGGCAGGCCTGTCATCTAGTCTGATTATCATTCACTATAATTAGATAACCCTACAGATTGAATTTCAAGTTGTTTCCACAGCAAACAGCAAATAATCCCTCCCTCTTGCGTCCACCACAAGTATCAAAACCATCACTTAGAGTAAAGAAGTACAATCATGGAATTTGTGTAACAGAAAATACCAGGTTGATATTAACCCATTCTGTGACACTTTGCTCATCGTCTGGAACACAGACCCCTTATGCTCTGTTACACATTGTTCTTAATGTACAGTGTGTGGGGAAATCATAGAAAATTCTTCTCAATTCTTCTTAATAATTCCAGAAGTAAAAATCAGTCCAGAACTGGAGAAGCCCAGCCTGACATAGTGTTTCTGGTAAACTCTATGATCAAAGAGCAAATACCTGAGGGGAAAATTATCCCAATGTCTCCAGTAGATGAGAAAATGAAACAAAGATGAAAAATCAGAAATATTGTACAGCATAATTTTTTGTGAGGGTGTTTGACCTAATATTCTAATGTGCAGAAGCACAAAAGCACAAGGGAGAGAAGCGGAGGTAAGAAGATAAGGTGGAGTCAAGAAATCTAAAAGAAACCAGTTTCTTTCATGTTGCTTTCTAGTTGGGAGGGACTGAGAGGTGGCTCAGCTCACTCCGTTGGAAATGTGTGCCCCGTGTCACCAGTGGTGCTGCAGCCTGTGGCACTCTAAGAGAAGCGTGTCTTCAGGCCCATACTTTGACCTTCCTGATCTTGGTTTTCATTCTCACAACAGCACAAGGGGTAAAAATGGTGATGACAAAAGTCAAAGGTGCAAATGTGCAGTAGGAGTATTTTGTATTTCTTAGAAATACGTAACGGCATGTATGCAAAATGTCAGGGAGAAAAGAGAAGTGACTCATGCAAAGGATCCCTAGAGTGTCTGTGAAATTCTTGGTTTCCACATTTCCTGGTAAATGAGACTGCCAGCCAGCCCAAGAGTTTCTCACTCAGCCACCACCCCCACTGATAGCTGATGCAATTTTCCAAGGCTCTGACCACTTCTTATCTCATAACCTTTCTAAAAATAAATATCAGTGGTAACTGACCGTTTTTCTGGAAAAGTAACACGGATAACATTTTAAAACTTTTTCTGCTGAATGCAGATGATTCAGCAGAAGGGATCTGCAAGGCTTTAAGGTAGATGTCAGCCTGATAGTCAATATCTCTCTTCATTACCCAAGAGACCAGCATAATTTTTTGGAATCTGCCATATATGGAGTAGCTTGAAGAAAAGACAGACTGGGAGACCCATAGGATTCCTGGTAGTGATGTTTAGAATCAGGCCTTTCAATTATTTCTAGCTAATGTAACCCCAATGCTGACAGAGACACCATGGGCTACCTGCCAGAGAGCTGTGGCTAAGCAGACTGGCAATGTGGGTAACTTGCCCTCCGGATACCTGCAGCTTTTGTTGCTATTTCCTGCATTTGACACTTGAAAGAACAAGATTTCCCTCCCAACCTCAAAAGTCTTTACTCTACAAGCACCAGAAGAAAAACTGGTTATTACTGGTGCTGACTGAATAAATCAAATGTAAGAAAATATTTGGATTGTGTTAAAGAACAGGCTCCAAAAATTAATGTTCTTGATTTACACTTTGATTTAAGATTCCTCCATTTACCCTGACCCAGGGTGTCCTCAGACGATTCTAAGAACACGGGCAGTTGAATATTGATCATTTGCATTGAAATTAGTAAAATTCCAGACATGATCAAAATTAGAGGCATGGGTACATTGTATTCTGCAGAAATAATAATTTGATATCATATGGAAGGGCTGGATTTGGCTCAGTATGACCCTGTTTGTGTTTAAGTTCATGTTAACAATATTAACTTAGTTTTCAGTGTCCTTCTCCTGAAGTTCTTCCCGGCAGACTTTTATTTTAAGTGACACCCATGGTGAAAAGATTTAAATTTCTCTTTTTAAACTCTTCTGAAATTCCATTCTCTGCTGCACTTTGGTTATTGTTCAGAAAGCTTCTGAAAGCAAGCAACACTAATGGGTACCATCAGTCATGAGCGGCAGAATGCTCTGCTAACTCGGGTAAGAGGAAGTTTTATTTATCATGAAAAAGAATACATAGCATCCCAAATCAGTGGTTGCTAGGTTATGCCTTTTCGTTACTTTATTCATTAAATTTGCTAACTGTATTCTTTAGACATGAGTGGCGTACAGTGACAGGGAGACAGACAAATCAGATGAGCTGCAAACGAGTGTGGTGGAACACACAAAGATAATATTTTTAAGGCTTTGTAAAAAACCTTTCAGATAAAAGGGCACTGGCGAAACTTGTCTCACTGCCAGTTTTACAACTGCTGAAAGAAATCTTTGCAGCTTTTTCTGTAAAGTGAAGTCTTTGAAATATTTCCCTCTGTGTTTTAGGGGAATTTGTGAGGCTTTGATTGTCCCACTAAAGCTCTGAAGCACTTTGCCTGGCTATTATTGGCTTTCCCTGATGTTCCACTGGTAGACATATAATAAATTTCAGGGCTTTTGTTACCAACTTATCACAACATGTTTATAGGGAGTCGTTTCAGAACAGCAAGAACAGAAACAACAGCCTGATGTAACCTCCAGGCAGGGGACCTATACGCTCTGTGTATGGAAAGGAATGAATATACTGCAGGAAAGAGAAAATTAAAAGCTCCGACTAATCTTCTAATTCTTCATGAACTATGACAATTTACACACCACTCAGCCATTTCATGGCAAGAAATTACAGCCGGTTGAATTTCTTCCTGTGATGTTCACAGAGGCAGAGGCAGATGCCTGGGTTGGAGCCACTCGACTGAGACCTGGTGGTGGTCCTCATGGTGTCTTCAAACACACCAGAGCTGTAAGCCCACAGAGACCAAGGGAAGCTTTCCTGGAGGCTATGGCTTCTAGCATTTCATGTTTACCTAAAATAAGACATTTGTCATCTCAACTAGCCATTTGACTGGATCAGGTCAAGGGTCCAGAACAGAAGATTATTATGTGTAAGGTCAAATATGAAGAAGAGGGTTTCTGAAAGTGCAAAAAGATTTGCAAAAAGTCAAAGTCTTCCCTTCCTATATCAGGGAAAAGCAGCGCTTCAGTTTTGACCTAGAAAGGCACAAGCACTCTCACACTCACTGTCTTTCACCAAAATAACTTTTGAGCCATGCAAAAAAATGTAGAAATCATAGTCATGAACAGAACTTGTCCAATTTACTTCTATGTTGCCACCTTCACTTTCAGTTTTTAGGTTCTTAAAAGTGACTTATCTTTCCAGAGTCCACAAATATTGTTATAAATTGAGAAGCAGTAATAGAAACAACTTTTTAGCAACTATTTGGAAATAGTGCATCATGGAAAAGAAACAAATCAGTAACTAGACACGTGGACCTGGCAGTCATCAATCTCTTTCTGGCTTTCAAGCTGACAAGCTGTCATTGAATTTCAAACCTGAAACCAGGAGTGTTTGATTCAGTCATCTCTTGAAAATAGGTCTGGGATACAAATTGTTTGGATTGTTTAATATTATTGCAAATATTGCAAAGTTACAGCATGTCTTGTTACTTTCCATAACTGCAGCAAATGCAAAGCCATCCACACAGATTTTGTTCTCAGCAGTGGATGAGTCAAGCTACTATTTCCAAACATGAGACAAGAACATCTACTAAGGAAACATCTTAATGTTATAGGAGTAATTAAGTGAGACATAAAAGCAAAACCTAAAACCGTAACGCAAAGGTTTGCCTTGAGTATAACGCTGGTAATGCTTTATAGGAAAGGATGAGGGTTAGTGCAATTGTCAAGGGCCGTGGGATAAAACCACCCCTGATAATGCAGAGGCCTGGGGCTGAGCAAAGTGAACACCCTTCATCTGTGGTTGGAGGCAAAGATACTAATGTGTACATCCAGGCATAAGAAAAGAAGTTATAAAACACAACATTCTAAGGTGGTTTTTTATGGAGTAAACAAGGACAGCACAGCTCTACAAAAGAGAAAACATATCTTGGATACAGTTCTACCTATTCTTGCAACAGAGATAGGTAGAGCCTATGCTCAACATTAGCCCTGAACCTGTCAAAAAGCCTTCACACAATAATATAAGTTGAAAGAGACCTACAGGATCTTCCAGTCCCACTATCAACCACACCATGCCAGTAAACCATGTCCCCTGGGATCACATCAGCTCAATTTTTTAGCACTCCAGGGACAGCAACTCTACCATCTCCCTGAATAACATGTTCAAATCCCTGACCACTCTTCCAGTGAGGAAATTTTTCCTGGTGTCTAATCTAAACCTCTCCTGTCACAACTTGAGGCCACTTCCTCATGTTCTAAGGCTAGTGACTTGAGACAAGAGACGGACAGCCACCTCTTTACTACTTCCTTTCAGGCAGTTGTACAGAGCAGTAAGGTCTCAATGCAACCTCCTTTTCTCCAGACTAAATAACCCCAGTTTCTTCATCCACTCCTTCCTGCCCTCCAGGCCCTTCACTACCTTCATTGCTTTTCTTTGGGTGCATACCAACACGTATATGCTTGGGTGAAAGGAGACAAATGAAGAGACAACTGTTCCTACAGGTGAAATAAAATCATGGCATGAGGATGGTATGATGTCACCTCAAATTTGGGAGTGCGAATAGGAAGCCTGGATGGAAACAATTTAGTGTCTGATTGAAAAGTACCTAAGTAAAGAAGGTGGGGAAGCATGAGAGGGAAATGCTACCTGCAAGGGGACCAGGAAAAGACAAAAAAGGACAAAGAACAAAAAGAGATGGAAAGATAAAAATACTCAAGAGAGATATTTGGGGGAACTGAAAGAATCTGTGAACAGTGAAATGAAGGAAATGTCTTTTACGAACTTCTCACAAGCTATATGTCAGGTTCACATAGAAGAGAGGAGATTACCTACAATTAGAGATGACTTCCCTTGTATTGTTACCTTTGCAAACATGTAAACACACAGTTGCATTAGTCACTGTGACATTTTTATAAGTGTTCATCCACAATTAATCCTCCTTTTAAGGGAACTACTCTTCCGTGATGGTTTTCTGTGGCTTAGCCCTTGTTTCATCATCAAAAACCAGAAACTGAAGCTTAAAAGTTCTGTAAACTCCATTTTTACAGATGGTTCTGGAACATCAGTCTGAAGTCCTACTGAGAAATTTCACATGGAGAATGGAAACCTTTCAGTACACATTTAAATTTACTCCAGAATGCAAGAGATTGACTTGTTTCAGGGAAGAGGCAAAGGGGAGAAAAGTGGGAACGGGGAGCAGCAAAGTTACCTAACACTATATTTTTGAAGGTAGCTCAATATGGTGTTTAATTTTTTTTCAATCAGGTGCAAGAGAAGTCAGTTGTGGGTGAACGTAGTTAGCAATTTAGTCATGGGATTGGCAAGATTCTGTCCCCACAAATCTAGAAGCTGCGTAAGTAGAAATCAGGCATTTCATGCATGCAGTTAGCCATATTACACAGTCATACACTGGCACAAATGTAACATTAAACTCTGCCATCGCCCGTGTCCCAGCCACCTCTGTCCACCATCTGCATTCTCTACCTTTATGAGGGAACATAAAACAACTTCAGTTCATTCAATTAATTTCATACAACACAAACTCTAAAGAGCATTGCCTCAGATTTACACCAGAGATCCTTTTCCTAGTGGAGCCTCTGTTCAAATACTGTGATTTTTATGGTAACGGATGAAGTTTAAAATACCCACCTTTCATTAATGTCATTCACCAAGGTGTTTCTCAAGGTGTATATTCTGAATTTTCTATTTCCAAGAGAATTTTCCATACAATTGGAAATGCTTAGAGGTTTAAGGGTTGTTTTTTCCTAGTTATGAAGCAGCCTGCGTGCTACAATTTACACAAAAGGCCCCTCAGTTTGGAAAGAGAAGGGCATCAAATTGCTCAGATACCCTCCCTCTCCTTACATATTGTTTCCTCATGAGAGCATGCCTTCCCCGAATCCTAGTCCAAGAGTTGGTATTCGGAGATGCTCTTCTTGGCACTGTTCAAATCAGATTCCAAGGATATTATAATGGTGGAAGAGAAATTCAGTATTTGTGTCAAAGATCTTCACATGTAACTTATAAATATCAAACTTACAGTGAATTTATAACAAAGAAAATTGGGGGGTTTTTAAATCCTTTTTGTAACTTACTTACATTTTCCACCACGAAGTATCAGTGATTCTGTTTCAGATGAAGCAAAAACCACATATACAGTCTACTGAACACTACCTAATGGTTTCATTTAAAGGACTGCTCTATTTGGTGTAGACTACGTGGTAGTTGAAGTTTGTGAGTCATGAACATCCTACCATTCACAGAAATAAAACAGTGGCAGTTTCAGTGAAAAGCATCAAGAGAAACACTGCTACAATGAAACCTACTGGGACACAACGAGTATAGATGATTATATAGGATGCAGAGCAATCCATCTTGTAAAGAGATCACAGTTAAGACAATTACGATTGAAAACAAATCTCAAATATTATATCACTGCATCGTGTCTACTACACAGACTGTATTGAAAATTTGGTCTCTAGAGATAAGGAAAGCATTGAATCCATTTAGCTAACCATTTCTGGGTATTTGGGATGACCTCTATTAATGGGAGGGAAAGCAAGAGATGGAAACAGTAGTCATACATAAGAGTACAGCATTCACTCTTCATCACAACCAGTGGGGCTGACAGGTTTTACCAAAGCAATTGGGAATTTCAAAGACACTATTAATAGTTCCATGGCAATAAAGACATTTTTCTCCTCTTCTACACACTCTCCCAGGGAGACATTCTAGTTAAGACACTATGTAAAATCATGTTTTTCCAGGTCATGAGAAAGAGGAGTGAGGTTATAAAGGAGATAGGACAGTTTTGGAGAATGAGTAAAAGTGAGTAAAGGGCACGAGCCACAAGCCTTCCTGTCTACCTATTCTTTTACTTACTTTCTATGGAAGATACTTCCTCCTTCAAGGTCTCAATAGTGTTTAACACCTTCTTCAACTTCCAAATAGCCTTCTCAACCTCTACATGTAAGACTAAAAGCTGTAGTTTCTTTTGATTTCTTGCTCCAGCCTAGAGCGTAAGAAAAATAACACCTTTGAAAAGTGGTCCTTGCAAGCTAAAATTGCTAACATAGAAAAGGGCACAAGGATCTTACAAAATACTTTACAGCAACAAGAACCAAGAGCATTCCTTCAGGAAAAAAAAAAAAAGGACTAAGCCATAGTGTTGCCTCTCTAATGTCTACTCGAAAGTGACAAACATAAACTGTGAATATTCACAGCAGAACCTGGAGTCCTAGAGAAGGTGTGAAATCACCACCATAAATTCTGTCCAAGAGGAAAGAGAAACTTCTGTAAACAGCTATAGGTATTTCTTCACCTGAGACCTGATCCTAAGCATTAGAAGTCAATCAATAAATTCCATTTGTCTGTAATTTTGCCATAAAAATACAGAATAAAATATTTTTTGGTAGTTTAAAATTATCCCCACATTGATGTTAAAATTCCATCCATCTTCCTGAACTTCAAAACCTTTGTCTTGAAGTCAGACCATTAATCTGAATATGATTTGCTGGTGTGGAGTTCTTTTTATTTTTTCCCTTTTCCTTGTGCCTCTTCTTACTGTAGCAGCCTCCAGCATCACAGACTCTTTGCATCTTCAGCACTTGGTTTGTTTTCTTTGGCCAGAAATAGTGTTCTATGATGAGAAAGCTCAGAGATTCGGCAAGGTCTCCATTTTCAGTTTGCATCCTTTTCAAAACTGTGCTAAGCCTACACACACTTGGGATATACCATCTGAGACAGACAGATCTCTGACTGTATAGACTTGCTGAGAAGGCAGGAGATGCTGGTCTGACAGTCCTTACTCAGGATGGTGGGACAACGTCGCTCTTGTCTAAGACAACATGGATGCTCATTATTAGTTAGAGATAAATTTAGAGAAAAATCTGGTCAGGTTTAACCTCACCAGTTGCTAAGAAAAGGGTGCTTTAACTTACTTTCAAGTTTCCCGTGCTATTGACTCTATGACAGAGAGGTGGGACTGCTGTTCTGGACCTTGTATGATAACAACACCTTATACAACACTATAGATAATGGAGTGCAGGAACAAGGGGTTCCTTGTTCCAGTCAAGTTTTGCTGGAACATTTTCACAGTGGAGCAGACCTACATGCAGGAGTTCCAGGAGGTTGGAAATACACAGGAAGCATCTGAAAGGCTCATTAACTCTCACTTGGCTGATCTCTCTCATTACTGCTTCTGATACCTAAGCAGACTCCCACCCAGAAGCCTGAAATTTAAGGCACTAAATACAATCCTAAATGCATTGCAAGAACACCCAGAGAGCTAAGGCAGAACATCCTGGACCTAAATTTCTCAAATATGACATTATTTATGGCAAATACTTTAAGATCTACTTTGCCAATCCCTTATATACAGCAGGAATCCACAAATAAGTACCAAAACATGGGCAAGCAAGAACAATTCCAACTGGATGGGTTCTTCATATAGTGGTTTTGAACAGACCACAAGGCTAAAAGAGAAAAAAAACCCAGCTTGTTGTTTTATTCCCTGAAACTGATGTCAGTTGTAGTAGTGCCTACATGAGAATTTGTAGGTTTAGATGTTTAAACACACAACTGCTGCCTCCAGGCTGGCATCAGGAAGGAATGCCCTGAGCCTTATTTAGCCTGTGACGATATAAGAAAGCCTAGCTCCAAAGGTCCTCTCCAATTTCTGTCTGTTATGTTATGTGCCAGCTGGATCCTGCAAGTTTCTTCAAGGATCAGCAGAAGGAATAACATTTACCTACGACAGAACTTGCAAAGAACTTGCAAAGCTATTTCCTTTTGTTGTGGCTTAGGGGCATTTTATCATTGGATTATGAACCCTTGTGTCATCCACAACTGCAAACTGAGCACTACAGAATATAATAGACTTCCCATAAACAGCTCCTTAAACAAAGAACTTTGAAAAAATCAAATCTACAACTTCTCTCAAACCTGTACTAATCATATGCTTAAGCTCATTCAGTGCAGTGGGAACCACATGAAGCTCAAGTGTTGCAAAACCGGGTCTAACAAATTTTGCATCGTAGTAAATGAGTAAGGTTTGATTACTACAGATTTTCTGAAACTGGTTGGTGTTTCCTTACAATAATTAAATTCTAATAAATCAAGAAATACTTATACACCTCACTTTTTATTTCCCAGTTCTTTGTGCCATCACAGAAGCACAGGTCTGACACCTTGAGAATGTTGATGCCACAAGGAAGCTTAGCATGTGAAACAGATAATCATGGATGCTTTCCAACCACCCAATATTGGGCTTGTTGGAAATATTGGGGTGGTGATGCTCCTGTCCAAGTTGTCACCTTTCAGTATGGTAGTTCTTAGTGGTGATTACAAATGGCACCACCCACCCTTTCAAACTGATAGACTAATGGGAAAGACAGCAGCTAAGAGCATAAAGACCTTAAAAGAGTATTTTAAAATTAAATATAAAGTGTGGCAGCACATATGCACAGAGGGTCCATCAGTTCAGTAGATGAGATGGTTAGTAATTGGCTGATTTTCAGGAACACTCAAAACCTGTCCCAAATACAACCTCACAAAGTAACTTCATGCAGTATCATACATAAAGAGAAACAACTGGTAGCAATACTGACTTCAAAGGCAATGTCTGTGTTTGTGAAATGGTGTATTGGCTTTACAATTCACCTGTCTGGGAGTGACACTTCCCCTTGTCTTGTTCTTCTGGATGGCACAATTAATAAAATTTGGATAACAGGGAAAAAAATTGCCCATCATCATGTCTTTGGTTTTGCAATTTCTACAAAAAGATCATAAAATAAAGTTTTTATCCAAGGAGTCCATCGAATCATTTTAGCAAGTGGTAAATAATTAGGAGACTTGTGAAAATATTCCAAATTTTAAGAAATGTCTAAAATAAATTCAGTATACTGAATCATACTGAGGTGGACCCTGTTGATGCTGATGCTGCAACAGAGGCTGTCCTCGTACTCATGCAGTAAGAGCCTTTACAGATTTAGTCAGGTCTCAGTCTCTGGAAAGTTTACACAATAATTAGAGCTCAGGGGATATTTGTGCAGTTAACAGGAGCTTTTACAGATGTTACAAATAGTTCTTTATCCTTTCCCTTGCTAACCTTTCCGAGGACAGTTTCCATAACAGGTTCATTTCCTTTGTTCCACTAGCTACAACTATTTCTCAGGTTAAGGACTTGGAGTCTTCAGCCTCACAACCCTCTCTGGCGTCCACTTCATAGTGAGTCACCTGAAACTAATAGTCTGGGATGAAGAAACTGGCACTGAGCCAAATTGTTTGAGGGTTTGAGAAGATTCAACCAGTACTTCACAGTAAATTCTGCTCTTCTGTTTAATAGGGCTGGACTGCAAAGCATCTGTTAAGCTCTCAGTAGTACCATCTGAGCAAAGCCTTACACAAACATACACTATCACTGCTCTGTCCCACTCCAGGGACCATGCCACAGCCTAAAATTGCTGTTAACCTGGCTGTTGTCATGTTGCAATGAGAAAATGAGCATGGGAACAAATACCATTCATTGTGGCCTTTAAAAATCATAGAATCATTATGACTGGAAGGGACCTTGAAAGATCATCTAGTCCAATCCCCCTGACACAGCAGGATCACCTAGACCAAGTCACACAGGAACACATCCAGGCAGGCCTTGAACATCTCCAGTGAAGGAGACTCCACAACCCCCCTGGGCAGCCTTTTCCAGTGCTCCGTCACCCTCACTGTGAAGAAGTTCCTTCTCAGGTTGATGTGGAACCTTTCATGTTTTATATTTGTAGACATTAATGAGGTCACCCCTCAGTCTTGCCTTCTCCAAGATAAAGAGACCCAACTCCCTCAGCGTCTCCTCATAAGGGAGGTGCTCGACCTCTTTCATCATCTTTGTTGCGCTTTGCTGGGCCCTCTCCAGAAGCTCCACATCCCTNTGGAAACAATGTGGTGCTGCTGATAGCCTTCACATGGCTGCTCTGAAACCTCCTTCCCTACAGCTGTGTAATCTTCAGCAGCAACTTCCTATTGCAATATAAACCTGACCAGAATCATCCCTCCCTCATTCCCAGCGCACCACCTGAGGTGAAACATTTACATCATCCTTCTTGTTTGATGCTAAACTGACTATTTCCATGTCGGAATCTGGTGATGAGAGGGTCCGGGGGTTGCCGACGCTGCAATGGGAAGCAGCACAGGAGACAGCTGTGTGGTGAAAGCAGTGGAGGCACCGTCGTTGTCCAAAGTTCGTCCGAGGTCTGACTGACCTCGGAGACGGATCCTCCTTTTTATTAACCCACAATGTCAATAATAAACAAACTCAGGATTGGTGCTTGGTGCATTTGTGGCATTAGGTGATAGGTCTCCAGACCACGCACGCCTGATTTCCCTGTGTGCTTTGTGTGAGGAACTGTGTGAGGAATTTAGTTTGAGAGAACGGAATTTCTAGCTACGCCACAGATTAACCCCGAAACCAATGATGACAAGTCCCTCCAGCCACGCACTTCTGAGACCTGGTTTGCCAAGACGCCTCGCACGCTTAGGGAGGAACTCTCTTAAAGGAGAACTGAAATGTTCCCACATCTCCATAATTCTTAAAGGCTTTGTAATGAAAACATATGGTTTAGACAACATCATTCCATGAAAAACAAATCATTGCCAGCACAGTCTCAGAGCTACAAGGAATCATGAAGGCTAATAAAAATGTTAAGTATATAGAACATATAGAATAAAATATATATGATAAAAATATTATATACAAAATACAAAATTACATATTAAATGAAGTAAAAATTCACCCTCTCCTCCCTTTAAACCAGCTGTTTGAAAGAAAAGGGAGCCAAACTAAGAATGTGCTCAACAACCCTGGTGAAGAGCCACCAAGGAGGAATGGGTCTCCATTTGCTTCCCCCATGCAGTACGAACTGAAATCAGAGGGTGCAGCAGCATTAGGACTTCTCATTAATTTCACTGGGCAGCCCATTCAGCAAACCAGACCCATGGCAGCACAGTGGCAGCCAGGTGATAACCTACAGAAGGCACTGGGGAAGAAGTTGCCTTATGGAGCATCTGTGACCGGTGGGAGCAGGAGGGAGGTGAGCTGTGCACAGAAATGCCACCTTCCCACTGCTCCACACAACCACAAAGAAATAGAAAACCCTCTGCAGGGTGAGCTGTAGGCAAATGAGCTTCTGAGCTCTTCTCCAAGCAGGTCAAGGGGAAGTCAGCTGCAACCGAAGAGAAAATTAAGAGCAGTAACGCACTGCTCAGACGGAATTAGTATAAGCATCCACACAGGGAGCAATATCTCTATGAACAGCTTCAGCCAGGCAGAACAAATATTTGTCTGTCTGGAGGAAGGGGCTACCAGGGACTGGAGGTAAAATTGCAGTCCAGCCTATGAATGTCTCAGTTGCTATATTTTATCTGTGTTAGACAGCTAAAGTGATGTGGAGTTTCTTTCTTCTTTTCCTCTTGTGAAACCCACAACATGTTAACCTGATCTATTTACAAACAGAGCAGCTAGATAAGAACACAGCAAAAGCTTGGGACAATCTAAGCTGGCATGTGGTACTTTGTGTTTACAACACTCATTAGGGAAGGAAATGATGCCTAAAAACATTTTCAGAAGATTTAGAGAGAAATTCTTCTTTATGGACTACATAAAAATTATAACTTAACAGTACAAAAGGACCTCTCGGTTGAATGGTGATACCACAGCAGAATGAAAGAGATTCAGAGCTCCCTCACAAAGTGAACATTTCATAGGTTTGATTGATATCATGAATGCCTACCAAAAACCCTATAATTACAGTTTTGTGTGTGTAGGATAAAGCATCTGTAAAAGTAATGCTATGTGAATATTTAAAAATATGCCATGGACTAGTATAATATTGCACTCCATATGGATCATATTCGTGAGAATTGGCAATATATGCATGTTCATTCTGATTAACAGATCATAGAAGCATTAGGGATTGGAAGGGACCTTGAAACATCATCTAGTCCAATCCCCCTGCCACAGCAGGATCACCCAGACCAAGTCATACAGCCAGTCTGCATTAGAAGGGACCACAGGATCGTACGGTTCCAACTCCCCTACCATGGGCACGGACACCCCACCCTAGATCAGGCTGGCCAGAGCCAGATCTGTGTTCATGTTGTTGCATTTGCTGTCTATAAATGAGTCTTGAGGATGAAATGTTATTGATGGCTATAGCTGCACAGAACCTCAAGTGGGAAGCACCTGATCTTAGTAGCAGTGAGGAATACCAAGCAACTTCCAGCACCAAGGCACCAGCTTAAATGAGATCCACGGACTTCAGTGACAGCACATATCTATATAAAAGCAGAACATGAGAGCAGCTTCATTGGAGACTGAGACCACAAAGATGCTCTTATTTTAATGAAAAAAATAAGGTAGTCAGCCTTAAAGACATATCTTAACAAAATCATTAACCATAAATGAGTTGCTGTACCACTAAGAGAATAGAGAAAGTCCAGCCTATAACTTCAGGATGTATGCAAAGGAAAAAAATAAAATAGCTGAAACAACAAAGTTTGTTACATCAAAAAGTTTAAACACGGATAGTTTAAGGGTTTTTAGTCGTAGGTTGGAGGATTTTTTCCTCTTGTGTTTCTCTTTTGGGAGTAATTCAAATAATTGTATTTCTCAACTGCCATCAGACTTGCCCCTGTAAACATTAAAAATGGTGTAAAAAAGGAGCTGCTTTTTTACAAGCTTGCAGTGAAGCAAGCTTGTATTTTCTCCAAACTAAATGAAGGTCTTCCCTGACTAGAGATGATAGATATGGACAGAGGTCTAAGACAGATGATTTGTGTTCAACAAAACAGAAGAGGGTCATTAGGCTTTAATCTGAGAGTGGTGACTCACTTGAACAGGTTGCCTATAGAAGCAGTAGAGGAGCCATTGCTGAAGACATTCAAGGTCAGGCTTGATGGGGCTCTGGGCAACCTGTTCTGGTAGACATATCTCTGCTTGTTGTAGGGAGGTTGGACTAGATGACTTTTGGAGGTCCTTGCAACCCAATACATTCTATTATTCTGCATGTGACCCATGCCCTTGCAGGACAAACCTTCAGACCCTGAGATGGGAGAAACTGGAACATAATGAAGAAGAGATGACTGAGTAGTACCAAAACACGAAAGAACAGACTTGTAATTTCCCATATGAAAATTATTAAACTTTGAGTTTGGTGCAGAGAACAGGGAATTTTACATCTTATTCTGGGTGCTGCGATACTCATCAAGAAGTTATTAGCAAGAAGGAATGAACAGTGATAGAACAACAATATTATATTCAGAACTTGTTCCTGCCAGTTGAACATTATAGTTCTGCAATTCCTTTGTTTTGCAGCAACTGGGAGCTACTTCTTAGCTTGGGAAATTGTAAGTAATGGGGCTAAGAAGGAGATTACTGGATATTTCCTAGAACAGTGAGAGTGCAGACAGAATGTCCTAATCAGTAGGTTCATGCATTTTAAACCGCTATGTTCATCTGACTGTTCTTTCAATCATTTCTAGTGAAATACATCTGTAGCCATTGTGCAGCTGCCCCCCCACCTGTAAATGATAATGTGGAGTGTCATGATGTATTTCAGAGCATAAAAACTGCTAAATGAATACTGACATCACCATTAGCAATCTCATCTTGAACTGAAGTGCAAGTCAGCTCTGCTTAAGTCATCATTCTCATGAGCCACCAATAAACGTGCATTTAAAAAGGGTGCTATAAGTTAATCAGGGCTGAATTAGTAAAGAAAAATTAGTAAAGAAGTGAGCAATTCAGGAAGCGTCACGCTGGATTTCATACTCCAACATCATCTCTGTAAGCAGTCAATGCCAAGGACTCCAGAAGACAAAAACATGTGCTGGAAACTTTTAACTCTGAATAAACTGAGAGATATTATTTCAGCAGGTGACTGAATCTTTCGTCTGATGGCTCCCACCTACACCCAGCACGTGTATCTGTGTTCATTTAGATACTACACACTGTCAGTTTTGGAAAGGAAAAACTGGATGTCTGTCTATAGAACCTGATTAATTCTGTTCTGTTATAAATATTTACCACAACCATTAACAGCTGCAATTCTGCCTTGTGCAGAGCTTGCTTTACAAGTCTTTTGCTTTCCAAAATATTTGGGATTGTTCCTTGTTGGCTCTTGGCTCACAGGGATCCACAAGACTCAAGGCACAACAGTTCCATCCTGATGAGGAATAATTCTTCTCATTCACAGTATAGCTCTCACACAGAGTCACAATATTATATATATCTTTTTTTAATCTGTTTAGGCCAATCTGCTATCTGAAGGGATCAGCAACATTCAAACTAAACCACAAACAACTCAAACTCCCAAAATAGTTTGTTCTTAAGTCACTCAAATTTTACAGCTCATCTAGGAATCTACAGGCTCAATATATAGTTTATGTACGGTCATTTATTAACCTCCTCCCACTTAGGTGAGCACAGAACATCCTAAAAGGAGAATACATCTTTTTCCTAAATGACACGTACCTTCCTTTTTTCCCCATTACTTACAGGAGTTTACTGCAGGAATTCCAAACTAACATACTTAAAATGAAATTATTTAAATGAAAGACAAACGATGCTTTCTTGGTGTGCTGAGGTAATCTCTTTCCCAAATAAAATGTTTGTTCTCATCTAGGTCTCCAAATGGGACCCTGATTAATGGACCCAGATGGCCAGTCTTCACCAGTACTGAACAGAAATATTTGACATTGAATACCAACATTTCAGAAGTGCTGACAAAATTACGTGCTCAGCAGTGTCGATTCTGGAAGAGTTTTTATCCCAAAGTCCTGGAAATGACAGGTAAAAATGCTTTTGTGGATGCTCTTGTAAAACTTTCAGACAGAGATATTTTGCTTGATATTAACGTGATACCTGAGTTTAGATCTCTACAGTCCTATTTGTAACTATGAGATGGCCAGATGTTGGACAAAACTCTCCACATTGTGATGAGGATCTACTCTGCGCCATGCCCTGTGCTTCTGGCCATGAGGTCACCCTGTTCCATACTAGGACAAAACCCAGGAACAGGCCAAGGCTCAGCAATTGCACAGGGTGGAACTTCCCTGCTCCAAAGTACAGATGCAACCACGTTGTAAGACATTAATGGTGCTGCAAATCTCCATTGTTGAGCTACCCATGCAAGAGTCTTGGCGCTGCTCGAATCTGGATTCCTGGAGCAGTGGAGAGCAGGAAAGACATGGCTAAACTGGGAGCTTGCACTGGGATTTCTGGAGGCTTTAGATGGTCTGTGTAAATTTAGACACATCAAGGTACATTGTGGCATGTTATATTTGGATTATATTATTGTGCAACTAATCCACACAGGATGTTAAGTGCATTGCTGCTGCTGAGAGGGGAGATTCTGCTCGACATCTCACATGAGAGAGCATTGTGTTTTATTTCTGGAGTGTTAATCATTGATGACAACCCAGAGACTTCAGGATTTGCCTATGCAAAATAGAACTGATTTGTGCCTAATCATGTATACAATAAGAGATTGTTCATGAGACTTCACTAAGTAGGAAACTTTAAGCTCAGCTGAACACAAAGAACTCAGAACTTCTACAGAAGCCCAACACCACATGTTTTTGTGAAACCAGTCAGAGCAACCCTTGATGCTATGGGCTTTGAAAGCGATTGGTTTTAACAAGTGATTCTTGGAACTGCATTCCACAGCGTGACTCGGGTGGGGTGGAAAAGCTTCATTTCAAACACAAACATTCATCAGTAATTTACAAGCTTCCTGTGAGCTTCAATTCAAATGTTTAGTCTTTAAAAATCCATAAAACTTTCTTAGTGCACACAGGATTGTTTCTGAAATAATGTATTCCTTCCTCATTGGAGCTTATAAATGATTATGGGTCAACTTTTACCCCCTCTCAATTCAATAGATTTTTTTCAATTACATGGTAAAATGACAAATTTGTTGAGCGTATATTGTTCTTTTAAAATAGTAGAATACCAAATAATTGATGGATTTTAGGGAGGTTTCTTATATTCTGACAAGCCCTTTATGCTGAGCCAGGAGAACTGGACTACTTTACGTATTTCTTCAACCTGGCTGTGCACCCCTCTAGAGTAATGTGCATCTCTCAAATGGGCTGTGTGTAACCAAATGCTTGGTGGTGGAGCAGGAGGGAGCACACTACCAGACAGAGTTCAACACATTTTGGCAGGACAGCAGAGCTGCTTTGCACAGTCCTGTGGTGTGAGAGCTGACAAAGCAATGCTCAGGGTCTGCCAGGAGGGATAAATACATCACTTTGCCACATTCAGTAATTTACAACATACATTTACATAATTTAATTACAAGAAATTCCTGAGCATACTCTTAGCAAGAAGGGAAGAATCGTCATGCCTGGATCCTAACATAGAAGTCAGACCACACTATTGCCAGGTAGTGGTGCTGCTTTGTCATGCACCTACACCTATCAGTCCATGAAATATAAAATACGAGGGGTTTGCATTTATCCTCCCTATACAACCTTACACAACTTTAACAAAGAAATCTTTAGGATTCTGCTTACAAACACAACTTAATCCTTTATGTAGTAATAATTCTCTTCACTGAAATGCTCTGCGTTCCTATCTCGTTTTATGTCAAAAAGACCTGCACATGCCATAGTACACATTTCCTCATTTTCTGAGGGTCTATCGTCTCTGTTAGTTCTTCCATTGAACAGTTCTCACGAAGGACTTCATTATTGCAAGTTATTGTCCAAGTAGCACTCAGAGAGACAAAGTGGAATGACACCAGTTAGCACCCAAAAAGAACCTTAAGACATATGTTAAAACCTGTGGTTCTATACCCAGCTTAACAACAATCATCACTAGGCAGATAAACTGGACCTAGACACACCCTGGGGGGTGTGTGTGTCTTAATTCCATGTAGACAGAATTTCTACACAAATTTCAACCCTAATGCAAAGGCACTGAGAATATCCTGTGTTCCCACTCACCCCAAGACAAGCTGGGAGCACTGGTTTAACATTTCATTCAAGGGCGGGAGCACTGGGAAAATCACCAGAAACTTTCCTAATGACTATTTCTAAAAGAAACACATTGGAGGGACAGTAAATAGTAAGTGACTCTTAAGAGGCTTTTAGAGCAAGGACATGTTCATTATAAATGCATCGATCTTAAAGATTGTGAAAGAGGTAGAGTTTCTGTCTTACAGAGGCCTAACTATATGGCCATTTCCTCCTGATTATAGAAAGCTGCAGGCAGCCAAGCTTCCCATTTATTGTTCCATTACTGTCCAAATGTGCCCAGTTGTTATCATACACATTTTTCTATTTCATTTGTTATCACAGAACACTGGTAGGGATTGGCAGAGACCTCTGGAGATCATCTAGCCTACCCCACCACACTACAGAAGGTTGAGCAGGAGACTCTGCAAACACTCTGGGCAGCCCATTCCAGCCTCTGCCACTCTCACAGTAAAGTTTTTTCTGCTCTTCAAATGGAATTCACTATATTCCTGGTTGTGCCTATTGCCCTTTGTTCTGTTGCTGGACACTACTGAGAAGACTCTAGCCCATCCTCCTGATAACCACCCTTTATCCCTCCTCAGGCTTCTCCAGGCTAAACAGACTCAGAATTAGTACTGCTGCAGCATACATAGTCTACAGAGAAATCAAAAAAGTTGCTAACATAGATTATATTTTTAAACAAGTCTAAAATGAATGTATAGACAAAGTTCAACCCTTGACAAGTGAGAGACCAAAGTAATTCTTTATTTGCAATGATCTTCCAAACAATATATGTACCCTACAGAGGTAAATACTCAGAGTAGTAAAAATATTAAAAATGTGACTAATCAGGAGCTTTGCCATCAGAAATAGTTCTCAGTTTCCACCCAGTGTCCTCAGTCCACCCATGGACAGTAAACTATGGACCTTTACAATCTGACTTCTTTCTAATTCCACTACCTTGTATCCCAGGTCATAGGAGAGATAACAGCCTTTCCAATACTTCACCTCCTAGAGAACTTTATTGACTTTTGAAAGAACTATGAAAAAAAAATTAAAAATCTGGAGTTCTTTAAAGAAACCACATATGAAACAAACATGCTGCTGTGTTTAAAAATAAATACCGATATTCACAGTGTGTTAAAGAACATTGACTGGATATGCTGTAGTATAGGTACTATTTTGTTTCTATGCAAACATTCAGAATGGAGAAAACACCACTGTGAGAATCTACAGCACAGATAAAACTGTGGCATTTATCATACTAATGAATCAAGGAGTTTGCAGGTACCTGCAATTCTGAGCTGTTGAGGACAGAAAATTTCATTCCAGTTTGTCATCCCTTATAAATTGTACGGTATCATAACAGATACATGGCTTTTATCCAAATATTATTGTTAAAACACGAAAGCAGGTTTAAGATTTGCACTTTATCGGCACATCTAGGTGCTCACAAAATGACAATATGTAGACACATGTGACTTTGTTATGACACCGTTAAAGGAAGGGCTGCATGCCTGTATGAAAATAAAATGAAATCATCACAGGCACATTGTCTGTACTGGCATTGCCAAAGAATCAAGAAAAATCCTTTAATTTATTTCTATTCAGTTAAACTGGAACATTTCCAAGCACTGAGGTATGATTCACCGCCCACTGAAACCTCCCTTTTCTCCTTGCAAGCTTCACTGGGCTTTGCATTAGGCTAATTGCTTTTACCATAAAGTTTGGGATTGCTGAAATGCCTCCTCATAGCAAAACAACCTCCCTGCGTTATTGGCCACAGTACTGCAGCACGTCGTAGTTACCCAGTGCTCTGCCTTCTAGCTGCCACCTGATCTAAGTCATGGGTGGTCGCTTCGAAGAGATTGATGATGTTGGTGATAATGGGATACATTGACTTGTGACTTCAATTTGGATCTTATCACTGGAAAAAAAGCAAACAAATGGGAATCCAAGTTCTTATTTCAGTGTTTTCCTTCTCCCTTTTCATCTTTTAGATTCATAATGGTGGCTACGGTGAATTTCTTGGTGTCCGCTTTCTCTAGCGGACTCGCTTCTTCACCAGGATCTTTAAGAAACACTAAAATGCCTCAATTTATGCTGTAGAACAGTGACTTCAATCAAAGATATGTGTGGTAGAGGCATTCCAGTTTCTAAAGTTTTTGGACAGACTTCAAACACATCAAAACCTGAATAATTAAATAACAGGGTGGTGGGGTTTTTTTAATTCGTAAGTGGAGGCTTTGTTTGGATAAATAAAACTATATAACCATAAGCAACAATATGAGAGAGAATCGAACTAGTACTAGTTCATACTTCTAAATTAGCAGTCCATTGACACAAGTGGAAAACTTTGCTTTACCCAAGAACCTGATACATCTTGAAATTAAGAATCATGCAAAAGGCTGCTCTTAGAGGCAGGGAATTAAGATGCTGTGTCCATCTCTCCACAGTTTTGCAAGTTGTACCTGAATAGCTTGGTAATCAAAATGTGGTTTATATTGGTACCAGCTTTTCCAATTAAATCTTCTTTAGGTTAATGACAATTGCTGCCTGCATCAAAAAAATAATTAAAATTATCTGAACTTTTCTTTGATCTTAGATGAAAACAAGTTATTTACCTCTTTGAACTGAGGGAGAGAAATGTAGTTAATTTTTTTTAGTATTTTTTCCTATATTTGTTTTTCACAATTTCCCTTTTGACTGCCAGAAGTAGAGAAACTCCAAGTCTTTTTTAAGTCTTGGTTTTATTTCTGCTCTCACTGAAACCAAGTAGTAATGTAAATCTCATTTCAAAGTCTCATTAAATTGCCATCTGGATACCCAGACCAAAAAGGTTTGGACTGTAGATAAGCAACCAAATTACTGGAAGCTTCTCCAAACAATCTCTGAATCTATTAACTCCCTCTCCAAAATATTTTCTCTACTGATGTGAAAACCACAAAAGTATTTCATTTTCACATAACCATTTAAACTTGCATTGCTACCACATCATAAAATAGGAGGAAAGGGTGTATTTATGGAGGGGCAAAAGCCCATGGTCTACTGCAGCAGCAGAACATAAAGTCAAAAGAGCATAAAGAAACCATGGAACTCTTATCTCATGAACACCACCACCAAATGTTTTGGGAAGCAAGATCTGTCACTATGGGACACTGAGATAATTAGGTCCAGAATGAACAAAGGCATTCATAGATCACTAGAAAAGTTTGGAAAGCATTTAAGCCTATAGCTCAGCCAAAATAACGAGCCATGCTATGCTGCACAGCCGATGTACATCATCTTCTCTTTAGTTGCATGGGCAGTTCCTGCAAGGTCACTGCACCACCCCCCCAGTGTTAATTACCTCTGGGGAGCAGAGGAAGCAATCCCTGTCCACACAACACTCCAGGAACCTTGTAGAATGATATATTTTTATTACCTTTCTCATCGTCACCCTCTGCTCTTACGTCTATAACAAATTTGGCAATAAATATTGCCTTGGGACACAGGATTAGTTGGCAAATGCTTTATAGGTGACAATGAAAAAGAAAAGATAAGATGGTTTCATGTTGACATAGTGCACATTTTACAGTATCCTGCTCCAGACTTGTTCCACTTACACATTAAACTAGAGGATTTATTCCACAGAAGGGTGAAATCCTGGCCATCCACTGAAATCCATTAAAACTAATGACAAGTGTTGTTGCCTTGAACAAGGCTGTGATTTCACTGTACCTTTACAAGCACCTAGCTCTGGAGACTTTGGGATACGTTGGTTTCACTGTAGAGTATACTGACCCAAAGTAATAGGTTTTGGTTTTTTTTTAATCCTCAGAAAGACCAAAGCTGGCTTTAAAATGACAAATTTGATGGACAAAACTATTCTAACCCTGATGATTCTATGATTATCCAAAAGCAACCACCCACACACCAACATATTATTATCCTGCAGCGCATCAGAATATTTTTGCAGTCTTCCTGATGTAAAGATAAGCTGTGAATCACTGAGTTTTCAGTCATTCCGGGTTTAGGAGGCAAAACACCATCCTATAATATATCTGGAGCGAATGACATTGATAATCAAAGTTATTTTCCAATTAACATAGAAAGAGATTAATATTTAGATTAATGTCACCCATTTCATGTTTTACAGGAAATATTGATGAAGCAGAACGAGAGTGGAAAGCAGGATTCCACCGCTGGAACAATTACATGTCAGACTGGAAAAATCAATTTAATGATTACACTAGCAAGAAGGAGAGATGCGCAGGCTCTAATTAATATGTTTACCCTTTCCAGTATGTCCATATTGCCATTAATCAGGGAAACACACAGGTAGCTTTCTAACATATCATTATTAAATACGTTATGCTGATTAATTTTGATTCCTCAGGTCTTTCATTTATATTGTACTTCATATCTCAATAAACAATATAAGGCACCTATTCCCTTTGAAGCTTCATTCTGCTAGATAGGGCTATAGAGACTGAAGTCTGAAGACTAATGATGTACATATTATTACAAACACTAGCTGCTTAAAGTCACATTTCAAAGAAACAATGTAATCTGCATCAGAAAAACGGAATTATTTTCAAATAGGAGAGTAGGAGAGAATTCAGACTCTCTATTGAAAGTCTAAATCATCGGCGCTCTCTGGCCGTTTCACCTCTGCACTTGCATGCAAAAAATGATGCCTCTGCTTCTGCTTTGCTAACTTATCAAGGGATAAAGACCTAGAGATTCATGAAGCAGTGAACTCATCGCTTTCCCTGCTCAGGCATCTACCATCTCCAACTGGTAAGAGTCTCTGCTATCCAATTAGTGTAGTGTGCATCCACTGAATTACACTTCTTAGTCAAGCGACAGCCACACATTGGCTACAACTCGATGGACAAGTTGTTATACCTGCAGAAGAACATCAACCTGTGCATCAGCAGGTTCATCAGAAAGCCCTGCTCAGCCAGCCAGCTCTCATCAGGAGAGGGGGATCTGGGCACAAAGCTCTTGCTCCTCTTGGGGAAAGTTGGATGTCACCGCAGAGGAACAATGACCTTGGGGGAAGGACAGAGCACTTTGACATGATCAAGAGAGCGAACAGGCATCTCCTGGATCCCTTTGTACTTACTCAAATCTATTAGAAGCTTCTATTTAAAAAATTGCTCAGATGATTCTTCTTCCTACTTGTCTGCTTGCGGATGGGTTAGAAGTTGTGTACCTGAATAACACCTTAATTGGCTGCTTTTCATTGGCACAACTAGGAAGAATAAATGCCAAAAATTTGATAAATATAAAAGAGTGTGTTAAAGCAACAACACATCTCATAAATAAATTATCCTGAAGCCTCTGTAAATGTAATAGCATTTCAGTGCATCCATTTTCTGTTCTAGTGATTGCAAGCTCGTGCAAAATTCCTTCTCAAATTGAGTGGACTGAAGAGATCTGGATAATGAACAGAAAGAATTCTCTTTCTGGCAATCAGTTTGCCCAAACAGGATCCCTACACCGATTTATTTTTTGCAGAAAGGCCAAATTCTGCAATTCCAGTTACTTCTGGGAGAATACAAGTATTCCCTGACGAAATTGTGGAAAGCCATCTTTAAGGTCAATATTTCCAAAAATTCCAATCAAACATGCGCAGTCAGAAAAACCACTCATTTTTGAGCAAGCTGATTAAAACTTGAAATGATCTGGGGTTAAAAAAACCCTCTTGATGCAACACTTCGTGTTTACACCATGGGCAATTAGCTCATTACATACATTAGCACAGTTCCTGTGTGACTTGGTCTAGGTGATCCTGCTGTGGCAGGGGGATTGGACTAGATGATCTTTCAAGGTCCCTTCCAATCCGTAATGATTCTGTGATTCTGTGATTAATGGGTGCATGGAGAGCTGTGTCAGCCTACAGCATGTTTGGTGTTTAGCAGATGTTCCTCATGTCAGCAACAAGCTGTTGAAAAAAGCCTGCAGGAGTATGAACTTACTGTCCATCATTGAGCCAGTTCTGGCAGTCCCCATTTGATGGGGCAATAACCAGTGGGCTGGAGCACCTCTCTTACAGGGACAGACAGAGAGTTAAGGTTGTTCAGTCTGAAGATGAGAACGTTCTGAGGGGGACCTCACAGTGACCTTTCAACACCGGAAAGGAGAAAGGAGAAGAATGGGTTACAAGGGCAGGGAATGATATGACACTGGCGCGTGATTTTAAGCTGAAAGGTGTGGATTTAAGTTGGACATAAGGACAAAGTTCTTTAATCTGAGGGTGGTGGATCACTGGAACAGGTTGCCTGGAGAGGTGGAGGAGGCCCCATCCCTGGAGATATTCAAGGTCAGGCTTGATGGGGCTCTGGGCAATCTGTTCTAGTTAGAGAAGTCCTTACTTCTTGCAGGAAGATTGAATTACCTGACCCATTCCAACTCTACAGTTCTATGGTTGTACTTCATGGACATACCGGGCACTTATGAGCTGTTGTTAGCCTTGACAGCAACAGCAACCCCTAAAGCAATTTGTCCCTTTTCATACCTTCTTCCTGGCTACACTTCACTGTCTGTCTAATCAGCCTAATCAAAGGTGGGGGAGGATCTGAGCGAGTAAAAATGCACTAATAACCTTTGGGAAGGACAGGCTAGAAAGCAGTTCATCAAATACTTTTCTGGGAAGGTGTCCTTACTCTGCATGTGCTGCAAGCTAGGCTGGGTAAGCACTGTTTGAAGACTAATATCCTTTCCATTGTATGTATACCAGGCCTGAGACTGAAGGAAAAAGAGGGAAGAGGAAAGAAAAGAAGAATGAAATGAAGATCAAACAACTTCTTCTAGTGTGGTTTTATCCATTTGTTAGTTGTGAATAAATTGCTAGATTTGTAATTTTTCATATTTTCATTTATTAATCATAGGAAATATAACAAGGGTAAGTGTAGAGTCTTGCATCTGGGCAAGACCAACCCCAGGTGCTGGTACAGGTTGGGGACTGACCTGTTGGAGAGCACCATAGGAGAAAGGGACCTGTCCTAGTGGACAGCAGGATGACCATGAGCCAGCAGTGTCCCGGGGTAGATCAGAACGGGGGTGGTTAGCTGATCAAGAAGAGAGGTTCTTCTCCCCCTCTACTGTGCACTAGTGAGACCACATCTATAGTATTGTGTCCAGTTGTGGGCCCCTCACTTCAAAAGGGATGTCCAGTGTAGGGCAACGAGGATGATGAGGGAAGGTGGATCACCTTCCTTATGAGGAGAGGCTGAGGGAGCTGGGTCTCTTTAGGTTGTTAAAGAGTAGACTGAGGGATGACCTCATTAAAGTCTATAAATATGTGAAGGGTGGGTGTCAGGAGGATGGAGCCAGGCTCCTCTCAATGTCATCTAGTGATAGGATGAGGGGTAATGAGTGTAAGCGGGAATATAGGAGGTTCCATAAAAATATCAGATGGATCTTCTTCACAGTGAGGATGACGGAGCACTGGAACAAGTTTCCCAGGGTGGTTGTAGAGTCTCCTGCACTGGAGATGTTCAAGGCCCGCCTGGATGTGTTCCTGTGTGACTTGGTCTAGGTGATCCAGCTGTGTCAGGGGGATTGGACTAGATGATCATCTTCCAATTCCTAATGATTCTATGATTCCATGAAGTCAATATATCATATAGACAAGTATTCATACCCCCCTGTCATGCAAAAATAGTAAAGCCTTAAGTGCTTGTAAGTAAGTGGTTAAGGTAATGAAGAATGAAAAAGAGACCAGTACCCACTGTGTGGTTTCAATCTAAAGGCTGAACAAACTCATGCTGGAAATTGTTTACGGGTACTTAATCTTTGCTTAAAAGGATGATTGCATATTAAAGGGATATCTCGCCCAGACCTCATTGAAGATGTAATGCTGTTAATTCATATTTTCTTTTGGTTTCCTCCATACAGGAAAGAATCCAAGGTTTCTCTGTGAAACCAAAGAAAACGTATCTATTCCTCCTCAGCGTCCTTGATATCCAAAGCTAGATGTCTAAATTTAGTTCCAGAGCCTATGAAAGATTATAACAAAATGAGCTGCATTGCCAACAAAAATGTTGGCATGAAACCAGTTGTCACCAGGTTTATATATGCTAACAGCACACTGATTAAATTACAGACATTTCACACATTTTAAAGATAGTTGTAAGAGGACTGAAGTCAGATGTTTTATAGAAAAACTTTTTTTAATTAAACACCCTTATTTTTACTTTTAAAAATGTTTTTTTCTAAAAGATTTGGGTTAGACAAGCTTTCAGTAAAATTAAGCCTTATTGTAGAGAAATCCCATCTGTGCTCCTGCTAGATTATCAAAAACTGAAGGAGCTGGGATAGTCAAGGGTTTCGGGTCTAGGATACAGCTGGACCAACCAAGACTGAAGCTTTGAACAAGGGTACTCAGATCAAAAAAATGTGTATCTAGCAGAACTGAGACCACTCCACTAAGGCTTCTGGGCTCAGGAACCTCACAACTGAAGGTTTTACATTCATAGACTGGATTTTCTTTTGTTTTGGATGGGTGTTCAGGCCATTCTGATCTAAGCCCTGGTGATCACTCTAGGTTTATCATACTGATAAAGTCAAGTTTAAGTAGAAGCCTGGCTTTTTATCCATCTTTGGTAATTAGAAGGCTCTAGCTATTTATAGAGCAGAGATTAGTACTCTATAAACACAAAGACATAGGTGCCTGGTTTCTCACGAATGGGCAACTCATGTATCTCTTAATAGCAAGAAGTGGAGGCAAATCTCCATCAGCTCACAGCTGGAAAGGTAACTTTGCAACATGACTGTAAAATTATATTCCAAGTATAGTGGCAGATTAAATTATCACAGATTATGAAAAACTGATGGGGTGGTCAGAAACATGTCTATATTTCTGTTATGTACAAGCTTAATATGGCCTGTCACAGGTGATTCAGCCCATTGTCACATGCAGGTATCACAGAAATTAATCTGAACATAACTCTAACACTGGGCAGATATATGTCTGTCAACACCACAACATTGGGTTGATTATGGTTCGTGCCTTTCCCCAGCTCAGCACCAGTTCTGCACCATCAGCAGCAGCTATTTAGAGGAACATAATGAACAGCACTGTATTTCAGTTTCACTTGCAGTGTTCTAGGAAAAAGCAGCCTGTGTTGCTACTGCCAAATGCCAGCTCTCATACTCTCTTTCCCTCCAGCAGGGGAAAGAAAGGAGTGAAAAAGGGTAAAAACCCCAAAAATACCATCAAAAAGGAAAAAAAAAAAAAAACCAAACCAGAAACAAAACACTGGAACAAAAAAGCCCACAAGCCACTGAACAACAACACAACCACTCCACAAAACAAAAAGGAAAAATTGAGTGGTGGAATCAAAACACAGACAACCTCACAGAAGCAGTTTTGCCCCAGAATAATTAACAATTGAAGTGTTTGATCCCATGCTCAGAGGGATCCCAGTATTGCCATTCCAATAACTCCCAAATATCCTCCCGCTAAATTGCAAAATAAGTTTAGGAATGTGATGGTGATTCAGGACACAAGGTGAGGAACACAAGCAGCAGGTTTGGCTGAGGCTTGGGGGCTGCTGTGGAAAGTGCTAGTGCCAGCTGACTCCTTCCTCACTGTCTCTTTCCTTTTCCAACCTGTGGGACTGCGGCTGTTTGCCTCTTAGTGCCCTTGACTAGGCAGTGAGTCTAAACCCAAGCGCCTGTGGAATGGCTCTCTGCAGCTGTACCCGTTTAGCACAACTGACCTGTCTGTCACACGTGCCGCGTGCCCCGTGATTTACTCTGCGTGGGTTGGGAGCAAGAATCTATGGGAAAAAAACACAGGTTCCTGGCTGAATTACAACTATTTCTCATTGCTCTGGTTTTATTTGTCCTCATCTCCACAAGGTTCTACGTGAGTTTTCCAATTCTCTGTGATTGCTCCTCTATGAGGATGAGGAATCTTTTTAAGAAAAACCTTAAGCAAAATTTTAGACTCTAAACTCCATAGCTTTGGAAGCTACAAGGAGCATTTGGCAATCCTGTGGACGTGGTTAACACTCAACACTCTTGACTTGGTTCTGTGAGCTGAGAGGACCAGTTTTATTTTTAAAACCACGTGTCTTCCAGAGACTATGCATCCAAGCACACCTTCATACACAGAAACAGAGGTTCGATAGCAAAAAGGGCCAGGAAGGAATTATGTGTGAATACCAAGTATCTTGTTGTAGCACATAAACCTTCCAGCATTCTGCTGATGAACTGCATCAGTCACACTCGTGAAAACCTTAACTCATGGACTTAATGACTACGAGGCAGTGATGTGAAATCTACAGGTAGTGCATGTGTGAATTTTTGAGAGGCTTTAAATTGGATTGCAGGTGATATTAAATATGGCTTCAAGGCATGTTGCAAGCAGAAGCGGGCTAGGGAGTGGAGTTGGTTGCGTGACTATTTCAGTTCATGTGGGGAGAATTAGATGGAAAAAGTGAAGATTACATCCAGACCAGAGTCTGTTACACAGAGCAAATTATAGAATGTCTTTCCTGGTAACACCACAGTAGGTTAGGGACATATTCAGAGGCTGTAGGAGGTCTGTCTTGAGATTTCATGAATCTGGTCATTACTGGCATCTCTATTCTTTTTAAAATACTCCCATTCTGCTCGGGGATCTGATAGATAGCTGGGAAATGATTGATGTAATTATTGATGTTTTAAAACTGTAAAGTATCCGGTCACTCCAAAGCCACATATTTGTCTGGAAAAGAGCATCAGCTGCTGATCTTTCAATTCCTCTCCTTTTTAATGTATGCCATAGTTATGGAGTTTAAGCTTTAGCCACTATTAATAGAACAATGTACAAATGGTGTAGGTAGTTCTCTCAGTTTGGGAGTGCTGTGGCTAATTAATTTATAAAGTATTTATAAGCCCTCAGTTATATTGAGAAGTGGCAAAATTGTAGGCAGAAAGCAGTTATCCGCACACCCCTCCATCTTCCAAATTAAATTCACTCTTGCAGCCTATCTAATCACTTCAGAGTACCTCATCATCCTCTGTCTCACAGACTGCACAGCACCAACTCTTACAAAAAAGCACATTTCAGTCGAGTTTATAGATTGATCTTATCTCATATGTGAGACAATTAGAGTATTAACCCAGAAAAAGCAGCAAGAGATGTGACTACTCAAGAATTATTTAGAAAGTCATACGCATGGATCTTACTTAGCACCGTGAGAAACAATTGGAATTATACACCCTAAGTAATAATTTTGAAATATTAACTCTTCCCACTTACTAATTACATAACTACAAATATTATAGATATTTCTGGTTGAAGTCATTGAGGAACGTTAACTATGGCTCATTTTTTCTGGCTTACTACAAATCTTTTGAAATAATAATTTTTTTAAAAAGTTAAAATTACAACAAATGTCTCCTTGTTAGCTTTCAGCACAGTTTTTGTCTGGACATTCATACCATTTACTGTTTTGTTGTACAGTGTTGCAGTGCTTTGGATAGTTATAGCTCTCCTCATCTCTGATCTCTAGAAGAGATTGATCTTGTAGCTCTCACTGCAGGTGTTATTATGGTTCTAGGAACTATTGTCACACTCCAAAAGTGTCAGCAACTACTCATGTACACACGGTTGCCTCCGTTCAGCAAAACTTTTTATATTTCATCACTCTTTGGGAACATTTTAAACTGTTTCTTGACTTTCAGTTAAAGTTTTGTCATTGCCTTCAGCAGAAGCACAAGAGTTCCTTTGACTGACACTTTCAATCTTCTCTATCACTCAATAATCTGGGAGCAGTTTACTATGAAAAAAACAGATCCACTCCACTTTCTCAGTTTTCTCTTAACAACAGGCTTAATGGGATGGTGAAGCTATAGACAAATCACATTCATGATCTTTGTGGGAGAAAATTCATTAGACTCAAACTAAAAGTACCATCAATTCATAAACACCACATTTTACCTGTTTCTATCATTACACTAATGAATAGACTGCAAAAAACAGAAGCAGTAAACCACATTACCCTCCTCAATCCCTTGTGAAACTAGTAGTGTTTGTTCAGCTCACCTGAAGGTCCTCTGCTCCCTCCTCAAGGTTCTCAACGCATGGGTTTCACTGTGCCATAAATCTGATCTGATGCAGCAGTTCCCATCCTCACTCACGCTCAGTACATGTATTATAAACAACAGTCAGACCAGCACACCCAAGAACCCCTTTCTAGAGAGGGGCAGTGGCAATCAACAGCTACAGGAGCTCCCAAGCCCTTGATTATCTCCTGTGGTACCACAGCTGCAAATTGATACCCAAATCAAACTGAGCCTACAGGTGTCTACTCCTACTCCAAGAAAAAGTTAGATTTTTCTTGGTCTGAGCAACACAATCTGACAACACTTTGAAGCAAAGAAAGCAATAAAAACCAAACCAAAACCTCATGGAATTTTCTTTC
This sequence comes from Rhinopomastus cyanomelas, assembly GCA_013400115.1. Taxonomy (NCBI): domain Eukaryota; kingdom Metazoa; phylum Chordata; class Aves; order Bucerotiformes; family Rhinopomastidae; genus Rhinopomastus; species Rhinopomastus cyanomelas. The sequence goes on along the minus strand of VXBP01000423.1, from coordinate 216,628 downwards.
CTATCCCCGGCCACAAAAAAATGCTGGTTTAATGGTTTTAACTACATCAGAATCAGGCAGCATGGAAATGAGGTTTTGTACAACACGTTGTGCCAAAGTCAGTAGATATTGAGTAAAATATTTGGTCTTACCTGCTCTTTCCACCCAGTTAATCTTTGGATAACCATATTCCATAGTGTTAGCCATAAGCAGAATGTAACATCCATAGCTCAGGGGGCTGATGAATAACAAAACTAAGTCCCCATCTCACTGAGGTCTCACTTTTGTGGTGAGACAGTACTTCAGGGGATAACTGGAAACCCCCATGCGCTGCAGCGTGGAAATGGATGGGATGCTGTTGGAAAACTTTAGAACCATGTTGAATAACAGAGGGAATAAAAGTCACTCAGAGCAATGGAGAGTGAGGATGGAGGAATGATAAAGGTCTTGGCATGTTGTTATCCACTCCAGAATAAGCCATGCAGTTTATGTTGATATATGGAATGCCACTGTCTCTGTTATTTCTGTGCTCAGAGAAATGCCCCTAGATCATGTAAGCAGCTACTGCAGCCTGAACTCGTATTTCCCCTTGGTATTACTGGTACAAACTCTTAAAAAATACGTGACTGTTAGTGTGATCTGGCTCGGCAATGAATTTGTGGCATTGGACATTCATAACTCCACACTTATAAAAATAGACCAGTCCATTAAAAACCTTGTTAATAATGGTTCTAGCACACATTGCCCAAAGCAATACAATTATTGGTCAATAACTCCTCTTTAGCTGTCTGTATTGCTACCACTTTATTTCAACACTTGGCTTCTTACCCTTTGTTCTGCTAATTATCTCTTTGCCCTCTGATCCTCTTTGCGATTCCTTGGCAATTTGATTGATTAAGTACAGTGCCTATATTCCCCGTTTTCTGTGGAATGTGCAGTTTTTCTGACCCTTTTCACCTTTCTTCATGCAAACGCTTGTCATTTTCTCTAGGGTATATCTAGTTCTGTAAATATATATAGAGAGAGATACTGATAGAAAATGCTATCATTAAAAGCATTTTAATCCTTGCAGTCCTTTTGACTTCATGAAAATGTCTTAATAGTTTGTCATTACCTTAAATTTTGATAGAAACAGGCACTCATCTCTGGTAAATTCTTTGGCACTCCGTCTTCAATTACCATAAACCGTTAGATTTCTCTTGAATGTTAATAAACAGGGGTTGGATTTCCACCCTGGAGGCTCTATTAAAAGAACAGTTTCTGCTCTGTTTTGTATATCTATTATTTTTTAAATGGTTTTCTGACATAAGACTTTCCTCACTTTATGAACACATACTCATGAATTGCTGAATCTTATGCATTGCTAAGTTCCTGGTCCCTTCTAAGACAGATATAGACTTTTGGTGCAGTCTAAATATGTTTTAGAGGGGCAGAATTTTAGGAAGACAAACTCAAGCTGTTAACTTGTACAGTGCAGAATTGATGATGCCATAGGAAGGGGGGTATTTCTGAGACCAGGAAGGGAAGATTTGGCAGATGGAAGAGAACCTTGGTGAAATCTGAAAGCCAGATTTCATTCATTTAATTGGGACATCCTGTAAGAATTAGAAACAGTCACTTGATTTTTCAAGGTCCCTTCCAATCCCTAATGATTCTATGATTCTCTCAAGCATTCTCTAATGCTGCATTAAAAGCAGTAGATGCTCGTGAGGAAAAGTGGGCCAGCATGAAGAATAGAGTGTGAGCTGAGCCTTCAATGTTTGTGCAAAGAAGGACATACTCATTTAAACTTCTTGTGTCGGGTGGTGGTGTGGGAATTCACTCATTAACCCACCTTTTCCGCCTCAGAACGAGTGGATTTAGCTCAGCACTGTGGGCTTGGGAAATCAATCAATCAAGTGCAGCCAAACTCAGACTCTATGGTTCTAAGTTTCATTCAGGTTTTATGTGGCACTTAATTGCAAATGCTCACTTAGTCCTTTAGCTGAACTTACCAGTTGTTTAAAGTAATGGGTCTGTGGTGTGAACTCAACATCTCGCTCCAGATCAGTCTTTGCAGACTTGCCAAACAGCTCTCATTAACTCAACGTTGATCTTTCTGACCTAATTTCTCTATTAAAAAATGAATGATCGAACATTTCTTTTCTTATACAAATAATCTTTGCAATGTTTAATGCAAAGAACTAATTTTTATCTTCTCCAGTGTATAAAAATGTCTCATCTCTGTTGCATCCAAATCAGATTTTCAATCAGATTACTCTTACAAACTATGGGAATTGCAAGGGCAAAATGCCTATTACAAAGCAGAAGTCTCTTCTTCTGCAGGCCAGAGGAAAATCTCCTAAGAGATAACATTCTTCTCTCACAAGTCCAAAACTACAATGTGCTTATTGAGACCAGTCCTGTCTAACCATACTGACTTATTCTTCCTTCTTTCTCTTTCAGACTTACCCGACAGTGTACAAGTTGCCATTTTTCACATTAGTCCTCAAACACCTTACGCTTCCCTGCATCACAAAGCACTTTACATCCTTTCAGTAATCTGATTGTTCAATTGTCTGAATATTTCTTGACATAGAAAAGTGAAGTACTGGATCAGCTTGAAATACAGTAGGCCATTCCACTGTAACTGAAGCAAGTAATGGAGAGTTTGTAAAATAAAGTGTAAAGAAATTGATTCTGATTTGCAATAAATACATGTACTGCTTCGAGGGTATCTCTGAGTTATGGAACTTCTCTGTCAGTGTTTGGGAAGCAGGACGTATCTGCTTGACTTCACTTTATAGTCCCCTAGCCAGGTATCTTAGCTTCTTCTGTGACACACCATAACTCAATGCCGTATGGAGAAGCTCAGTTCATTGATCGATTGTATATCTCAGCTTTGCCAAACGTAGCTGGAACAGTGGTCGGAACTGCTGACAGTTTAGTTTTTCTTCACTACCACCTGCACAAAGGAGAAAAATTTCTTGCTGCTTCATTTGGTGGAGCTTGGTCTCACCAAGAGAAGTAACTTCAGCAACAAAATCATTAATCAAGAAAGTCTTAAAAGGGGAGTGCTATTTCCTATAGTCAAACAGCCTGGCTTTTATTCTTGTATGTAATACTTACCTCAGTCAGTATTTAGACTATTAAAATCCAGGAAGATACAGAATGTGAGCACATACTTCTTTTATTCTAGGGGAAAGTTCACCTAACTGTGATATTTTTAATCTCCTTTTTAAATCCAAACTCACATCAGCAAAACACTTAAGTCATTTTCTGTTGATGTTGACATCTCTTAGCAATTACTAAGTAGTATCTCTGTTTTCCTTTTGTATCCCTCTAGCAAATGCATTAGGCAGTTTCCAGTTACTCGTGTAGTTTCTCCCTTTCTATTCCTTGCTTTCCCCTCTCTGTGTTGCCTGGACTGTTATGTAGTGTTATGGAACCTCAAGAAATCTGCAGGATTCCTCTATATTGTTTTGCTTTATCACAAAATAAGAACAGGGTGATTTTCCATAATGGTTGCTAGACAGGGTGTTTCCATACACAGAATTCAGCTGCAATCCATTTCCTTACAGCCATCACTCCAAAGTTGTGGTTGTTTATAGCTCCTAAAGCTTCCAGCCAGCAGAGCTTTACCCCTTCTCTCTTCTACCTGTTTCCTTCTCTCGTTCTCTTGCTTCCAGAGAAAGCAAGAAGCTTTATCTGAACAAGAGCTCTTTAATGTCATCATGGTGGGTTTTTTCTTGTTTCAAACTTCTTATTCATTAATATAAAATCCAGTGATCTTGCTGCCCTTGGCTCGAAATCAGCTATTTTGTTTTCTGATGAAGACAGCCAGGGATGAAATGTTCTGCAAACAGAGCTGGGCCTGTTCAGACCAGATGAGAGAACGCTGAAGTGGGGGTGATATTAATGTATTCAAATATCTGCACAAAGGGTGTGGCGGACAGAGCCAGGCTCTTTCCAGTGGTGTCCAGTGACCCGGGAAGAGGCAGTGGGCACAAACTGAAACATGGGAACATCAGGAAACTGTATTTTACTATGAGGGTGACTAGGCACTGGAACCAGTTGCCCAGGGAGGTTGTAGAATCTCCCTTCACTTACTCAAAGTCTGTCTAAACAGTCACAAAATGTATCATGGTGGAAGGGATTTTAAAGGTCATCTAGTCCAAGCCCCTGTAGTGAGCAGGGGTATCTTCAACTAGATCAGGTTGCCTCAGTCCTCAGCACCTGGTTCTAGGTAGCCCTTCTTGAGAAAGAAGGATTTGATTAGAAGATCTCCAAAGGTTCCTTCCAGCTTCAGTCATTTCTGTGATTTTGTGTTCAGTGTCATAACATGAACATATCAGCCCTGAGCTGTGAGCATGCTGAGCGAGCATGCCACACTAGAATGAATAGATGTTGCCAATAACCGTACCAGAAACACATTTTATATTAGATCCAGTTCCCCAGATCCAATGGGGATCCCAAACTCTGTTGATGTTGATCAACTTTTTAAGTGCCTTTGCTTCCTTCTGAACCTCTTGCCCCGTTGTTCCTTGCTTTCTCATTTCTATAACAAGAATTAAGTGAGCATTTGCCAGGCCAATTTCTTTGGAGTGAAAAATAAACCTGTAACTTGGGGCATACTCTGATTGTTTACAGATGCTCAGTAACCCTGTGAAGACTCTCATGTCCCTTTGAATTTAATGGAAGTTGACACCGAATTCAATGAAGTGCAAATTTCCCTCTCAATTTTGCTAGTACTTTCTCTGGATTTATTATGCCAGCGGTTTCACACAGTGTCTGTAAATAGTGTTATAATGCAGCCTCCAACTCAGCCGTAGTATTTCAATTGAGAAGTTAGAGACCAAAGTCTTTTACGATTAGCTGCCTCCAGTTCGTATCTATGATGGATAATATGGGTTTAGCTCCCTTGATATCCATCTGTTAGTAATAATTGCTTTCATTTATTTTCTAGCAGCTTCTTATAATTAGAAAGGATGCATCCCCCTCCTTTAGGGAAATATCAATAATACACCATGAGAAAAGATTAACTGCTGCACAAGTGCCTTATAAACCAGAGATCTCATCAGCTTCGTCTTGCTCCTGCAAGGCCTGTGCTAGAAGCAGCCTCGTCATGGGATGATACACTCACTCTTCCCTGCTTCTTCCCATCCCAGAGTAGTGACCATGCATTAGCCTGAGATACCGGGGCGGCTGCCTGCTCTGCAGTGGCTTCAGCACTGTGATAAATACTGAGGTAAATCATACGCAGTGGTGGACTTGAGAATATGGATTTCTTTAATCTTCTGTACACTTGTGTGTGCGCGGGTAAAGTGCCATCAGTGGGATTACTGCAACCTGAGATCATACATGGCACAGAGTTCTTGGACTTCAGCTCCCTCCAGTTTCTTTCCAACCAGCTTTGCAGATCTGGAAGGATAAGGTTTAGCTTGTTATCCTTCTAATCCCACTGCAGTGCTTGTTGCCCTTAACAGTTTTCAAACGAGCAGGTGCCTGGAAGGAAATGGAGTCAAATATCTGATTACTGCCTCTGCTGTGCTCTAAGGAGTGACGAGAGGAATTATGCAGAGGCGGACGCAAGCAGGAAACGGAAGGGAATAGTAGAAATGCCATTGTCCTGGTTCATGTGCCCCAGTGGAGATGCTCTGGTAGGTACATCTCCTCCTCATCTCAGCCAAGGGTCAGGAGAAAGACAAAGGTGCTGTGCTGGCAGGGAATAAAATCTCGACTCTGCTCTAGGGTCTCAAGAGAGGAGAGTTAATGTAAGAGCTGATGTCTCCTGGCCTCTGCCAGGAAAGCTGGATGGCCCTTGCCAAACTGTTTTTCTGTTTTGAGTTTCCAGTTTGCATCTGTGCAGCAAACCCCTATTAAAATCAACTGACTTATGCTGGTGCTTAAAGCTACTCACAAAAATAAGTGCTGTGCTGGAAAAGGATGAACTTAAGCTGAAGCACTTTGCTGCATAAAGTTCTGAGTCAATATTTTAGCTGGGCTGTGTAATTTCCCATCGTTTAATGTGAGGCATCTCCTTGTGCCTTCAGTTCAGCACAGTCTCACACATATCATCGGGTAGACTGTGCTCATCCTATGCCTCACTACATCTTATTATGAAATTATAATGCCACTCTATAACCTTGCTGGAGGGAGAGTTTCAAGCTAATGCAGGAGAACTGGCCTTCCATACTGATGAACAAATATTTTAAAGTGGATATCTCTGAATATCCACCCAGTACCTTGATGCAGCACTTTGGCAGATCTCTCTTGTTTATCCTAAGAGAGCTGGAACTTATGTGTTTATTATCACCAAATATCAGTCTGCTTGGAATTTTAGAAACTTACTTCTGGGAGTTTCATCTTTTATGGCAATTGTCACGTTTCCTAAATGTTGTTGTTTCACACATTTTGAACTAAGATTAAACAATTTTACAGGCTATAGAACAAGCTCAGGGGAACAATTTGCATGTTTGATTAGTAACTGATACAGATTTGCAAAAAATGTCATACCCACCCCTAGTCAAAAATATATTAATATATAAAATTATATGGCAAAGAAATAAACTTATATTTAAAATATAGAAATATATTATAAAATATAATATACAAATATAAAAATATTTTAAAATAGAGTATAAAACCACAGAGCCAGTGCTTTGCAAAACTGTAATCTGGTCAGAGCTCTTCAAAGCCAGAGAACTTCACCAGTGCAATAAACAGTCAGACATTCCCTCTGAGCTTGATAAAAACTACTGACGTCTGCAGGGGACTGTGCTACTGCAAGAATATTGTACCCACTCCATCACTGCTGGCACTGCGTATACCGTCCTAGAGCCAGCCTTGAAATGTTGTAGCAAGATATTAGAAGTCTTTTTGACAATAACCACTTGACTCATGTAAAACATCTACGTAGTCTGCACTATGTGCTCATAACATACAGGCACAGCAGTTCCTTTTCCAACACTGTGAGAGCCAAGGATGTCTTGTTGTCTAAGTGGCTACCAAATTGCTGCAGGTATAGGGAGAGAAAAAACTATAGAAAGCTTTAAAAATGTTATGTACAGTCTCTGAAGTAGCTGAAATAATCCTGTTTAAATTATTCTACCTTTTCTCACAGCCCCGACATGCAGCACTGCAAAAAAAGCATATTCAGTACAGAAAATGTCTGCTTGGAAAGCAGACTGGCAGAGTTACGGGACACAGAAACCTGCGAGACACGGCAGGGTGGCACTAAAAAGATAACCACTGGGAACAGCGCAGGCAAAACCCCCAAAATAATGGCATTTGTACAGAAAAGGGTTGTGTGCAACAAAAGTAGAAAGGAGAATTCTGCTAAACAAATTCACTGCAGAATTGTTCCTCTGACCTGTGCTGTGTATTAGGAGGAGCTCGGCTAGGACACTCGCAATGTGATCCATGTTGTTTGCTCTGTAACTGCTCTCGAGGTGTGTAGAATTTATGAAAGAGTTCAGGTTTTGCTCAGAAGTTTACTTAAAAAGCCTACATTACTTTAAAGGATGAGCACAATGACAAAATGCTAGATTTTGACTTTGCAGAGATGGTTTGAAAAGTGCTCTCCGGAGCAAGCAGAGATAAGCAAACTGGCTTCTAAAATGCAACATCCCTAGAGTTCATTTCATTTCATTATTCTTCCTAAGCACTAGGAAACACCAAAGAAGGGGAGAAGAACTGTGTTCAGAGGAAAGGCTCTGGTATTGGTGACATGTGTAGCTGAGTGACAGCCCTGTTCTTCCAGTGAACTTGGCCTGCCTGGGCATGGCGTGAGGGCAGCTCTTCTGGCACTCGTTAAGCCCAGTAACTTGAGCAGCTGTATGGTTTTTTTATAGTTCTTTCACGGGGAGATCATTTCACTGCACACCTCATTTCTGGAGTGATTCCTACTCCTTCCACATGCTGATGAAGAAGCAGCTGCAACATTCCTGCTCTGCTCCATCTCTCCTGGGGAACTCCTTGGGAGCTCTCCCTCCATCCCAGTGTGTTTTAGAAGGGACATTGAGACCCAGGAATGTCACATTTCAAAATGCAGGAGGAAATCTGGGGATCCTGAGGCTCCTGTTGGAATTGTCACACCATCCCCACTGACACAACTCCTATTGTGGTCTGACCTGCAAGAGAGGAGCAGAAGAAATAAAAATATTATTTGGAGTGCCTGCATGGAGCAGTACTGGACGAACAGTTCAATCCTAACGATTCTATGATTCGATGAACTCTTGGACACAAGTTCAGGCCAGCCCAGGCCTCCTGACTACTCAAATCAGAGCTAACAGCACACTGAACAAGTGTTATATTTGAGATACAAGATAGATCATTTAATTGTATTTAAGACACCACAGTTGTAAGCTGATCTTCTCTGTTAGTTTTCCCTTTCTCTCACTCGAGTCCTGTCTTACTTGGCCTGTACTGCATCACACATCTTCTGACAGAAACATCACAGATAAGGCTCTGGCTGGCAGCAGCCTGTCTTATCTGGTTCTGTTTGGGACAGAAATGTACTACTGATACCCAAAAATAAAAGGTCTACTTAATGTCTGGGAGCATGCCAAATGATGCTGTGAGAAAGAGGAAATCTTTTTGTGTGATTTTTCTCTATTTTTTTTAAATAAGCTAAAACAGGAGGGATAGAAAGCTTTTTATCAAATGACAAATACAGAAATGGAATTTCACTTGTCATCAAGATGCACCGCAACGTGTAGAACACATCGATTGTTCTCAGAATGGTTAATTTAGTTCTTTATTCTGTGTTTATTCTATGGTATCCCCAGCCCTGCACTGCTCCTGCCAGCTGCAACACAAAGAAGGACCTTAAAGAAGAGGCAGCACCTCTCTTGCCAAATGTGTGCTGCGTGCAAGACTGTTTAAGGAGGGTAAATCTTTAGCGAGATGCGGAGAGAGGAGAACAGGACCAAGGAGGGCTTTGCCTCTCAGATACTGCATCAAACGGAACTTTACGTAAAATTTTCCAGATGAGCAGAATCTTCATCAGTATGGACCAAATTTCCATGAGGAATTCCTACATCTATGCATCCCAGTAGATTTCTTTCTGTCTACTCTTCACACATTTCAATTTCTATAACATTTCTACATTATACATGAGATCCATCGTCTGCAAAGGGATAGCCAGATCAAGAAAGGAACAAGATTATTATCTCTGCCTGACAAAACAAAGAGAAACAGCATTTCACTGTATTTTGTTTTTTCTTGTGGACTGACAGTGTGTGATAAGAACAAGAACGCGGCAGGTACATTCATTTTCCTGTCCTTTAAAGTTAGATATGGCTCCTATGAAGAGTTCTGAGTGCCTTCCAGCTGGTGGAACAGTTTGGTCTAAAACACATTAGACACTTGTAACTATTACAGAGGAGTGGCAGCAATAAGAATGCTGACAACGTCACAGTGCCACAGTCCACTGAGATTTGGCAATAGCCAATACATGAAACCCTCCCTAAAAATATCTGCAGATTTAAAAACTTTACTTCCTATAATTAGGTGTAGTTTGTCTAAGGATCAGGCAAGTCAGAAAACCTCAGAAAAACCTGAATAACTTACTGAAAGAACAATAAATACTGAAATCTCAGAAATTCTGAGACCACATCCAGCTGGGCAGGAGAAGACAATATTCCAGATCTGCAATAGCATAGAAAATCAATAGGATAGAGGCCATGGTTGTTCCTGCTGCAAATGTAATTCTGGTTCCTTTATCTCGAGGCAAGAAGCAAAGTTTATTGCAAACACTATGGGCCTTTGTTCACAGCTATATGAATAAAGAACCTCTCCACCGAGACCTAGAAAATTATCTGAGTGAGTGGAAGATCAACTCCTGGTTTTGCAGCAATGAGGTGTCTCGAATATGTCTGTTAAACCCCACTGACCCTACTGAGGCACAACATTGTAACATCTTTATTTTCTTTGTGTTTGGTACAAAAGGTCAGAGAGCATCATCAGAGATGTTTGATGTCCCCCATTAAGAAAAACTAACTAACAAGAGAAACAAAACATCACTGGGTTTTATTCCTTACTCTAGTTTAATCACTGTTTATGAAACAGGGATGTTGGAAGCACTTAGATTTATCCATTCTGGTACAAACACTTCATCCTTTTGAGCCTCAACACAACCTTCACTTTTGGAACACCCAAGCCTTGTCCTCGTGATATTTTTCCCCACAGTTCTTCACTTGAAATATCCAGCCTGAATCAGAAAGAAAAAAATATCAACTACCACAACAAGAACCTTCATCATTTGACGGAAGTGGTTCATTTCTGTACCAGGTTACCGGTAGTTTTTGTTCAGATCCTGTAGTCTTATGTTTATATAATTGTGCATTTTACATTTACATTTATAGCAAATAGTAATTTTTATCAATTAAATGTAAATAATCATGAGGCAATGAAGGTGGCTGTATTTTTAATACATCACTTTTTAACCTTTTTATTTGTTTTTTCATTAAGTCAATCCACTTGGGAATTCTGATTGTGATGGACCTTTTACATCCCCTGACTAGTGGTTAATATCTGAAAAGTTTTATTAATGAAATACCTTTGTCACCTAGCTTTTCTTCAGTTTTTCTCACGCTCATAAAAGAGAGCAAAGAGGAAAAAGAGCCACCAGAAATGACCTGTAAAGTCTTTTACACAATGGTTGTTGAGGTAATAGAGATCACATTTTTTAGGTTTTAAGGGTGGAAGCTGATGAAATAGAGCATTTCTCTTTAATCCTTTTCCCACTGCTTCCTGTACCCCAATGATTGCCTTGCGGTTGTAAAATTATTTAGCCATAACACAACATATTCTGGCAGTAACACCAGCTGAGTTGTCTCAGGGGTCTCAGACTTCCTGAGACACTACATGAAATAAATACTTTGGTCCCAGGATAGGTTATACCACGCACCTGCCACCACCTCTAGGTGTAAGAACAGAAGTTCTGTTCAAATGCTAATATGCTACCTGCGCCGTTGACCTGACAGCCCTAGGAAACAGTAAAAAACCTGGATGATTCAACACAGTACGTTAAAGGGGAAACTGTGGGATAAACGAGCATGTAGAAGAAAGTTGGTGTTGTGTCCTATCTACAGACCACCTCTCCTAGACAGCTTTGGAAATTTGTAGGCACAATGGGCACCTGAAGTGCTTGCAGCTCATTTGGGGAGGAAAATGAGAAGGGAAAATGAACAAGTTTTATTCAGTTGGAGACTGCGTGTTCCTCTATAGGTGACTTCATTTAACAGAAAATTAATTGGCATGCAGTTATGCAAAACAAAATTAATAACAGAGCTTATGAGGCCAACAACCACCAAGAGGCAACTACTGTCTGTTGACACATCCTAAAAAATTCTAAAATCAGGTGGTTTAGTGCAAGAGAGGATGCAGAAGATATCATAAATGCTACTTTTTAAAGAGCTATGGGAAGCACTTTGCTGCCACTTTGTCAGAAATGTGAGCTATATAACTCTATAGCCACAGTTACCGTGTCATCTTTAGAGTGGATGTTCTCAAGCTGTAGCAAACAGAAGAAGGAGCAGGCACATCTTCATCCACCGGAGAAATGGGCTAAGGGACACCTACGGGGGATAAAAATGCCTGTAGCCATTTGGGTAGCTGATGATGTGGGAATAATGAGAGAACCACATGGAAACAGTTTCAAGCTAAAAAAAGGGAGATTTAGATGAGATCTGAGGAAGAAATTAATTCCTCCCTATGAGGGTGCTGAGATGCTGGAAGAGGTTGCCCAGAGACACTGTGGATGCCCGCTCCCTGGAAACGTTCAAGGCCAGGTTGGATGGCACTGTAAGCAACCTTGTCTGGTGGCAGGTGTTCATGTCCACGGCAGTGGGGTTGGAATTAGATTATTTCTGAGTTCCCTTGCAACCGAAACCATTCTGTGATTTTAATTGACTCCATTCAAATCTCTTATGCTTTCACATATAAACTCAGTGAAGTTTTTGGGTCTCCTCTGTTTTGGCTATTTCTTCAATTACTATTGCATTGCTTATTACTACGTTAAATAAAAACATAAGCCCTGCCCTCAAGATGGCTGGCAAGTCCACTTGCCAACACGTTCAGCTTCTCTTGCTTCTGAATTCGTCTGTAAGTGTGCCCCCATGGAACCGGTGTAGCGTGACACAATTTTAAAAGACTATAAAGTAAAGCACAAGGAACTGCCATAAATATACCCCTTTCATCCCACCTTCCTTTGAAAAAAAGAGATGTGAGTGAAAAGTGTGGGGAAAAAAGGGTTCTGCAACCAATCCAGAGGTTTGGGGCATAATCTCGCCCTGAATTTGAATGTTCAACAAGAGGAACTTGTGCAAGATGTAGAAAAGAACCAGGAGGAATATAAGTAGGGCTCATTTAAAAGTACATTCCAGACAAAAATACCTCCCAAGTTTCATGTCAGCCTTGTAGTTTTCCTCTAAAAAAAGAAACCGAGTGAGAAATAGTTATTTCATAACAAAGAGTGACCTATTTTGGAAATAACATTAAAATGTAAGTGTTCTTCTGAGAGTAGGAACTGTTTCTATGAACCTTTCCCCACCATTTCATGGGCCAGTTCTATGATCACTGTTTAATAATTCTCATTTTGCTTCTTTCAGCAAATTCCATAGAAACAGTCTCAGAACTTTGGAAATGTTTGGGTTAAATAAAGCTCGGTGCAACTCCAGTGGAGTTAATGAAGTAGACTTAGGAGAGATTTAGCATGCTTAGATTTACATGGTGACATCTGAGAGATGGTAGGAAAACAGCAAAAAACTGTATAACTATCCACTTCTGTAAAAGAATAGGCTTTTGAAATCTGCTAAAAGATTAATAAGACTCTGTCATTTGTTAAACCAAATTATTTGTAAGCTTTGCAGAAGCTATGCCAGCACCAAATGTTACTCCAACACATCACTGGAGGTAGGCTGCTTTCCAAAAGAGAGACCCAATTAATCATTATTAGCACGAAGGAGCTGCTGAAATTGTACATTAATAATATGACATTAATGTTAGTAAAGCCATCAAAATGGTGAATATTTTATGTGTTGTGTTAGCAATGAATGTGATTTACCAATTCACACATGCAGAGCACTATTTGAGGGTAAAACTAACATGATTAGAGAATAGAAATTGTACCCATGAGATAAAATTTTCATAGATTCGAGAATATCAGGTTGGAAGGAACATCAAGGGTCATCTAGTCCAACTATCAAGCTAAGAATATAGTTTACATTAGGTGGGCTCAGCAGCCTGTCAAGCTGGGTCTTAAAGCTGCCTAATGTAGGGTAATCCAGTACTGCTCTTGGGAGATTCTCCCAATGTTTAACTGTTCTAACAGTGAAGAATTTTCTTCTGGACTCTAACTGGAATCGCCCCAGGAGAAACTTAAACCCATTAGCCCCTGCCTTTTCCATATAACGTCTCGTGAAAAAGGAGTCACCATTACCTTGGTTGCTATCCTTTAGGTCCTGGCACACAGTGATAAGGTCCCCTTCCATAAGCCTTCTCAAGGCTGAACGTAGCCAGCTTTTTCAGCTTTCCTTCACACGACAGGTCTTCCAGTCCTCCGATCATCCTCATGGCCTTCTTTGGACCCTTTCCAGCCTGCCCACATCTCTTTTGTACAGGACAATTTTCAGTATGGTCCTTTACCTTCTTTCTCCAAGGAAAAGACTCTGCATACGAGTATCAAAGATTTGGCTTTGCTGGACATATTAACAGAGAACCAGCAATAGGAGTGCAGCCGTCATGTGCCTTTCCTCTACAGTAAAGAAATATCTCCTCATAACTTAAAAATATTAACTAGGACTGTTTATAAGGAAGACCCTTAATAAAACTACTATTTTAACTTTCTCCCTGCCTTTCTGCCTGATTAGACTGAGTTTACAAACACTTCTTGCTCCTGGGCTGTCACTCTTTATCTGGAGGCAGGTACTCAGAAGAACGATCACTTTTTAATTGTTGCTACACTCATACACCTCAAGCCCCAGCCCTGAAAAAGGAGTGCTGAGGCAATAGCCAAGCAATGCCTCAACACAACAATTAGCAGAACATTTGCCATTCATTTAACACTGTTTCTAAAGGTCATGACACTGCAGCACCTCACCTTTATCACGAGTGATGTAATGATTTTAAATGATCCTGAAGCTTTAGCTTAAGCACAGGCCCTTAATCAAACTCACAGATTCGAGAAGAGCCACAGATGGGGCTGAAAAGATAGAAGGAAGCACCTGAGGTGGTGATAGCAGAAACACTAATCTTTAGACTTAGCCGATCTAAGGGATTCTGTTTGCTGACTAGTTTATTTAACCCTTGTATTGAAAATGGCTCCTTTCCCTTCCCCCCACCCCAGCAACACTTCTCTTTCTCTTCAGCAAATGTTTTATCTGAACTGCACATTTTAATAAGTCAGAGCAACAGTGGACTAAACAAACCGGGTGAGCCTTGTTTCCCGAGTTTATCTTTTGTTAAGGTTGCAAAACAGGATGAACTTCTGTAGGCTCACATTTGTTTGCTGAGTTGCACGTGACATGGAAAGATTTTACAGTTTTTGGATGATCAAGTTTGTCAGAATTTTGTGGAAGGATTTACAGTCTTCAGCCACGTTGCTGATGGGTGTTAGAGATGCCAAAGGCTCCGGCTTTGCATCTATTACGCAGAGAGACAATGTTTGGGTTTGAAATAATTTCTGTGCTTCACGCATAATCTCGTGCAACGGACAGGATTGGAAGTTCAAAAGCCTGTATTCTCTTTCATTGCTTTTATTATGGGCCAGAAGTTTTGTTTAGCCAAAAGATTCCTTAAGGCACAGAGTCCAGGGACAAAAAAGGCCACCATGAGAAATTCATCAGTATTCTCCAAGGTTCTGTAACGTGCTTCTACAAACAAAGTAAAAATAAATTAGCTGATGGGCAAGATCAGGAATACCGTATAAATACATCTGTTTAAATCTCAGGGCTTTGGACAGCTGTGGTTTCCGCTGCAAAATACAATCATATGTCATTCAGTGACACTTTGAAGAGGATGGAAAGCAGTCTCTGTGCTTTGGCTAGATTTTATTTTATGTAGGTCTATTTCTGGTTCTGCTGACTATATATTAACAGTGGTGACAGATAAATACTGACGTTTTATTTTCCTGGAGATTATAGAGTGGCACACTCTAAAGTCTGGGGAAGTAGATTGCTTAAACCACTATTACTTCTAGTGGATTTTTATTATTATTCGGATTTTCTGGGATCATCATCTCGTGTCTCCTGCCCTTTCCTTCTGTCAGCTCCAGCAAAACCTGATAGCTAGGTGTCTTGTCCTAATAAAGTAAGCTTTGCAATTCCTAGACTACCATGTCACTCCAGCTTCACACTCACAAGACAGAGGTGATTGGGTCATACCTGTGGGCCATTGACACCATCTGTGACCACTGCACACCAGCACAACGGAGAGAGGATTCCTTGATGTCCTGAACTGCACAGAATCACCACATGGCTTGACTCCTACTTATCATCCTGGGTATAAAAAATAATTAGTTGGTTACATACTAATGACATTTGGCATTTTAGAGGCAGGTCAGCTCTAATAATCCATATATACACAGACATTGTTTGGGAACCCGCACACCTAGGCACAGACAGACTCTCTGAAAAACCTGCTTTTGTATCCATATTGCTTTTTGCTTGTGGTTAACCTTTCTGATTCCACCCTGTAAGAGAAGGACTGGTGCCAAAATACTACAATGAGACTTTTTCCCATTTTGTCTTTGCTGGAAACATTAGCATTTGGATTAAATCCTCCAGCTGAGGAAATCATTTTCAGCCAAATGGATGAACATTTGAAACATTTTTATCCAGCTAAGGAAGCTTTGACATAGAGTTCAATAAGGAAAAGATAAAACACTAAATCTGTGCTTGTGCCTTTGTTGTTACCACAAAAAACCCAATCTCTGTTCCGAGTCTCCAGTAACCAGGATTGTGCAGTCACCTTCTTTGTCTGTACAAGGTCCACAGGTGGCTGTGGAGGTGTTTCGTTATTTTAACAGCATTTCTCAGTTAAATTCATGACTTAGGACCATATTGTACCTTCCATGAAAGACTTGGTGTTCAAGGACTATGTTGAAGAGTTATATGGAGAAAAAAAAAAAAGGTAAATACAACAGCAGATGGTTTATATCAGTTTGACAGCATCATTTTTGGCCAGTGCCCAAAGCTGCAAACTTGCTGCAAACTTCTGACCTGGAAGTTTTTTGAAGCTGGGACCTGAGGCTTGGGAAGCTGTTATGTTTGGTAGGTGATCCAGAAGTATGTTGCAGAGACAGTTGCCAGAGTCCCAGCAAGTCGGTGTCAAAATGGGGTGATCTAAGAAAGTAGCATGTATTCAGCTAAGGAGATGGGAATGACATTTTAAATGAAATACTGGCGTGCAAAACAGGAACAGGGCACTGATCATGTTGAAATGCCTGGAGAAGCTCCATTTTTACAGGTCTTTTGAGGAAAGACTACTTAGATACTTCAGCTTTAACCACACTTTTACAGAAATTATTTTCACTTGCTACCTAAGGACTGGAATATTTCAAGCATGCAACATGCATGAGCTGTTTGGGTTAGGGATTTCACAAGCACACCAATGAGCACTTTAGATCGTTGTAACTTATTGATGACCTGTCTGTGGAGACCTTCTGAAACTCCAGTTCACCAAAAATATAAAAACTAAACCCAGCATGTTTGAAGAGAATTTACAGATTAAAAAAAAAAAAAGGCAATCCCCTTTTCCAGCTTTTCCAGCTATCTTTAAGAGCAAGTTGTGTAGAGGCATTACATGGTTCTGAATCAGGCCCAAGTCAGCATTCAATTTCACTAACAGTTACTGTCTTTCAGCATTTGTCATTGTCTCCTTCAGGAGTTGAAGATACCATCTCATATGTGTTTCTTCACCTCCCCAAAAGGAGGTGGGTTTTCTGTTCAAGTATGTAAAGTCCTTGTAAAAGTCATTTCCATGATCAGCTGAAGCAAAGTACCTCGAGAAGAAAGCAGAGAAAGAAAAAGCGAGTTAATATTCTTTTACTTGTGCAAGTCTGTCACAGTGGTTGGAGTCAGAGCTGGATAGTCCAGCAGAGAACCTGGAAAATGAAGACCAGTTGAGCTCCCCAGGCAAGAGGAAGCATGAAGACCTGTTCAGTTATGATAAAAGTTAATAAAGTTAATAAAGCCAGCAGCAAGAAACCCAGGTTTACGTGAACGAAGTGCAGGAAGGGAATAGGCATTATCAAATGTATGAGAAAAGCTGCTTTTTCAGAGGAAAACCAGGACTTGTTTTCAATTCTGAGGTACTTTGTTGGTGGTTTTCCTCACACACAACCTTATCACCAATATCGTACTGAAAATTAGGTCTATGCCCATGATGGACCAACAAATACTTGAACTACAATTCATAGAATCATAAAATCATCATGGCTGGAAAGGACCTCCAGGGTCATCAAGTCCAGCCCTTTCTCCTAGTGCCTAACCACTAGACCATATCCCCAAGCGTTGCATCCACCCATTCCTTAAACACCTCCAGGGATGGTGACATCACCACCTCCCTGGGTAATCCATTCCAGCACATAACCACCCTCTCAGTAAAGAATTTCTTTCTGACATCCAGTCTAAACCTTCCCTGACGCAACTTGAGGCCATTTCCCCTCGTCCTATCATCACTAATTGGAGAGAAGAGCCCAACACCAGCCTTGCTGTCTTCCCTTCTCCAGACCAAACAACCCCAGCTCCCTCAGCCTCTCCTCATAGGGCATGTCCTCCAGCCCCTTCACCAACTTGGTTGCCCTTCTTTGAACTCATTCCAGCACCTCAATGTCCTTCTTGTACTGTGGTCACCAAAACTGGACACAGTACTCGAGGTGCGGTCTCACAAGTGTCGAGTACAGGGGCACAATCACCTTCCTGCTCCTACTGGTCACGCCATTTCTGATACAGGCCAGGATGCCATTGGCCTTCTTGGCCACCTGGGCACACTGCTGGCTCATGTTCAGCGGGCTATCAATCAACACCCCCAGGTCCTTCTCCACCAGGCAGCTCTCCAGCCACTCTTCTCCAAGCCTGTAGCATTGCTGGGGGTTGTTGTGACCAAAGTGCATGACCCAGCACTTGGCCTTGTTAAACCTCATACAATTGAGGTCAGCCCATCGCTCCAGCCTGTCCAGATCCTGCTGCAGAGCCTCCCTACCCTCCAGCAGATCGACACTCATGCTCAATTTAGTGTCATCTGCAAATTTACTGGACCTCTTTTCCCTCTAGGATTGAATGACTATCCCTGCTTCCTTAAATCACAGTGTTTGATTCTGATTAGAAAGTTCAGTTTTACAAGCTTTTGTGAAAATCTCAAATTTCCATGTGAAGAAATGATCTTTCCTATTGCTGTTTGGATTTCACCTGCTTTTAATATTATGAAAATGTCTTATGGTATAAATAAATAACAAAGCGTATAGGATTTTAAAATTTTCATACCTCCCATTTCAGGTATTGCTGGTTTGCCCCCAAAGAGAAATTGTCTCTTCCCTGCAGCATTTGAGGACATTCGTGCAGAACACAGCCAAATACAATTCTGCAGTTCTCTCTCTCTTTTTTGTTCTTTTTAAAGAGACCAGCACGCCAGCATGTCAGGGAATTTCTGACCTCCACCTTCTTGAATTTATCACGTATGCAGCTAACCATGAATTGAACAGAATTTCACTGCAGTGAAATCAATTCCTTTCCCAGGGAAGCAAAGTGGTATTAAAGTTTCTAACTGAGCACAATATCACCTTTCAGCAAGATAATCTCCAGCCTTTCTCCGAAGTCCATTCTATAATATGATTTGTGCTTCACTCTTCTTTCACGCACAGTGCTCTGAGCTAACACTAATTGGGTCTGGCTTTTATTTTCCAATTCCACTGCTGAGCAGGTTACACCACCCCTTTGCCCATTTCCCTGTCCATTCTTTGCCTGTTTGACTGCCAGCTCCTCAATGTTTCTGCACAATTCACAGCATAACAGGGCCACAACGTCAAATGTAATCAGGATAGCAAAGAATTAAAAAATAATCATGAATTTTCCAGGCAATAAATTGTTTTTCTTGGGTGAAGTAGAAGCAGCCAAACCTGTCTTGCACTGCTCAGCAAGAGACAACCTAAAACTCAAAAAGACAAACCAGTAAAGCTAACATTTACAGTTCCACAGCATAACTGTGACAACACTGCTTTCAATTGCATATGTAAATAAAGAACAAATTAGCACTCACTGTTGGAGACAGGAATGTGCCCGGTATTGTTGCCATTACCGGAGTTTAGTATCCTGTACTCTGGAGCTGCATGGGAAGTGACATTGTGTTAAGGTTGTTAGAAAATGCTGCTGGATTTGTGAATCCATTGTCTTACAATTAATTCTATCTCTGGAAAAGTCCTTTCTCTTGTTTGCTTTATTCTTTTTTTCCTTTTTCTTGCATGTAGCTGGCAGTTAATTTTTTCAATCAAGATTCAGACACAGTGTCGTTACCAGATCAGGTCTAATAATGAAGGTTATATAACTACCAGGGAAAGTGTGTATTTGTTTGCCTTTTTGTTCTTTCCCACTCACATGTGCCAAGTTGCTACTGTGTATGCAAATTTCCACTGGGACTGTCTTAATGTACAATCTTAAAGTTAAAAAAGGCAAAATACCTTGAATTGCAGTAATCTCTAACTATACACAATACAATGGTCTTTCTTGTTATACATTAACTAATTATGCCAGTGCAGCACTCTAGGTGAATTTCAACTTGAGTGCTCTAATAATGTAATTAAAGATGTATAAAGAAATTAAAAATTATTTCAAAGGAGATCCTACAAAAACTGTTTAATTTGGGCTACATTAAATGACTAGGTTTAAGGCCCTGAGTTTTTGAAAGACCTGCAGTCAGTTGCTTAAGAACATCTGAATGCTACTAAGACTTCATATGAAATTGCATAACCTTCAAAGCAAGCAGAAAAATTAATAATCTCCAAGTGTCCTGAGCTCTCAATCTTTAACTTTGCTATAGAAATACCATGCCAATAAATTTTGTAACCAATACAACTTCTGTGGGCTGTCTCGATATCAAGCCCCACACTGTTGGGACTCCAGAGGAAGTGGAGGCAAGAGAGGAGCCTGCCTTGGTTGATGAGGACTGGGTTAGGGATAAGTTGAGCAAACTGGATGTGCACAAATCCATGGGCCCAGACGAGATGCACCCGCGTGTGCTAAGGGAGATGGCGGAAGACATTGCTGAGACACTCTCCATCATCTTTGCTAGGTCCTGGGGAGCAGGAGAGGTGCCTGGGGACTGGAGATTAGGAAATGTTACCCCAATCTTTCAAAAGGGAAAGAAGGAAGACCCGGGTAAATATACACCGGTCAGCCTCACCTCCATCCCAGGAAAGGTGATGGAACAATTTCTCCTAGACGCTGTCTCCAAGCACATCAGAGAAAGGAGGGTCATTAGGGACAGTCAGCATGGCTTCACAAAGGGAAAGTCATGCTTGACCAACCTGGTAGCCTTTTATGAGGGCGTAACCAGGTGGATGGATGATGGCAGAGTGGTGGATGTGGTCTATCTTGACTTCAGTAAGGTATTTGACAGCATCCTCCCAGACAAACTCAGGCAGTGTGGCCTAGATGATCGGGTAGTGAGGTGGATTGTGAACTGGCTGCAGGATAGAAGCCAGAGTGTAGTGGTCAATGGGACAGAGTCTAGTTAGAGGCCTGTATCTAGTGGAGTGCCTCAGGGGTCGGTGNAGCTGCTGGAGGGACTCCAGCGTAGGGCAATGAGGATGATGAGGGAAGGTGGATCACCTTCCTTATGAGGAGATGCTGAGGGAGCTGGGTCTCTTCAGGCTGTAAAAGAGTAGACTGAGGGGTGACCTCATTAAAGTCTATATAATATGTGAGAGGTGGGTGCCAGGCTCCTCTCAGTGTCATCTAGTGATAGGATGAGACGCAATGGTTGTAAGCTGGAACATAAGAGGTTTCAGATAAATATCAGAAGGAACTTCTTCCCGGTGAGGGTGATGGTACACTGCAACAGGCTGCCTAGGCGGATTGTGGAGTCTCCTTCACTGGAGATGTTTAAAACCCACCTGGATGTGTTCCTGTGTGACTTGGTCTAGGTGATCCTGCTGTGTCAGAGAGATGGGACTAGATGATCTTGTGAGGTCCCTTCCAATCCCTAATGATTCTCTGATCCTATGATTCTATGATCTTTGCTATTTAACAGGCACTTGAAGGTGGGAAGAGAGAAAGTGTGGGGAGAAGTTTAGGTTGGACACCAGGAAAAAACTTCTTCATGAAAACGGTCATCAGGCCTTGAAACAGGCTACCCAGGGAGGGGCTTGAATCACCATCCCTGGATGTATTTCAAAGGTCTTTCCAACCTAAACTATCCTATGACTGGTTTGAAACTGAGTTTGACTTCTGGGGAAGGAGGAGGATCACCTTGTTACTTGCCCTGGTTCTGGGTAGGTTCAGGTGTCAGTCTCATAAAGGAGCTTTTGAGTGTCTCTCGCTCACGCAGCCAGGCTAATGTAGTGCTCAATGACAGTCAGTACCCAATTAAGCTGGCTCTGTCCATCCCTCCCATAATTTCTAGCTCTCCTCCAAACAAGCTTCAGCTCAGGCATGCTCCAAGTTTGTACAAAACATGAAGTTGTAGCTCACCCTGCCATTTGTACAAAATTCCCTGCAATTTTCAGCATTGCACAGAACAGGAGAAGCCCTGGCACATGCCACATCCCATGCAGAGTTCAGACAGAGCATCCCAGAGCTGTACATCTTTGGTATCAGACATGGATGAAGGCACAAAGGTCACTTTGACCTTGATCCTTGCCTCAATATTGAAAAGCTCTGGAAAGTAAAATAATTAAATTCAGACACATGAATAACACGAATGCATCTATTTTTATAATCGGAACAGTATCAACTGTATTCCTCAAGTAAACACAGCATCCAACTTCCGGTGAACCTTGCTCAATAAACTGCTGTAGGTCAGATACATCTGTTTCAGGAAAAAAGGCCCCTAACAAGCAGTTACGTTCTGCCAGACTTCTCTCTCAGGGCTATATAGTTACCTTCAGCACTGTGGGTGACTGTTTTCTGAAGTGAGGACAGTAAATGATCTAAGCCAGCAACATCACGTAAAGACCAGGTGGTCAGACAGCAGAATTCACTGAGAAATTGACAATAATAACAAACAAACATCTGTAATAAAACATCGGTGTCAAAATGCACTCTAAGTGATGTGTGCATGGAGAGCAACACAGATAATACAGGATGTTGTGTATCACACTAGACATCTTCATTTTTCTATTACTGCTCCCTTCCTTCAGGTATCTCTATGGATCCAGCAGCCTATTTTATTTCTCTTTTTTGCTTTCAGGCTTTTTAAAATTTTTTTAAGCCAGGTAACAAGATGTTTCCTCTTCCTTTTGAGAATTTTAATCCATAAAATGTGTCTCTATAAAAATCATATTCCTGAATGTTTGGCAGAAGAAATAACCCAACCGTCATGTAAACTGGAGGGATTTAAAATATCCGCAGTCCGCAGTTCCACTGCCCGCTGTTCCAAAAATGCAACAGGAATTGTACCGCTGCATGCGACCACAAGTGCACGCGAGTTCGAAGTATTTCTTGGAGCTAATTGTCTCACATTAAGCACATAGCGGTTATAAGGATGCTATACCCTTGAGGTCATGATGAGATCCACCACAGGGTTCCTAATACAAATCAAACCTTACTATTTTCAACAGGAAAAAGAAAACATCCTGAAAATACTCACAACATGCTTTGGGGAAGAACTTTAAGAGGATTTAAGTGCTTAAAGGCAATAGAAACCAGTGGAGTTGTACAACTTGATGGTTATTCTGCATTGTGTCAGGATCCTAAGATCCACTCAGGACATAGAAGAGATCAGATCCTGCTCAATCCTTTTATTTCTCCTCTCACCTCCGATGTACTTGGTGTCTACAGGGTGGAAGATGCTAACCTGGTTTTGCTGTCAGAATGCACCTGCTTGGGTTGGAAGCACTGCAATACAATGAAACAGATGATTAAGAAATACGTGTTGACACCAGCTCCAAAATTCTTATAGCAAGTCAATAGCAATCTAGCACATCTCTTTCTGTGGAGTGACTCCAGTGTGGAATGATGACTAGTTCTCCCTCAGAAGTGTTTCTGGCCTGGACAAAAGTGATCAACCATTCAAGACAGCTTTTCTTGCTTGTATTCCCCTTGTAGACTCCATGATGACTTTCATACTTCCTATTTGGACAGACCCCTGAGGGTACAAAATGTGAGTCATTTAATAGGCAGCAGATAGGCTCTTAACCTTAAAGAACCTATGCTGGAGACACAAAAAGATCCATTCCTTGTATTAAATTCTCCTTGAGAAGAAAAGTCCCCCAAGTAGTCCCAGATCACTCCCTAATCTGACAAAATGATCCTGTCTCAGACTTGACTTTGCATTTAGCTAGTAAAGGACTCCAGATGGAAAAGCATCACTACATTGGCTTTCTTAGAATAATGATAGTGATAATGAGACCTTGTCTCACCTGCAGGAGAATGTCCCACAGAAAAGATGTCAGAGACATAAGCAGTGAGAACTTGGAGCAATTTTCTGTTCCATACAATGACCTTTAACGACTTTGCCCACCAGGGAGAAGTTATGTAGCTTAGCAAGCAGGGTAAACACACAATCCTGAAGAATGATTTATTCTAGAAATAGCTCATATATTACTGGCGAAATAGAACCACCACATTTCAGAACGTTATTCTAACCATGTTCATAGTTCCTAGCTAAGGTAAAAATCAGCCTGCCACACAGTGAACTAAAATGTAAGGCAGATCTCCATCAGAAGAAGCGTGCATTGTGCAGGAGAAATGGAATCTGCTCTGAAGATATGGCACAGTGTGATTTAACAAGCCTCATGTAATCGTCTGTCCACGGGTAGGACCAAGGATAATACTTGAAAGAAGAAAAAGTGGTTATGCACAGAGGGATTTTTCTGCAAAGACTATGTGTATCCCACAGCACTTGCAGTTATTCTTCCTATTTGGGTGCAGAAACAGCAATCATGGTCTGTCTTGGTAAGGATTTCTACCATAAAACCAAGCACAGACTCTTATTAGAACTCCTCACTTATGAGGAAAGGCTGAGGGAGCTGGGTCTCTTAGCTTGGAGAAGAGGAGACTGAGGGGTGACCTCATTAATGTCTATAAATATGTGAAGAAGTATGGAGCCAGGCTCTTCTCAGTGTAATCTAATGATAGGACAAGGGGCAATAGGTGCAAGCTGGAACATAGGAGATTCCATATAAATATCTGTGGTGGGTTCAGGACCACAATTCAATATCAAAGAAAGGAAAGCAAAGCAGTGAGGTCTCGGTGGCATCTCGGATAAAATTCACCAGACAACTGATGGCTCAGGGAAACTGCAGAAAGGTTTATTCACTCTACAACTATATACAGAATAGGAGAAAAGGTTATGCAAGTCGGTGCACACAAACTAGAAACTGTGTCATTAATGCCATCACACAACCTGAGGAAAATAGAATGGGAGGTCACTCCAGTTTGGGCCTTGGATCTTCTTCTAGTTTAGAGACCTGGGAAGGAGAGCATGTCAGTCCGGGATGGCCTGAGTCTCTCAGCTCCCACACCTGCATCCCCCGGTGCAGCTGCATGCGTTTCAAAGGACCCAGTCTCTGTCTTTCACATCCAAGGTTTGAGGATTCTCAAGTCCTTCTGCTTGAGAAAAACAACCTGAGATGGAAAAATCAAACTAAAGTAGAATTTCTAGGAAAAAATTAGAATAGCTGTAAACATTTGTAAACTTTTTTTTAATATAATTTTTGAATTTGAGGATATAGTTCTGGTGACTTGACAGGCTGAGCACACTGAAGGGTTCTAGATGTGCTTGAGTTTTTGATGGGCATGTTCCTGCCATAAAGGATTTCTTCCTTCCTCTCTTGAAACAGCATTTCACTATTTCTCATCCAAGTGCTTTGTTTGCTGATAACTCCACAAGATGAGTCATGATTATGCAAAGATATTGAACCTGATGCTTACAACTTTTATTTGTACACCCGGCATCATTTCGCCTTTATTGCTCCCATTTGCTTTCTGTCTGTAAAAACAGGGCTGCCTACAAACCCCACAGAATCCTCTAAAATACACAGTTCATTAGCAGTGTTTTGGAGAACATTGTAAACACTGAAAATATATCTCAGACATAGATGTCTGGAATTGATAACAAAATTATAGTTCATTCTAGGGCAGGAGGAGCCATAAAACAGATATTAATATGGAACTTTGGTCCTTGCATCCTGTAATATTAAGATATCTATCTGATAAAGTGCCATTAATTAGGTGTGGCTTCCATTTTTCTGCAGAAGACTCTCAGAAGTGATGCTGTTTATCCAGATATTAGCATGCTACTTCCCCCTTTCAGCTCTTAAAGCAATGCAATTCGTATTGGATTACACCCTCCGAGGAGTGGTACTGTTCAGCATAACATAAGGAATTAATTTCTATCACTTGCTGCATAGTTTCCTATAGGTTCCTACACACTGGTGCACACTCAAAGTATAAATATTTCCCTGGCTTGGGATACAAGAGAGGTGTACAACTAATTTAGGCCATAGCGAGTTAACAAACCTAGAGGGAATTAATTCATTACTTAAGCATGTAATCCCCAGACTGTTGGTAGTTCACCAGGATAAAATACAGTCTCTGTGCTTTGGCATTTTGGATAACAAGTCTAAGACAAAATTAGCTTTAGGTACACATGCTGCTAGTAAGGCTTTTCCTTCCTAATATTACTGGAGAAGTAGGGAGAAACTGCAAAGTGACCACCGAGAAATTTGTTTTAGATATGTATGAGCTCCATATATAAGCTACATCTACCATCTACATATGTAATAAGTATAAATATATATATATATGTATCTATATATAAGCACTTATGGCTGATTATCTGTCCAGCTATCTATACTAATGGCTTCTAAAGACATTAAATATTTATAATGAAATTTAACAAAAAAGACAGAGTTTGCAGAGATATTAAATTCATTCCAGTTTCATAAAAGGCAGAAGCTGGAGGAAAAGGAGTATATTAATGCTGCCATGGAGAATAAAGACAAGTTCACACAATGACTGAGAGAATCATTGGCCACTGGAATGGCCTGCCCAGGGAGGTGGTGGAGTCGCTGTCCCTGGAGCTGTTCAAGGCAGGATTGGACGTGGCACTTGGTGCCATGGTCTAGCCTGGAGCTCTGTGGTAACGGGTTGGACTTGATGATCTATGAGGTCTCTTCCAACCTTGGTAATACTGTGATGCTGTCATACTGTGATATATTAGACATGAGAGAACCCATATAGGTGTAAGGAACCACTCAGACTTTGGGCTTTTCGAAGGAATGTCAAATATGACCCAGAGTGGCCTTGGCTTACTGAGGAATTAGTTTAAACTGAAGTATCTCAAAGTAACTTTAAGACTCTTCTCTATACTTTATCAAGTTTGTCTACTTACTGCCTTCATGGGAATAGCCTTAAGTAAACTGATTAAATTAACGTCATGTCAGCACTAATATGGCATCAAAAAATCTGTCTTGAAACCTTTTGAGGCTGCTGGTTGCATTGAAGAATGCAGGTTGTATCAATTTTTCAGTACAAAGAATGGCTTAATGCCCTGTTTCATATTAACACATAAGCCATGCCCTCCTGTCCCCTACTCATCCTCGTAGCCCTCCACTGGACCCTCTCCAGCAGATCCCCGTCCCTCTTAGACCAGGGGACCCAAAACTGAACACAGTCCTCAAGATGAGGCCTCACCAGGGCAGAGCAGAGGGGGGGAAGAACCTCCCTCGATCTGCTGGACACACTCCTCCTAATACACCCCAGGATCCCATTGGCCTTCTTGGCCACCAGGGCACATTGCTGTGCCATGGTTAACCTGTCATAGATAAAATATGATTATCAGTATTTTGCAGGTTTAACTGAAAGCCAAGCAATCAAATTTTCATTTTTCAACCTGCACCTACAGTTTTAAAAGCCATTTCCACAGTTGTTTTGTCAAAACCACTTTTGGTTCTTAGGAATGATATTTGGTGTGTTCCGGGCCATTGAAAAATCAAGCTAGTCCCTAGCTCTGTTTAGCAGAGACACAGAGGTCAGCACAACCAAGATTTAGTTTCAAATCATGTCAAACATTTATATGTAAATTCTTTTTTGCTTGGTTGGTTGGCTAACAAGTTGAATGTTACACCATGATACAGCCAAAAAGTTAAAAAAGATTGAATAAAATATATTTGCAGCTTGTTTTCAAGATGCAAAACCAAAAATCCCAACCTTCTTTGAATATACTAATTTTGCTCCCCAAGGTGCATCTGTATCCTGTTCTGTATTGCTAAGGCAGAGAACAAAACCGTGTCCATTCCATGGGATTTATCTCATGTACAAATTTAATTTGTTACTAGTGAAGGTTTAGAATTTACTACCCTTGCTACAGACACTATTTAACCTCTATACTCATGACCTTGAATGTTACAGAATGTAATCCCAGCAAGTCTGCGGATGGCACTAAACTGGGAGATGTGTCTGACACACCAGATGGTCTGGCAGGACCCAGATATGCTGGAGAAATGGGCTGACAGGAACCTCATAAAGTTAGTCAAAGTGAAATGCTAAATCCTGCACCTGAGGAGGAATAACTGCATACACCAGTACATACTGGAAAGTGTCTTGGCAGGGAAGGCCCTCAGTATCCTGGTGGACATCAAGCTGACCATAAGCAATGTGTCCCTGTAGCAAAGGCAGACAATCATATCTGGGGCTGTACTAGGCAGAACGCTACCTGCAGTTCAAGGGAGGTGATCCTTCCTGTCTGCATGGTACTCAAAACACACAGCTGGAGTGCTGAGTCCAGTACAAGAAAGACGAGGGCATGCTGGAGTAAATTCAGCAAAGGGCCATGAAGATGACTAAGGAACAAGAGGCTGAGTTAACTAGGATTGTTCAACAAAATGTACTTCTCAGTGGGACCACTGAATGGCCGAGAGTCAACAAGCACAAAGTGAAATACCTGAGATTCTGTTTAAACTTAACAGAAAGTGGTTAAGGTCAGAATCAAGTTGTCCAGAGAGTTTGTGGAGATATTAAAATCCCAGTCTGTCTGGCTGCACCTTCTCGAGCAGGGGTTGCGCAAAATGGTCTCCAGAGGAGCCTCCAGACTCCATCCCCTGTGACTCTGATGTGACAAAAAAATGAACCCCTTGAGTGTCCTGATTTCCAGGCGAGTGGCTGGAAAAACATTTTGTGTGAAGTCAACCTCTGGGCACGATGTTTCCACTTCTTACCACCATATCTAATGGCATTGCACACAGGCTTTGCAGTGAAGCAATGGCTCTGTGACTTAGTAATACTGACTCTTCTGTTTCCACTGGAACTGTGTGCACCTTTGCCTTTTTCTTCCCTCTGGGTTAGTTTGGGCTCCTTAAGATCTTGCCTATTTCTCAAGCCTGCTTTATGGGTGGATCTCTTACTGAGCATATATAGTCTTAAAAGAGTAACAAAAACGAGACTGCAATACCCACAAGCTTATTCTGGCAATTTTGTTTAAGTTTTATATTAAAACTTGTCACAGAAGCTTTAGAAATGCCTCTGTGAATCATTCTGAGTTGAATATTTACTTTATGTGTTTATATATTTAAACATCTTTTCATTAAAGTAGCTCACAATGACTAAACTTGCTGGACCATGTTTGAATAATAAACTTTTAAAGCCGCATTCCATGAAATCATTAGGAGCCTTAACTCTTCCATTGCCACCAGCAGGGACCAACTAAGCATTCACTTTCAAAACCTTACCAGATAAATTAAATCCACACATGGTATTTCAGGTATTAATATCCTCACAAGGATGTTCTCAAAGTTGGCAGGCGCACAGCAACAAAATGAAGCTGACATGACCTTGAAATCAACCATGATTTAAAATTTAGAGAAAATAATAAGACAACTTATTTGCAGAGCCCGTCTACACTACAGTTTAGATTTTCCACAGCAAGTTACTTATCAAGCTAATAGAAATGCTGACACACACAACCTTAACTTCTGTATCACCCAGTTGCTGCTCTAATCAAATTGATTTGTGGTTGTTTCCTTGGATGGAGGCTTCAAGTGGATGTGCTTTCCAAAATATTGCTTGTTCTTCAGGACAAAGTGGCTGTCCCAGAGGTACCTGTGATTATACGACTCTAACAGATTTTTAAGAGTTTTGTGGGCCTGTTAAATGACAGTGCATCGTATTTTACACCGGCTCAGCTGCAGCCCTTGGAAGAACAACTGTATTTTCAGCTGATAGAACCCCTTCCTTGACCTCTGCAGGCAGGAAGGAACCCACTTTGAAGTTAACACCACAGCACCAGCAATGTCTATGAACTATGCCAGATAATTTCCATTATTTCGATTAGCGTATAGCATTTGCAGCAATGGCATACTGGGTTTTCAACTCAAGTTCTTATTTTCCAAACTACAAAAACCAGTAACAAGTAGCTATGGATTTTCTTCCTTTTTGTACAGCTTCATTATGCTAAGAGAAGAAAAAATATTGCAAAGAGGATCAAAATAGAAACAGAACAACAAGGTAAATCTAGCAATAAGTAACTCCAATAGGCATGTATTTGCCATGGGTATGATTCACTCATCAATGTAAATAGAGTTTTGGTCATGGTTTGTCAGTTTGTCCTTCATCCAAGCTCTGTTTCACCTGGGGTCAGAGTAGGCAGTTCTTTTTTCTTCCCAGGAGAGAAACTGTACACTGCTGCATCGCTCTTCCAGTCACTTGGATTGTATGAAGTGGGAATATGATGGAGCAGCTACCTGCACTGATTCTGTACCACTAGTCCTAACACCACACTGCTCTCCATAGAATTCTCCTTGATAAGCTGGCTGCTCACGGCTTGGACAAACACACAATCTGCTGGATAAAACATTGGTTGAACAGACAGGCCCAAAGAGTGGCGGTTAAAGGAGTTAAATCCAGCTGGCGAGCCTTGATGTGCCTCAGGGTTCAGTGTTGGAACCATCTCTGTTTAACATCTTTATTGATGATCTCGATAAGGACACAGAGTGTATCTTTAGTAAGGTTACAGATGACACCAAGTTAGGTGAGAGTGTTCATCTGCAAGTGGGTAGGGAGGCTCTTCAAAGAGACTTGGGTAGATTGGAGGAATGGGCCAATGTTAATGGTATGAGCTTCAACAAGGCCAAGTGCCAGCTCCTGCACTTGGGCCAAAACCACCTCATGCAACACTACAGGCTTAGGGAGGTGTGGCTGGAGAGCTGTCTGGCAAAGAGGGACCTGGGGTTTCTAACCGACAGGAAGATGAATATGTGTCAGCATTGTGCCCAGGTGGCCAAGAAGGCCAGTGGCAGCCTGGCTTGTATTAGTGTGGCCAGTAGGCCAGTAGGAGTAGGGAAGTTATCATCCCCCTGTAGTCACCACTGGTGAGGCCACATCTTGAATATTGTGTCCAGTTTTGGGCATCTCAATACAAGAGAGATGTGGAGGTGCTGAAGCAGGTGCAGAGGAGGGCAACTAAGCTGGTGAAGGGCCTGCAGAATAAATCTTATGAGTAAAGACTGAAAGAACAGAGGCTTTTTAGTTTGAAGAAGAGGAGTCTGAAAGGAGAGCTCATCACTCTCTACAACTACCTGAAACAACGTTGTGGAGAGTTTGGTGCTGGTTTCTTCTCACAAACGATTAGTGATGGAACAAGAGGGAAGGGGTTCAAGTTACAGGGTAGGTTTAGACTTAATATTAGGAAAAAACATTTTCTCAGAAAGGGTGTTCAGGCACTGGAACGGGCTTCCCAGGGAGGTGGTTGAGTTGCCGTCCCTAGATGTGTTTAAAGATCGTTTAGATGAGGTGTTGAGGGATATGGTTTAGGGGTGAACTTGTGAGGTAGGGTAGATGGTTGGACTCGATCGCAGGGGTCTTTTCCAACCAGAGTGATTCTGTGATTCTGTGATCCTACATGAGCATTGTAGGATTATTATTCTTCTCCACCCAGGAAGGGTCACATGGGGAACTGCTAGTAGATTCACAGGGCTGTGGAAGATGGTAACATCCACTATCTGCTGTTGGTGATACCGTCTTTTGGGCCAAGTCCTAGTAGGATCTGTAACTTCAAAATCTGAAAAGCACATAAGATGGTATAGATAGATTTATCAATTGTTGTGGCAATGTGGACATGGTAGTAAGGGCCACATCATTAATTCAGTTCCATAGTAGGGACTTACTACCAGACTAGTAATATCTTGCTTATGCATTTGGTTCATTCAGTCATTCTGGGTTTCCTGAAATAAATATATGACTTGAAGCCAAGAGACATTTTATAGTCAGTGTTACTTTCTATAGCAAGAAGAGATTTTATAGTCAGTGTTACTCTCTGCAGCAAACATTTATGCGAGTCTGAAACTTGATACACAAATATTTGAACATTTTCCCACATCCGTATGGTGAATCACTTATATAAATACATTCTGCAGTCTTAGCAAGTAAGGATCCGTTTCAGTAAATCCCGCTTTTAGAAGATCTCTGTCATTCTCTAATCAACTTTCTCTTTTTAGTTTTAAAGCATACGTACATTATAGAGTTCAGTAAATAACAAGCTTGAGAATGTAAGTGGGTAACAGTTTCCAAAATAATTTTGAAACACTCAGTCAAAACCAAACAGGAATCATAATGAATTTGTCTTATGGAATTTTCTTCATTAAACTGACTTTTATTTGCAAAATACACTCCTGCTTGCTTTTCCTTTGAAAATGTTTGAAATTAGATGCTTAAGGGCAATCAATAATTTGAGCCACAAAAAATGGTTCCACTTCACTAGGAATAAGGCTATTTTTTTTTTTTAATTTAATTTCTTTTCAAGAGAAGGTTGCTAAATTGATATGACTGGACTGAATACAGCTGAGAGATGTTTCTGTTTGACAGTATCTACGCTGAGGAAAGGAATCACATTTTGGAAGTTTGGAGATCAAAGGCAGTGAATGCAGTCACGTAAGCTCCAAACTGGATGGTTACAGCTGTTTTATTTATGTAAACATTGGTAAAGGAATCACATCAGTGCAACTGAAAGACCTTATTCAAAGGGCCATCTTGCAGAAATAACAGCAGATTACAGGGATGCCAAAGGATGAAACAACATCTGCTCATGTACAGCTCAGTGGCAGCGAAGGAAGGAAACAAGTGGCACTCTAGGCAGCAAAGCAATGCTGCAAAGATAGAAGTCATCGCTCTAAAGAAATGTATCTCTCAATTATAATCATCAACTATGATTTGTTCTGGGACAGTACAGAGGTTTAATATGATCCCCTTGTCAAAATAATCACAGTCTACCGTGGCCATTGCTCTTTCACTCTTCCTTAATGACAAGGTGAAGAGACCTAGCCTCTAATTTAGACCTATAGTACTTGTAGAAATGACAGCAAATGGCAGTAGATCTGATTAAATAGATTGGCAGCTGAAGCCCAAGAGTGCTGTACGAGTCCACAACAACTTAACAGGAATAGGATATTCAACAGTGTTAACTCCCTTTGCAACCAGCACGTAATTTGTGCTGCATGCTTACAGCAGTTGCCATCACAGTAGATGGGAGTAATCATATAGAGGTTGAAAAATACAAACTTTTAAACTGTCTTACTGGTAAATTCAAAGCCCTGCAGAAGAATAAGGAAAAAGAAGCTTTCACCCTGCCCTTGAGAGCTTTTGTTTTTTTACCTCAGCTGCTGTTTTTTTGGTCTCTGGGAACATGGTGGAGCACAAAACACCTGAAAGCAGATGCTCTCCCTGTTGAGTGGTGGGATAAACAGTGTCAGCAAGACCCAATATCACAGTCACCATAGTTTCTCCAGCATGCAGGATTAGCATATTGTTGCTGATGTTGTTTATCTGTTTGCTGTAGTGAAGTTGAGTGGCATGGATAACTACACCTGAGTATAGTAACCATCAGTGCTTTCTGCTCTTTATAAAGACAACTAAATACCGTTCTAATTTTGCTGTTATAACTTGGCAATCACACATTTTGCATTTTGTTTGATGACAGATTTATTTTTCAGCAAACAGCTATCTCTGTGCTAGGTACAGCCAACACCCTCACTCAGCCCATGAATTTCCTTTTTAATCTCTGATGCTTTTTGGATTAAGGTCTGGGAGATTTTTGGTGGCAGCCAATTCATTACTTAACATTTGTGTCAGAAAGTTGTGTATGGGCTGGCACTATTTCAAAGAACATATGGGGCAGGGGGAAGGGAGATCCTGGATCAGTGCTCCAGCTGGAGGTACCACAGAGGCAATCTTTCCAGTAATTCACTCTCTTCCTCACTATATCACAGATAATTATCCATCAGCATCTGGAGAAGCCCTTTGCCAGTTAAAGGTCTTCAGATTTTGGTCTCACAAGTGAATCTGTTGCAAGACTGAATGTACTCAGTGGGTTTGTGTTTTGCCAGGGTGGCCTCTGACAATTTGTGTCTTGGCTAGGTCAGATAAGAAATCAATCTTCTTTTTTATTGGTCTTGCCTGTGGCAACATAGGTGGTGAGCACAGGAAAAAGAATTTAATGTGTGACAGGACTCCCTCTTTACTACTTTTCCTTATCTACCACACACACAGGAAAATCTTTCTAAGATTCTAATCTATGGAAAGCACTAAAAAGGTACTAAAATATCTACAGGACAGGGCTTGGACAATGTTTCAGCACTGGAGTAGTCCATGCCGCTGGCGGAGGGGTGAAGCATTGCCCCATGCCATGAGACAGTGACAGGTAGATGGTAGCAAGACCCCTCTTCACAGTGCTGCAATCTGCTGAGGAATTTTCCCCTGGAATCCAAGCACCAATTTGTTTTAAAATCTATCACTGTCACCAGGAAACTGCAAAGTGACAACAGTCACCATCACTGCCTGACCCTGAGGTATTTTGTTCTTGCTGCTGGTGGAGGCAGAAGCCTAACCCGCAAAAATCAGAGCAGCCGGCAAACAGCGGCCTTATGTGCATAAATACTTTCTTAAAATCCCCATAATATTTCCCAACTGCTATGTTTAGTTTGACTAAACACGTTACGATATTCATAGGGAACAACTGAGCAGCAGGTTGGGCAGTCATGTATGCCAGAACAGTCTAAATCAACTCATCAAATCCTTCCCCTGCCTGCCAAAAATAGGAGAAAGAAGATAACAAAGGATTCCTTAGCTTCTGCTTAAGCTGTAAATATTTTGAGTAAGGAACTGTATCCTCAGCCTACAAAAGAAGTGCTTTTAACTCCTAGAGCACATTGAACTTCCAGCAGCGACAGCACTAGGTCTCTCAGGGAACCTCAGAAACACTGTTTTGAAAAGAAGCCACATGCTCAGTGATGTTTTTGTTTATATTTGTACCCAAACATCTCCAGGGACTCTCAGGTCTTTCCAAAGGCTCACTATGAAGCTGATGGCTGTAGTGCTGGCCCGGCTGCTGTGGCTGCAGATCTAGCCACAGGTGTAGGTGTCTTCAGGATCTGAGGCAGCTGTGTAGAAATTCTGAAAGAAAGATCTGGAGGTTTTCCTGTCACAATCAAAAGCAAGGACTACAATGATTATTTCAGTCAACAATTAATCCTTTTACTCAGGAGATTTCCAGACTATTTTACTGACTCAAGTGTTTGGTAGTTCAAATAATCTTTTGATAAAAAACAAGAAGGTGTTTTCCAGAAGAGATGATCACCAGGCTAACTCCGCTCTGCCAGAGTCAATGAGAGCATCTGTTGTTGACTTTCAAGACATCCCTGCTAGTCTGAACATACACTTTTAAAAACCCTCTTTCTTGTGTTTCTGATGACTGTCAAAATCTTACCAGCCTATTCAAAGTTTCTGACACTTATTGATGTCTTAGAAAAGAAGCTTCAAAAAAACCTATTTAACATTATATCCAGGAGATTTGCACATGAATAAAAGGCAACCGGTATTTACCATCATAAAGAGAAATATGTGAATGTTTATGGCTCAAGAGCCAGCTGTAGAATTTTGCTTTGTTTTAAGACATGATTACTAGGAAATTTAATTTTATTTCACCTTTATTTCAATTGACTAATCCCCTTCACACCCAAATCAGTAATTTAAGTTAAATGTTTTAGATTAACTTCAGAAAATGCTTCTGAAAATGTGTACCTTCCCTGCATTTTGAATAATTTGATTGCTGATAGCAATGCAGCCTGAAGTGTTTAACCACTCCAGGAGCAATAACACACGGACAGTACATTTCTTGACATACATGTTTTAACAAAACTGGATGCATTAACACTGCCTTTAATGAGAACAATATGGCAAAGAATACTAGCATTTTTAATGCCTTTGTACATGGCTTCAGAGTCTTTATTTAACATCACTGTTTTCTCATCTGTTTCGAAAGCTAAGCTTGCAAAACCATAAAATAATTTTTACATATTATGGTGAAAAATACTGTTTCATTAAATCACACTGAAAATAACTCAGTAATGACAATCGATTATTTCTGCTGATTGCAACACTGAGCTGTTGTTAAGTAGAGGATTATCTTTTCACAGAGAAAGTCAGCTCACCCCAGCCAGAGGTATTCACCTGCTGGTCTTATAGACATAGAGAAGACACAGGAAGATTTCTAGAATTCAAGATGCACCCACAAAACAAAGTTCATAGCTAATTTACCTTTTTTTATGTCAACAACATGGATATTTAGTCTAAAATGAAGGACATGTATACAAAACTTCAGAGAGAGAATCATTCAAACGATTCAAACATACCCACCTATCCATCCATCTATCCATCACCCTTGCATCTAAAATCTGTTAAAACATTTTTTTCTCTCTCGCACATTTATCGCCATAAATAAATTTCCAGCTATTGCCAGGTATTTCAGGAAGGGTGGACAGGACATCAGAAACACATTTACCATCTGGTGACATTGTTTCATGTTACAAAGATAACAGAGGAGGTAATCTAGAACGACTATTTAAGAAAACACTACCAAAATGCCTTTTTTGTTGCTGCAGGAGTTAAATTACAAGCACTGGCTTGGGAACAAAGAACTACTGTGAATCTTGTTATGGAGCAGTTTATTGTCTCCATGGATGGCTGTTCCACGGTGATTCATCTACACCTGAAGGGTGTAAGCAGTGAAGAAAGAAAAATGATGATGGAAGCAAATATTGGTTTATGGTCAATCTCTTTCCAGATATCCAGGGCTGTTATCAGCAGTGGACTGTAGCACTAGACCTGATCTTGAAGCTCTCAGACATGTGCACATTACCTACCCTTTGTTCTTACCTAATTTCACACTTACTCTGTCCACCCAGTGAGAAAAACAACTCACCAAACCCTCTCAATATTTAGCCATGTATAGTGTTTGTTGAACCAAGCAAAAACAAAGAGCTCTCTCAACTGACTGCACCAAACACAGGAGCAACATGTGCATCTGTCTAGGACAGAAACACAAATTCTAGCTCTGGGTCTTTGGGGTTTTACTTCGTTTGCTTAAGGAATGCACAATCCTTTGTTTCTCTCTCCTACTGACACCTTCTTTCTTGTTTGAGGCAAGGAGGGCTGGCTATCTGAAGACAAAAACTTCCAGCATAAAGTGGCCTCAGGCTGCCCACCCTCAGCCTCTAAGTCTCAGTTAGCTGAGTGCTCCCCATGCTCAGTATCTGATCACCCATTCCTGTGCCTTGTCTCCATCTCCACACACCCACCTTCTATCACAGAAAAGACACCTTTAATGCAATACTGCATTTTTGATTTTGAAAGATTTTCCCTTAAACCCCGGATTTAGAGGATCTTGTGAATTAACAGGAAGGAGACAACCGTTTCTGTATACTTTCTCTGAAGCTGAGTTTTTTTTTCCATACGTCAAAAAGATTCCAGAAAAAAAAATCTATCTTAGAGCAATCAATTTCTAATTGATGTGCAGTTGGTTCACTTCAAGTAGTCTGATAGTGCCTATGAGCACTGTTGAGACATTACAGTGGGTTTTTTGGTTGTTTTTTTTTACAGAAGTAATGCGAAATAATAGCTGCTCTATAAAACCCCCTCATATCCACGACTTCCCACCTCATTTGTTTAAAGCCTGGTAACTTTATGGCTTGTCTGCATCTCTCCTGAAATGGGACTAATAAGAAGAAATTATATGACTTTTCCACTCTTTCAGCATAAGAATATCCCCTTATCTCTGCCACAGCCACACGTGCCTTTACAAGATACAACAGCAAATTAATCAAGAGCAAACACAAGTCTCTTCTGCCTAAGGGGTCTGTGTGGAAAGGTAAATAATCAAAAGGAATTCTACAGCTGATTTATATTTTGTTATGATGATCAAAGGCAAATGGACTCCAATTCAACAAGGAATATAATGCTGTGTAAAACCTCACTTTTTCTGCTGCAGATAAAATTGAAAAGCCTTGTTCACTGAGCTGTATCTAGTTTAAAATCCATTATCTAATGCTGCATGCCCTAAGATTTAAAAAGGAACAAAAATCCAACGGTGGACTAGACATTTCAGGTAGATTTTTATGTATCCCTCAAGTCTTGTGCATCCTTGCTTCCTAGTTGGAGACAAATAGGTTTTTAGACACCTGACTTGTTAAAATACTTGTTGTTGTTGCAAAGTTTGTCATACATAATCAACCAATGTGGTGTGTTTGTCTATTAAAAATACATTCATCAGCCTCAAAAAGAGTCAATCTACCCAAGTGCTGACCATCCAATGCACCAACTGAGCAGCCAACCAACCAATCGTCCAACCAATAAACTGAAAATCAACAAACCAATCAACCAACTGACCAACCAACCAACTAAATGACCAACCATCTGGTCAGCCAACCAACCAACCAGCCAGCCAACAAACCCTACTGTGAAATGTTGGATTGCTTTGGTCTCTTTGGAACAGTGGGAGGGAAGACAGGGAACCTTAACTTCCACGGGGCCCCAGCTAAGCCCCATGAGATAGCTGCAGTGGCTTTGGGATGGAGCACAAGCAGAGTGCTGGG
This sequence comes from Rhinopomastus cyanomelas, assembly GCA_013400115.1. Lineage (NCBI taxonomy): Eukaryota > Metazoa > Chordata > Aves > Bucerotiformes > Rhinopomastidae > Rhinopomastus > Rhinopomastus cyanomelas. Next base: position 178,593 of record VXBP01000423.1, on the reverse strand, counting down.
GTCCTTCTCATATGCCCCACTGTAGGGTAGAAACAGGGTAGAAAGAAAAAAAACAAAACAAATAATCAGCCAGTAGAGCACCACAGAAGTTGAATATTTCTTTTATGAAACTCAGTCATTTTTACAATTTTTAGATTTTGAGGGCAGTGGAAAGATGCTATTAAACCTGATGATTAGAGGAAAATAAAACTAGTCAAATGGAAAGGTACATACTCCTGCAGTGACGGGTGTTGAGTAGTTCTAAAACTTTTATTACCAGGAAAACAAAATCAAAATATTTCACAAATTTTTCCACAACTGTTTAAAAAAGAATAGCAGGACAACAAATCTGTCACTACCTTACACTTCTAGGACATGTGCTGTAAAATTTACTTCTGCTTTCTGTACTTCTTTCTGCTCTATTTAACCTTAAGCATCCAAAATCCAAAATTTTAAATCAACATTTTTTTCTAGGATCTCAGTCCTCTCTTCCTTGCAAGCTTTATATCCTGCAGCATCTTGCAAGGCGATATTCTACCCTAAAATCTTATTACAGGTTTTGAATAGCATTAATTTATACCATTTGGAGGAGAATAGAAATTGTAGGAACAATTTTATTTAGTTTTTCAGCTCTTTGGTGAAGGAATTGCTTTTCTCTGATTTTGTATCACCACTAATAAAACCACTATTTGGTTTAGAAAGGACAAGTTGTGAGGTTGCACGAACCAACCTGGCTGATACCCATCTTGATGGGTTTTAAGAATGTGATTTATATTTAATAGCTGTGAGAACATTTCAGTTCTTCCTTAAGGATATTCCTCCATTGCAGCATGGAATGCTTATCCTCTCCACCCGCAATATCAGGATAAAGGTTCATCTACATAAAATGCTCAGTTAGTTGTTTAATGATTTCAGTCACACTATGCTCATTGGACAAGAAATGACCCTGTATAAGGTCAAGAAGCCTTCAAAATTATGACTTCATATCCTAAAATGTAATTTCTTTTGTCATAAAACACTTCTCACCACAAGGCTTTGTCGTCAGTCCATCCTTTTTTTAAGACAGTGACATTTTCAGAAGTCACTGCCTTGCCCTAATTCTGCTCCCATCAAAATCAATAGGTAATTCATTTGGGAAAAAGGAGACCAAGGCAAATGCTGAGTGACCCCAAACAATCTCACCCATATTGTGTATGGAGGCTTCCAAGAATTTATCAGTGGATCAGAGACTTAATGCCAATTTAGAACTTCAAGCAAAGCATTAAGCAAATGGAATGTACGTGCACGTAGTGCAGCGCATGTTTTCAGTCCCTGGATGCACAGGAAGTATGGAAGCCATTTGGGTTGGACGACAGTTTTCAGTTCTAGCATTCAGCTGCTGTATGCACTGTGTTATCTAAACAAGCACACTATTGCTTAAAGTACTTCATTTAAAGGCTTCAATTATCTTTAAAAAATCATTTAAAAGTCTTGTAGAATTATTTTGCCTTGGCAAAGAATAATTAAAATAATTTAGTAGAAAGATCCTACTAATATTCTGTGTTCTCCTTCTTCATTAATCATAAAGCTGTATGTTCCTATACCAAATCACCGCTGTATCTACTTTATTTCTTTTTTGGTGGATGACACCTAAAACACTTATAATCTTTGATCTTTCTGGGGTTTTCTCATATGCTTACTTCTCCTCTGTTTCTTAAGTAGAACATCCTCAATTTGAATACCCCATTGTGTTCAACAAGTTTTTTATAACAGATCCAGTTCTCCATGAGATGCTAATTAATTCCTCTTTTGTCTTTCTTATTTTACTGCTTTATGAGCAACGAACATGGGAACCGTGATCAGGTGTGGAAAAAAGACACTCCTTTACCCTGGAAGGGTATGTATTTCATATTGCTGATCTCACTTTCAAACTGCAAGCTGTACCCGAAGTTTCGATGGGAGCTCTGAAAGGCAGATTCATGTTTGTCTGGGGTTTACTGAGGGTCAGAGGTGGTATCTGCTAATCCCTTTAAGGAGCAGTATTGGCAGAAATGAAGAACAATATTCAAAGGGATAATTTCCTATAAGAGAGAAGTTAATTTACCCTCCTTTTCCTCTGTGACTTCTCAAATGATTCCTGATCTGTTTGCAACTATATCTTTAAATAATACATAAACTACCTGAAATCAATACAGGTTCCCACTGATCATAAGGACATGTGTCTAATCCATATCCTACTGTCTTTCAAACCTGTTTCCAACATTTCTTGCCACAATTCTTATGAATATGAGCTACAATCGGCAAAGGGATGCAGCGCTGAAACAGTAAAGCGGTGTGGGACAAGCCATATCTGAGGCTTTCTTTACCCACCCAGGGCAAGATTTCTTTATTGACAATAGTTCTGCCATCATAGAATAAAAACAAACTTTCAAAAGTAGCAAGTTTACAAACACATTTGAAAAGAACATAGGATCCTGTCCATGTAAAAACTCCTGTTGCTTATGGAAAATTATCTATGGCCGGTCACATCCTCTTTCATTCAGACATCTTAGCCTCAAAAGATTTTATCAGTCCAATCTTTCAGCAATTTTACAGAGAGAGCAACAGGCTCCCTTTGCAAATTAGAAAGAACAAACCCAATTCATTATTCTGTATCTAGTAAAAATGTTTATAAGGAGGTTTTACTTGCCTTCCCTTTTTTACTGGACATTTCTACCTTCAAGCCTTTTTTTTCCCACTACTTTCAGGTAATTTTGCATCAGGTATTAGAACTGGAAGATGGATTCAAGGGCAGAATTTATTAAAATATCATGCAATCAAGAATCACCTACTTTGTCTCTCTTCCCCGAGACCTGATCAGCTAAATATCTTTCTGTGTTTATCCAGCTTTTTAAAATGTTGAGAACCTGTTGCTTTCTCCTACTTTAGAAAAATTCTGTAATCCCTCAACATAACCACCTTCCCTAAACATAACCACTCTCCCTACAATCTGAGCTTGCTGCTCCTTGTCCTACTTTCTGCGGACACAGCAAACACGTTTTTTCCCTCTCCAAGAGCATTAAAAAGCAGTGATTCAGCATGGTTTTGCAGTGTTTTTAAATATTACTTTGCCCACTTCAGGAAAGGGGAAGGCATGTGATGAACAGTGACAGTCAGTGGTACAAAATAAATGATTTGCATTTAAGGCTGTAACTGTCTACATCACAGCACTGCATAAATGCACAAAAAACACATATAAAACACCAAGCCAGTGTCTCTGCCTTACTCTTGTTAAACCACCTTCGTATTTTATACTGCCTGTGAAGCATCGCAGGCAGGTTTGTTGCACTTGAAACCCAACTTGTTTTTAAACCCTATACTAAGAATTAATTAATTCAGGGGGAAAAAACCTTTTGATTGTATGTCATTTGAGTTTTAGGACTGTAAAGTTACTTATTTTTTAAATTCTCAAGCCCATGCTCAGTCAGACTGAAGTCTTTCACCACAGTCTAACTGCTCGGTACCTAGACTTAGGATCAGGAATAGGGGTGCAAATATGCAGCATGCTCAGCACAATGAGGATACTGTATGTCTTTTTCTAAGGAAACTACTTACCAAATGGCAGTCATAACAAAATCATTCATCTAAGGCAGATTTTACAGAGGTGTGTTACGAGTGGGAGACATCTCCAGGGAGGACTGAGAGCAAATGCTTTATCATTGTGCTTGAGAAAATATAACGATGCTGGACCCCATTTCCTCTGGCTGCAGACAAACATATTTAGCCCTTGCCATAATATCCCAGGCATTAATCCTTTCATTTATTCTCTGCTAAAGTGCAACTGGCTTGTCCCCTTCAATCACAAATCCCTCTGTGCCTCAGCTGATTTTGAGATGCCATGAAATTTCTCGTGGTGTTTATTTTTTATTTATGTACCTTTTGGTAATATCATTTATTGCATGTTTGTGAGCAACAGCCACCTGCTCCCACTGGGGAATGGGCTGGTGCAGGGATGACAGATCCTAGAGAAAATTTCACAGAAGATAAAAGCAGCAATATCTTCCAACGGATTGCCTGCTGCTTCATGTTTGTAATAAGATACTGCAACTCTGGGTGCTGAAACTCAGGGATTCACAGCTAGGAAGCGTAATCTTTTAACAACTGGGTATTTTGTATGCTAAACGGAAAAATTCTGCTTACAAATATTTACACACTGGGAAAGATGTGTTTGCAGTTAATGTATTGAAGCTGGGAGTTAGTGGTTTAATTCTCCATGCCGTGGAATTGCAGTTTGGCTGTCAGTAAATCGTATCTCATAGAATCACAGAATCATAGGGTTGGAAGGGACCTCCAAAGGTCATTTAGTCTACCCCCCACCACCACAAACAGGGACATCACTCACTAGACAACATTTTTCAAAGCCCCATCAAGCCTGACCTTGAATGTCTCCAAGGATGGGGCCTTAACCATATCCCTAATATATATATTTTACACCTGCAGTGCAGGTGATAGTGTCCATTCCTTGTGTATACTCTCCCTCCCCCTGTTTCTGAACATTTTGGAGATGATCTCTTTTATTGTGTGAGCCAGCAGCGTGTCATTGTGGCCAAGCAGGTCAATGGCATCCTTGGGTGTATTAGAAGGGGGTGATTAGTAGGTCTTTCGTTCACACCAACCCCCGAGCCACCCGTTGATAGCAAGGATTCTCTTACATATCTCATTATTCACCCCAGTTGTTATAGGGATCGAGGAAAAAACTACCTGCAAACCTACTCCATCGATAAGTTCCCCAAGTTCCCTGAATTCTCTCTTAATAGTCTTAACTCCCCTCTCACTAGCCTCATCGCCGCCAGCTTGTACAACCAACAACGGACAATAATCTGTAGCTTGAATGAGTTCAGGTATCCTCCTGGTGATATCCTGAACCCGGGCCCCTGGAAGGCAGCAGACCTCCCTGTGGGAAGGGTCTGGTCTACACACAGGACCTTCTGTTCCTTTCAGAAAGGAGTCACCTACTATCACCACCCTTCTCTTCTTTTTTGTATTAGAGGTTTTGAGTTTGTTTTTTGTAAGGGTTTTCTTCAGAGGTTCTCTGGTTAAGACAATGTCTTCAACCTCCTCATCCTGATCCCCAAAATCCAGTGGCCCGAACCTATTCTCTAAGGGCAGATGGAGAGTCAAGACCTGGTCATGCTGCCCCGGGAAGCAGTTGGGACACCACCCCTGGAAAGACTGAAAAGCCACAAGATGTGGTGCTGAGGAATGTGGATTAGTGGCAACTTGCAATTCTGGGTTAGTAGTTTGAGTCAATGTGGATCATAAAGTTTTTTCTAGCCTAAAAAAGTCTATGATTCTATGATTTACTCAATCCTGTACGCTGGTGGTCTCCCATGGCACAGCCATGGGCTACAGATGTCTTGACCTTTGGAGATAAACTGGGGCATCAACAGGTTGTTCCCACAGACTCTGTTTGGCAGATTTTTCTCCCAAACCTTATTCTGAATTTGCTCGAAGACTTTAGAAGAATAGATAAGCCTAGGGAAATGTTGTAGGGGGAGGATTTAATCACTTACCCTTCAAAGAGGCTGCTTTGTGTGCAGAGAGGGAGATGCCTATCTGCACATAGATATACTGCAGGCTTCCAGGAGAGATGTAGCAGAGAGATGTAATCATTATTCTTAACAGGAGAAGTGGTAATATATCTAACAAAACAGTTTGTCTGCGGATCAGCTTTACTATCAGTGAGGTGCATTTCTGTTAGCTGTACGTGTTATGTTAAATCCCAAAACACTTAAAAGGGTTGAGTTGGGTTTTTTCCCTTTTTTTGCATTATTTTATTTGAAAATGGGCCTCTAATACTTGCAAATTCTTAAACATTTATGGATAAACTTATGAATCTGCAAGCACTTGTAGATTTCCCATGACAGCTTGAATCCCTGTATTAAACCTCATCTGCTAACAGCAAGCGTCAAAATTATTTCTACTCTGCTGAATCAGCCTAAGCTTGTCATTATATCCAAGAGAATTGGAAAATTAAAGTGAATTTCATTGCTTCATAACTTGCTGCATGAAAAAGCATGTAGGAATGAACAGTACATGCAAAATTAAAATTTTAGATTAGATTAATATATGTTCTTTGGAGAGTTTCCTGTGCAACCAGGCAGGCAGATAGAGTCTTCTTTTGTAACAACTATTATTTATAAATAATTCTTTTTCAAATTCTTTGAAAAGAGAAAAAAATTCTTTTCTAAGCTTGTGATGGCATTTCCAGGAATTCACTTGAATATTTTCTTAGTGTTTTTAATGAGAAACTATCACATTCAGCAAGGAGGCAAAGGTGGTAATGATGTACCCAAAGCCTCGGTGAAAAAAGGGTTTTAATCCCTGTAAGTGCACGACATGTAGTAGAGAAACTCCAGTCCCACCCAAATTTCGTTGAGTGAATCAGACCTTTTGTCTGTGCGCTGCTGTTTTCCAGAGAAGATTGTGAAAATTACTGATTTGTCAGTGAAGTGGGTTGGGGTTTCTCCACCAGGTTTAGCAGGCTCAAGTCAATGAACTGCCCCCATTCTCTGCAGTAAGGTCTCGATAAAACAAATAAAACCCAGCAAGTTGGTGCACTCAACCTAGAAACTGCGTCACACGTGCCATTACACTATCTGAGGAAAATACCACGGGAAGTCACTATGGTTTGGGCCTTGGGTCACGGCAGAGATCTGGACAACAACAA
>VXBP01000423.1:0-171863 GCA_013400115.1 Rhinopomastus cyanomelas | reverse complement strand
AAATCTTGCTTCCCAGATCGCCCGGATCGTGGCGTCAGGTTCAGGCCCGAGGCAAAAGGGCTGCGCAGAGCTGGGGGCACAGTGGCACAAATCAGGGTCTTCCCATGACCACTGAAAATAAAACCACGGCAAACGCGAGGGCTGCCCATTACTGGACGGGGAGCGGTGCAAACCGGAGTGTCCTCCGTTCCCGAAGCAGTTTATGTTAATATTTTAATCCTCAGACCATTTTCTCTCCTCCTCTTATCTCTTTTTCCCAGTCTCTCAAATGAATGTGGGTGAAATAAAATGTATTTTGAAGTGCTGTGTGATTTCCAAAATGATCTTTTCCTCTGACCATCCTTTGGGAGGCTTTATTACTTTTTTGGTCTGTTCAGTAGTAAGGATAGGAAAGGGAAAAACATTTTTCAATGTTGTTTTGAAACTACTTTTCCCCCCCTCTCTGCTCCCTGGAGCTAGCTTATACTTTGCCCTTTCTTCTCTGTCTCACTTGGCCTGATTCTCCTGTCATTTAAGTTGGATTTACACCAGTGTGGGCAGACAGATTTTGATGTGCTTACTCTGATTTCTGTGTATTTGCCTTATATTCATGGGTGTGGGACTACAAAATAGGGCTCAACTAGATTTATGCAGATTATTTATGTTAGTCCACATTCCCCTCATGTAGAAAAGATATTAATCTTTTGTGCTAAGGGGACTCTTGTACTTTCAGGGAAAGAAAAGCCTTAAATGCTCCTTTTTTCATCCTTTAGTGGTTGCATATATTTTGAGAAAGACTCTGGTAATTCCATCTTTTCTCTTTGTACCTCACACAGAAATCTCTGTTCTTTCCATGTTCTGACTGAAGGACTAACTGCAGCATCCTTTTTCCAACAGGGAATATATTTGAAACACCAACCAGCACTAAGGTCTTGGCTTTCCTAAGGAAAATCACTCAGGACTAGGTCCTGCTAGGAATGAATTGTGGTTTGTCTTCTCTGTCAAAAAGCCAGCTTTAACCCTGACTTGATAACATGCTCTTATTATTCCTACAGACCTGATATACAGAGAGGTCTGGTTCCTCCAAGCAATCAAAGCTTTTGAACAAACTTTTTGAAGAATGATTGACTTAATTTGTGCTCCTTAGCTGCATTAAAGCATCTTATTGAATGGCCTCTGTGAGGCCAAAATAGGACATTGGTTACTCACCATGACACTAAATCTTTTATTTAGATGTTTGAATGTAAACACTAAGTTCTGATTGCGTGAATCACTTTTCCAAACCCTGGGTTTCACTGCTCCTGGGGATGGTTTGGTTCCTGAGTTCTGGCAATCAAATCTTCAAAATACAAAATTTCTCAAGAATACCTCCTGGAATCTTGCTGCACTCTTACTTCCCTGGACTCACCACTTGAGGTAGGAGGAAAGCATGATTTTCAGCCTGGCTTTTTATTCAAGAAAAAAAACCCATATGAAAGAAAAAGTCAAGTAGAGACAACATTAACATGTTTTAGAAGACCAGTTCATCCTGCTTTATAACGTCCCTCATTTGAGTGCAGGCACACAGGGAACATATTTTTACCCATCTAGCTGATAGACTATTTCCTTTAAATTGGGCTATTTTTTTGCTTGTCTTGACTGTAAGTTTAGAAGAGAAGACTACATTTGCTTGAAAATGCCATTTAAATATGTAAGAGTTTTATCAGGAGAGAGCCTTCATTATTGGAAACACATGAATATGAGCTACTAAAGAGACTGAGAAAAAGCAAGAGAGGATGTGAGGATTACTGCGCACTGCCTATCAGTGATGCTTAAAGGATGGGGAGGCTACAGGACATTTAAATAATGCTCTATCTTTGGCAGCACACATGCTGTGTAGGGATGGAGCAAAGGTAAGCAAGTTAAAAGCTCTACAAAGTGGTGCTGGAATGAAAGCACCTTTCCTACTTGCTGTTTTATGGCTGCTTCTTTTCACTTCACTTTTATAGCCCAGCAAGGTAGATAATTCCTTGGATCTTCACTGTCATCTCATACAAACATTTTCTTTTTGTTTAAACCCACACTCATATAATACTGCTTACTCCCACTTTTGCCTTAGGGTTTCAGGCATGTTTGGCTTTTAATGTCCTTCTTTCATAATCAAAAGCATCTTATGCCACATTATGTGCTGTGTTTGACACAGATATAAAATTGTTAGATCATAGCGTAGCAAAGAGAAAAGGTGAGATATAGGATAAAGGGACAGCAAATTTCTGGTTCCTCACTTTGCAGAAGATCAGATTGATTAACCCAAATCACTTAAAATCTGCATCTGAGTTTCCCCTTATGTAAAATAAGGTAAAGGCAGAACAGTTATGCCTATAGGCTACAAAAGATCTCTATATAGATCTAAACTACATATGAAGATATTTACAGAATACATTATGAATATTTACATGTGGTATGGGATTAAAATAACAAATATATGTCAAGATTTTTCATAAAGTATAAATAATTAGCTTTGTTTTCTTTCAACTACATCTGTGTGTTCTCTTTTGGTAGTATTTTTCTCTTCCAATTTATGCAGAGTCAGGGAAGAAAGCGAGTAAATGACATCACTTTTGAATTTCATATCACTTCATAATTTAAAGAAAATTAAGGAAAAGAAAAATTAGGGTTGAACACCAGGACAGCAGGTAGAAGAGTATCATAAAAAAAGAAATTCCCTGGAGTATCTTATTACTTTGGAGAATTAAACCTAGTCTGGAAAATTTACTTCAGTGTCTATTCTTGCAACCCCTCCCTGCCAGCTTATGCAGGAAGGGCTGGGAAAATCTCATCCCTTTGTTTTCCTGTTGTTTGCTGTGGTGTTCTCTCAGACACAACCATGAAAGTTCTTTCTGTTTGCAGCCAAGGTTTAGATAAGCAACATGGCAAATATTTTCTCTTCTTTACAACAATGGCTTCCAGCTTCCGTCAGGACCATTACAGCTGCTGTGAAGACCTCTCAGGCATGAGCAAGCTCAGAGGTGGCTTAGAGACAGCAGACAATGGAGCAATCTATCCCTGTCTCTCTACTGGGGACAATATATTTCCTGATGCTTTCTTGGTCGAGCCTGATGGTTACACAACTGTTGAAATTTGTCTTGAGAATATTTATGGTAAAAAACTTTGTAACCACATTTCCATCTCGGTCATAGTAAATGATAGAACAACAGCTGTTTCCTCCCAATTAGCTGCGTTTAATGGTGCTCAGAACAGGATGCAGTGGCAGTTCTTTAAAATGAAGATGTCAAAACTAATGGAGTGAACCACAGCAAGGTGTGATTATCCTTTGGCAAACATTTCTCTTTATTAGGGTGCTAATTAGATTACTTTCTGAATTCTCAGTTAATAAAAGTATTAATATTTGATTTTTATCTACAGCCAGATACTAACAGCTGGCGTGTTCAATAGAACCTGCATAGAACTGTATTTTATCTGGTTTTATTAGCTGTGAGCTTTGCTACAGCCAGCACAGGCTCAGGAAGACTTTGTGCTGATTTCAGCACTAAATTCTCTAGAAGACATAACACTACATATTAGTACACCAGGACACCCAGAAAAGAGTGCTGTTTACTACGTATGATCTTACAGAGAAGTGTACAGACTTAGAGGATCTAAACTGAAGCCAAGCAATGAAAAAAAATACGACACAACATATAAAAGTCCAGACTTGGTAGAGTTAATGCAATAAAGAACCTAAGATAGGAATTAAAATACATATAGCAAAGCTTTGTGTCTAGGTCAACCACACTGTGTGCAGGTAAAACTAAAACTAGAGGCAACGTGGGATCCCTGTTGAATGAGGTGGGTGCCCTGGAGACAGAAGATGCAGAGAAAGCAGCTGAACACCCTCTCTGCCTCTGTCTATATGTCTGGGGGCTGTCCTGATATCAAGCCCCACACTGCTGAGGCTCCAGTGGAAGTCGAGGCAAGAGAGAAGCCTGCTTTAGTTAATGAGGACTGGGTTAGGGATAAATTGAGCAAACTGGACGTGCACAAATCCATGGGCCCAGATGGGATGCACCCGTGCTTGCTAAGGTACACAGCAGAAGTCATTGCTAAGCCACTCTCCATCATCTTTTCTAAGTCATGGGGATCAGGAGAGGTGCCCAGGGACAGGAGGATAGCAAATGTCACTCCAGCCTTCAAAAAGGGTAAGAAGGAGGACCCAGGTAACTCTAGACCGGTCAGCCTCACCTCCATCCCAGGAAAGCTGATGGAACAATTTGTTCTAGACTCTGTCTCCAGGCACATCAGAGAAAGGAGGGTCGTTAGGGACAGTCAGCATGGCTTCACAAAGGGAAAGTCATGCTTGACCAACCTGATAGCCTTTTATGAGGGTGTAACCAGGTGGGTGGATGATGTATGATTCTATGATCCTGAAGAAAACTGTAACGTAGCAGCTTATTTAAAGATTGCACTTAAAATGAGAATTTCTAACGTTATTTGATAGTGAATAATTGTCTGGCCATAAAAAAACCCATGTAGACAAACTCCAGATAATCTTTGAACCATTAACAACCAGTGAGCTGGACAGCGATACTTCCACTAAGGAGCTTGAAGAAAGAAGGGGACTTGTATAGGCAAGGTTCTTAAATGTGCTTTCAACACTAATAAAAACTGTTAATTACTGATGAAAAAGAAAGTAAAGTGCAAAATGGACTTATGGCACTTGGTTTCTTACTTGTAAGCTGCATTTAGAAAATTATTAATTCTTTATATCAAAACCTTCTCTTACCTAGTTCTCTCCTGAGCAGATGAAATTTTTTCAAAGGCTTCGATTTTTATTTAACCAGCAACTTGTGTAGATCACCATGACTATTTTCCTTTTATTTTTTTCATCTTCTTTGAGCTATCTGTGAACTCCCATTACAATATATGCAACTACATTCAATTATCCACATTGCTAAGAATGTTGATTTGTTAATTCATTAATAATTATTGTTATAGTACTAATTAATGTAATATCACCACTTGTCCCCCAGTGCACTTATTTTATCTAGAAAGAAGACAACCTGAGTGAGAATTGTCATGTTATAAGGAATGGGGATATAATTATTTTCATAAAAAGCTTTTTTACTTTTTTTTGCTGTATTTGATCTAAACCAGGCTCTCCCCACTGCACAGCCTGGTGTCAGTGGAGGTATGCAAATATATCCCAGGCAATGAAAGAGTTCATCACTTCTGAAAGAGAGGAAAGGAAAGGGATTTACTAATTTCAGGCCAAGCCAAAACTGAGAACCCATGTAGGTTTTCCTGGGTCACCTGATGTCTTCATGGGACAAATTAAAGTGCCGCTTCATGAGAAATTGAAAAGCCGTAGATATACCTCATGCAATTGATTCCCATAATGGCCATTTAAAAACAGGCTGTGATGCTGCAGCAACGATGGAAAATGCTAGTCAGATCTCCCATCGTGCCTGGATGTTAAATGTCAGTATGACATTGTTTCTAAATGGAAGCAGGCTGAAGTGCAAAAAATTCCAACGTACATATCAGTCCAGAATAATTTGGAGGCCTTGATGCAGGAACCTGTAGTAAAAGTCACTGATAGCTTTACTGGCTGGATGAGAGTCAGTACAAATCATTCAAAAAATCATTCAAAAGAACAATTTCATGAGAAATATTTGGGCAAGAAAAAAATGAGATTGATTGATTGGTAGATGGCTTCTACAACTGACTCTGCTCATACACCGCTGAAAACATTGAATAATAACAATGGGGTTTAAGGATCTAGCTTGCCTCCACTCTTGTGTCAGAAAAGAGAAACTGTGTGTCATGGGTTCAAACCAAACAAAAACAGAAACACAGCCAGGCCTTGAGGTAGAATTTACCAGGCAATGGAACAGCTTAGGAAAAATAAAGGGGTTTATTTAATCTATGACTATGTACAGAATAAAGAAAAAGCCCAAGCAAGTTAAAACACACAAACCAGAAATCTCCATCATAATGCAATTACATACATCTCTGAGAAAACATGAGCAAAGAATGATGTAAGCAGTCCTTGTCTTCCGGCCAGGGTCCCTAGAGTCAGGGACACGCATGCAAGCACACAATGGCATAAGGGGAAGGGCCACCCCTCATCATCTCAGCGCTACCATTTTTCCTGAGCAATCTCCCAAAGATTTAAGAATTACAAGTCCTTTAAGCTCAATTCTCCTGCTTACTCCAAACATCTCCAATTTTTTTAGCAGCAAAGTGACAAACAGTTTCTCTTCCTGCTGTGCAAACACACAAGGTGGCAACAGCCATATGACCAGACACATGATGAGTACCCAATGGCAGCAGCCACATGGCCACGTCCAGCAGGGACCTTCCTCCTCTGGGCTTTGGGCTCTAATTCTTTAAACTCACTGTCTGATGTTTCTGGACTTGTAACAGCTTTATTTTCATTTGATGCAGGGAGGAATTAGCATCAGTGGTTTCTTCACAGCATGGGCAGGGGAAGGGTTTGCCGTTGGTACAGCACCATTCTGCACATCTCAGCTTGGTACAGCTCAGTTCAGCACGGTGGCAGTGATGTGCAGCATGCTACTCCCATAACTATGCCATCACCACCATCGGCGCAGTGTTCCAGCTGGCCAAGGCTGGGGCCAGGGTTGGGGTTATGGGCGGCCGGCGCTGGCGAATGCCAGAGCCAGATATGGAGCTGGAGGTCCCTGGCAACTCCTGGAGAGAAAGATCAAGTGTATGGGCTCATCCCTGAGCACTCTCTTTTATCAGCATGTAGGGCACCTGGGAAACACCCCTGGGCTCCCCTCCGAACTGAGCACAAACCCCCTTCCACAGTAAATGGAACTGCAAATGTTGCATTAGCCAAGCAGTGAAACACAAACCAAATGAGATCCACTTGAAAGGAGCAGAAGGAGGAAAGCAGAAAGGGAATGAGGACTTTTCCCAGGAAAAACATGAGGTTTTACAGCAGTTTATTTTCATTGAGTGGAAACATAACTAAAGCAGCATATTCATGGTCAAACATGTTTAGGCCATAAATTGTTCAGGTTCCCAAAAAGCTCAGCTTGTTTATACAGTACCTAATGTAAGGAGATGCAACTGGTTTATGCTGGTACAGTGCATACGGTAAGGAAAGAAACAAATAATACATATGTTTTTTTTAAAACTTTAGCTTTTAAATATACAACATTGCTAATTTTTGCTACTAGAAGATACCAAGATACAATGATGTTGCTGAATTTCAATGAAGCTTGAAATTCCTCTTTGGAAGAAAACTTCTGTTTTGAATCCAAACAAAAATACTGATGTCAACTAAATCAGACTGTAATATTACATATTAAAAAAACAAGGTAAATTTATTTTAGGAATACACTTCATCTTTTACTCTCCCATGGCATTTGTACCAGGTTACACCATATAGTGTCTACTACCACAGGATTGTCATCCTTTTATCAGTTATCTGCACAATAATGTGTGTTCTCTTATTAAATTCGAATGTGCAGCTGAGCATTTTTAAGCATCATGTTTCTAATATCAAGACAGTTTTTAGCTGTGGTAATGACTCTGTTAAGCACTGCAACACTCTGATTAAGGAAAAAATATACTCTTTCAGTGTGCTAATTAAAGGAACAGCTGCATTACTACAAAATGGTTGTCTCCTTGATATTGAAAACATCTGCTCCTGCTCAGCTCTTACATTATGTCATAATGCGTTTTGTTATGTCACACCATATCTACCTCTGATGCTTTTCATACCACATTTACAGCAGACAATTGCACACAGTCATTTACAGCAGTTCTGTTGTTAAACTTTGATAACCTGCTGGCATTTGAGCCCTGATTCATCTAGCTGAGGTCTTGGCCTATGCAACAAAGTCATTAGTATTCTCTTACATCATCCAGAGAAAAAGGTAACACAAAGAACATACCTACCCATATAGCAGCATTCTTTAATCACAGAATCATTCAGGTTGGAAAAGACCCTTGAGATCATCAAGACCAACCATTAACTCTACCAAGTTCACCACTAGACCAGATCTCTAAGCACCACATTGAAATGATCTTTAAACACATCCACGGATGGTGATTCAACCACCACCCTGGGTTTATGTAGAGTTTTAAAATAATTTGATTTTGGACAAATCTATATCCTCATTGCACATATTCAGAATTAGCAACGGTTGATCGTTCCATTGTTTAATGCCCAGGTTACTTAGAACAGAGCTCATCAGTTCAAGAAAAGTTTCAGCAGAAAAGTTTCAGCAGAGAACTTTCATAAACACCCTTGAGTCACAAGACAAGATCACTATATAATTCTAATACATCATCCTACAAGCTGTCCCTTGATGTCTCCACTACAGTCTAAACACTGTCTCCTTTGATTGTTTCTATTTACAAATGGTCTCTGCTGTTCCAAAGTTTAAACACACTCTACATGCCTGGATTTAATGTATTCCCATAAATGAAACTTTTCAAGAAAAGCTGTCCTTCGAGTTATAAACATGCTGGGACAATCCAAAGTCAAACAAAGTTTTATGTGCGTATTTCTGAGCACAGAATGTCATCCATCAAACACAGCACAAGCTTGTAGGCTTATAGCACAGTGGATCACAATCCCTGGGAGATACAAAGACCTGTCAGAGTAATTAGCCTCCCTTAGTAGGAGGGTTCAGAGGCTCCTTCTGCATGAGATTTCAAGCCATCCAGTAAAATGGAGAAGTCGGTGATCACTTAATGGGGTCCACAGTGGTTCAGTTACTCCGCAGCTGCCTCAAATCCTGAGCAGCACCACCAAACTCACCCCTGTTCCACCCCTGATCAAATGCCTATTATTATTATTTTATATTCCCCTGCTTTTATTAATCCTATGCTGCAAGAGCCCTAATTCCTTAGTCCAAACATGAGTGGCACTTCCTTTAATGTGGCTACTCAGATCTCGTAAAAATTTAAATGACTAAACTTTGACTCTTCCGCATGCGCAGCAGGTTGGATGTAGTGAGGACCAGCCCATGTCCCTTACAAGGTGGGGCTGAAAAAACTGCATTAGGAGTAAAGTGGTTTGAGGGTAATTTTCTGAGTAAAGTGCTGCCTGGATGAAATAATCCCAAAGAGAGCTTGTTAGGACAGTGTTTCAATTTTCTAACAGCAAGGCTGGCTAAAAGCTGGAGTGGATTGCAGAGATTTCTGTGAAATAAAACTACAAATGATGTTTTCAGGACAGGTGACCCTGGTTTGTGTTAGTGATGGACTGAATAGATTTGATGCTTCTTTTCTTCCTTTTATTTATTCTTTGACAGGTTTTATTTAACTCTTCTAATACATAAATGAATTCCAGTAGCTTATGATTTGTAATTTTTCAGTAAAATGAGAAAAATTACACCTGAGTTTCTCTGTCTGTGTTGGTAGTTTCTCAAAGTTGACTTGCAAGATTTTAGCCCAAGGGTACCTTTACTGAAGACGAAGCAACATTTTCACAAGTTTTCAACATTTTGGAAAAATAAATCAACAAATGTAGCAAATACTATCAGATTTTTAGTAGGAGCAATTAAGAACAGAAAAAAATGCAACAACCAAACTTAGTGGACTGTGTACAAGGTGCTTATGGGCTTTCAGCTGAAACACCTTTGTGCAGTAAAGAGCTATTTGCAGTGACAGAACATCCAACATTATTGACTACAGTGGTAAAAATTTATGGACTTTGCCTCTTCTTGAGTGACCATAGAATAATCTGACTATGAAGATTTAATGCTGAAACTCCTGCAACTGCCGTCACAGTGATGCGACACCTTATTGCCCATTGCGGTGCTGTTGGCCTCTCCGTGGTTCCTTAGATCTGCTTGTGCAAAAAACTGATTTTTAAAGTATTGTTATTTTGCCTGATGCACTTCCACAGTAAGTTACTGCGGATTCCTTCGTCTTGGTGTATTTCTAGGTGACTGGTTTGCTCTCCTGTTTTCTTGGGTTGTGTTATCACATAGTGATTCCCAGACTTTTACAATTATATGCAAATAGAGATGGACAATTCAGAGGATTTTGAACTCACTGCTTTTCTACTTGCACATTTGAGTAACTGAGCTCTAGATAATAACAAAAACAACATTCACAAAATTATTTTTTTTAATCTCAGATGAAGTGAAAGGTTTGTCCTTGCTACAGTTCTCATTAAAATGATCCCTTTGAATATCAGATGCCAGTAGTCACATCACAGTCCATTACACACCATAGAGCAGTACATGATGTAAGTGGGGACGGCACACAAACCCAGCCATGCATTAAACCAGAGATGTTCAAAAGACACAGTGTATGCTGGGAATTGTATCTGCACCGCTGATTCAATACTCTTTCCCTCTCATCCAAGTAAACATTGTTTTAGCTTCATGAAATCATGGCTATTAATTCCTGTATTAACTGCTTCATCTGAGAGAATGGTGTTCTCTGGTCCTTAGTGCACCTCAGCAAAAGTCACTTGTATTACCTCCTCAACAAGGTTTACGCCCCTTTTTGTAAATATTGTAATACCTAGTCTAGTCATGTGTGTTTGGGGTTTGGGGTTTTTTCCGCCCATAAATTTAGCAAACAACGTATTATCTTTAGTTTGTAAAATGTGCAATTCACTCTTAGTGAAGGTACTGCTTTGCTTGGCACACTGCCTAAGGACAAGGACTAGAAAATGACTTTGAATGTGCCTAAGTGACATCCCACATTTTGCAGACTTATTACATCCTGCTTGATCTATTACCTTTTGTCATCTGGGGTCTCATCCTGAAGCCCTTACTAAGGGAAATTCTCTCTGACTTAAAAGCTAAGCAAAGCCCTTTATGAATATATCACCTAAGCTTCTGGTGTCATCGATCACTGAACCATACTTCCTAATCAGACTTCTTGGTCACAGGAGGGTGGTAGCAAGCTTGCTGCTTGGCATCACTGCCACTGCATTTTCAAAGCCCTGTGGCTGTTTCACAGAATCACAGAACACTAGGGATTGGAAGGGACCTCTAGTCCAATGCCACTGCCAGAGCAGGATCACCTAGGCCAAGTCACACATGAACACATGCAGATGGGTTTTAAACATCTCCAGAGAAGGAGACTCCACAACCCCCTGGGCAGCCCATTCCAGTGCTCTGTCACCCTTACTATGAAGAAGTTGGCTCTGTTTTAGCTAATTTCATTCATTTCATTGCTTAGCTTTTCCAGATGGAGTAACCTTACAGCAACAGGTTTGAGCAGTTAAAGCCATTTCTCCTACCCAGGATTCTCCTTTTATAAAAATTACTCTAAGAAAGAACAAATGTTGGATGCTGAAAACACAATAACCAAAGAGGCATTTTACCTTTATTGAGACAGATTAAACAAATGCAACATCTTGCTGTCACTGACATAAGGGTTTTCTATTGTTTTAAAGCCAGAGTGGGAGTCTCATGAGTGTAATTGAGGGAGAGTGAGGTCATCTGGTTTCCCCATTCCAAGCAGCTGAGGAAGTCAGCCTCAATTTTTAAGTAATGTGAAATACTATTAGTGTCTGATGGAAATAACAAAGGGGATAATCAGATGCTGGGTTGTACAAGTGGGTAAAGAAGTCCAATAACCTGTTACAAAAGCAATGCTGAGATTTATTTACGTGTATTAATAGCAAAATGAAATAATTTCATTATGAGTGTTATTACTGCAGAAACTATCTCACATCCTTCTGTCGTGTTACAATTACTCTGAGACAAAAGTGAAGAGCTGCAAATTAACAAACTTCAATTTCTATTTTTTAAGCCTCAAGACTTTTTCCTTTCTTGTCTGAGAGACAGTAGAATTTCAGAAAAGCTGAGACATAATTTTCTCCACACTCAAAAATCAAAGCAGCTTTAGTATTAAATATTTAAGAAACACAAGTGATGCACAGCAATTTCTGGAATGTTACTCCTCTTGACAGGAACTTTTGAATTTACAGTTGAACAGATTATCATCTTTTCTCAATTTATTCTAACTTCTCCCACATGAATAGCCTCTATTTCTTTGAAGGTATAACTCCAAGGATGGATGTGTGTGTACCTGTGGTTAAGATAAAGAGCCTGACATCAAAGTTCAGCACCTGACCATGCCTCAACTTATTTTGTATGAACTTGAACCAGTCTACCTACACCTGAGCTCTGTGTCTGTGAAAAGGCTGCTGATAGTTTTCCTTCCACATGTTTTATCTCATTCAGTCCATGAGATCAAGTCAATGCAAGTTCCATTAAGAAGCAGAGCACCTAGCACAGAAGAGCCTAAATTACCATTCGCTCTTTGAAAAGCAGTAATACAAAGAGATTCACCATTTGATCAATAAATGTAATGTGCCCCAAAATGAGGGAAATCATTTCCACCCTAAGCATCTTTATTTTCCTCAGGAAACTTTATGGGGACATCGAGAGTCACTGATGAGCAATAGAAACAATGCTAAAAGACAATAAAATACATGAAAGTCAACACAGACAGATGCCAGCAGATCACCTTAGATGGTTTTGTTTAAATTAAAAAGAAATATGAAACCTTTTTAAATGGACCATTCTGCTAGATAATTCCATAGAAAATTGATTAGTAATCTCACAGGCTACCCTTTTCTTTGACTTAGTAATTTACGACATGTATCATCCGTCTACCACCAAGGCATATAAGATCAGCAGCTACCACAAATCAGTAGCTAGATAGATCATGTAGTAGATAGATCATAGTAGCTAGATCATGGCATGCTTGCTCATTTAAAAAAAAAAAAAAATCACAAAAGTTAAGGACTTTGACATTCTGGGGTAGGGCTGGGGTCGAGGGCAGGCTGGACAAGGACTGAGATGGTTTGCCAAGGTACAACATTGCGCAGCGATGTCCTAGGGGCTGAGGTTCTTAATACAGACTACTTATATTTTTAAAATTACCCAGTTCCAGTTCCAAGCAAAAAAAGAAAATAAAATGTAATAGAGGCAATTTCCACTGTGAAATGTGAGTGAGCAGGTGTAAACAGTTAGAGAAGCATAGGATTTGCTTTCCCTGAAATGAGATTCCTGAGGGCTTAATCCTGACCTTTCCTGTTTAAACATGCACTATCCTGGCCATATTTATAAGTATATTTATGGCATATATATTCGTACTGTTTATGTACCCAGAGAACCATCTCCCAGCCTCAGACACTGCTCATCTGGCAGGGATATCATTCCTCTTGCTAGCCAAAAACAAAAAAAACCCAACCAAGCTGTCTGAGTACAGAAGATAGCAGCTATAAAAGATCAATATCCTTTTTTAAACCTAACTGCTAATAAAAATAAGATTCATCCAGCACCTGACAGACATTTAAATATTCTTAGTTCTTGAGTATGCAAAGCAATAGATCTCTCAGCTCATTGTAAGCCCTTTCCTGCCTACCCAGAATGTGCACATGATGTATCTGCATGCTGACATATTCCCAGCTAAGTCCTAATCTTAAGTTTTGTTGTACAGCCTCCTGCAGCCTTCAATTACCACTGCAGAACTTTGAAATTGGATCGGTGATGGCTTCTCTGACAAGGAGAACATGATGTGATTTTTATTGTGCATAGTCTGCGATAGAGTGCTGGGTTATTCTGGAACCAGTGTTAATACTTGTTTTTAATTATAACTTTGCAGTAAGCAGCAGTGGTCGATAAAGTAGTCCCTTTTTTTGTCTGAGTTCCACAAAAGTTGATGACTGTCATTCCTCTAGTGAGCATTTCACACACAAAACCAAGGAAAAATAAGAGAAAAAATATGTGGAAACCTATAATTCACCTTCTAAAGTAGGATGCAATGTATTTTCTCACTGCTCAGCAAATTCTACTCGGTTTTAGGTAACATAAGTCCTATCAACATCTTCTATTTTGTGTCACAAGCAGAATGGTTTAAATGGTCTCATCAACCCTTGCAATGTGTCTTGATTTGTCACAGTCATTTGATGAAAACCCCTCAGGGCCACAATTAATAACATCATCTTTAGCACAAGGCAGGCATATTTAATGAGAAATATGCCTACAGCAGAATTATAAAGTTACTATAATGTTATCCACAGTTGCCACACTTAGAAAAACCTCAAGGCTTTATAATGTTACATACAGTGTTGGAATTTCTATATTCGTTTCTATAAGGATTCCTGGGTGCCTTTCTTATTCTTTTCTACATGAATTGCTCTAAAAGTACAAGATGCTTTTCTCCTGAAGACTCTTCTTCTCTAAACTAAACTCATAATGTTGACTTTATCAGCGTTTTCATCTGAATTTCTGGAGCAGGGAAATCTATATTTTAAGAGCTGTTTGCCACATAGGGACAGCAGAAAGAGCCTAAACAGGTGGTGATTTCTTAGCTCATGCCAGCAACTCTGTTATCACCCCTTGAAGTGACAGGTGTTCATCATGCATTTTCTGTCTCTGGTCCACAGATTTAACTCAAAACTGTTTTTTCCCTCCATTAAATGGATTGTTAAGAAATCGATGCTATAAAAATCCATCTCAGATAAGATTATCTAAAAAGTCGCTACCCAATTGAACAGATTCTTTCTCTGTAGGCCAGCAGAACTGTAGGCAGTGCAGACATCCCCACAAAAAATGTTTCAGATTTATATTGCCATCAGTCTTCAATAAAAACACTGTGGCATAATTGTCATTTTTTAAAAAGTAAACAACAAAATATATGATTAAAATTGGAAAATCGTAATATGTCCATAGAAAATAACATTACTCTTACAATACACCAGGTTTGAGGATCTGAGGCTTTTTTTATAGTGAAAATCAGTCATCACATTCAAATGACTTTCTCTTAGACCAAGGTAATACTGGAAGATGCAGGTCAACAGCCAAGGATGGAAAAAATTTGTTTTTGTTTGGATAAGCAAGGTTCCTTTTTTTCCTTTTCTTATTTTCCCTTTTCTTCTTTTCCCCTTTTTTTCTTTTCCTGTAGTCCCCCCTTTTTTTCCTTCTTCCTTGTTTTTTTTTTCTTTTTTTCACATGAGAGAGTCCAGAAAATTTGATCCAAATGAAATTTTCATGGTTCTTCTAAGACTACATCAGACATTAGCTCTTCTGAAAGTTAATATGTCAAGGGCTTCCTAAAAGAAAAGTAGGCAAACAAACAAAATCTCTGTTGGACAAGTCTCCTTCACAGGAAATATAATAAAAACGTGAAATCTGATATACCATCAGGAAAATAAAAATTCATATTTTATTCATGGATTCATAACTGGTTTCAAGAGAACTACCAGCACAGACAGATTTCTTATGCCATATTAATATTTTACTGTTTTTTTATGGAAGGGAATACTCTTAACAGTGAGGATAAAATGGAACAAATAACATTGAAAAGACAAAGGAAGAAGTGGCATTTAGAACTGATAAGACTGAACAGAAGTGAGAGGGAAATGGTCCAAATACGTTGTGTGGGCCTGGATGTCACAAAGAGCTCACAAGGTTTCACTTTCCTTGTTTCCATGTGTAAGAAACATCTGACTTGGATCTGACAGTGGCCACATTTGTATTTGGAGAAGTGATTTGTTCCTTGCTTAAGAAAAATGAATGATGAGGGAGGGAAAAAGAAAAAAAAGTAATAGTGTATCTGAACCTAATTAAACCTTTTCCAAGAGAAATAGCAAGTAGAGTCATGTGCCAAAGCCCAGCAATATGCCTGGCCTCATCCTGCATCACTGCAAAATGTATTTTTGCTGCAAAATGACACGTTTCCCTGAAAAGGCATGCAACAAAGAGTCCCTTGCCTTAGCAAGGCTGTGTCTGTCGTGTTCTCACTACCTTGCACCTGGCACGGTTCTTTGTCGTCTCTTGAGAGCAGTGTAGCCACTGCAGCAGCAATCTTCCCAAACTGGAAGCTCATTAAAGGATTACAGTCTGGAAGAGCTTTGGATAAATTAATTTAATTTTAAAAAATTTTTAATTTTATTTCATTCTATTCTATTTTATTTGCTGACAGAGATATTACAGCTGAAAAATCATAGTTTATCATTTCTTCTTTGTGTTGGAAAGTCCATGCCACAGCCAACCTCATTGGTCAAATAAGTGATTTCTCATAAGTGGCAGAGTACACTATTAAAGTGAAAAGAAAACAAGGAGACAATGTTAAAGTGCTTCGTCCAAGATCACAAAGCCATACAATAACCTGATTTGATGGAGGGTCACCACTGGCCTCACTGCTGACATGTGGACTGCCTGGGAGATGTTCTGCTCCCACCCAACACCATCTCTGAGGGGAAACAAGGAAAAATCTGAAAAATGGAAGTCTGACATACTGAACTTCAGCATTAGCTTTGATTTCTAGAGGCGAACGTTGCTTTGATTTATGCTCACCTAAGGATGGCTGCACAAAACTTTTTCCAGACCTGAGTCTCTGCTCATTATTGCCAAATTAAAAGACGAGTAAGATGGTTTACATATAATATTTCTGTGATTTAAAAGGCTACAATGTACGTTATGTAAACATATATATTTACATCTATTTAAATTATGTACTTTGTCACACTAAAGACTTTTAAAATATTAGAACCGTAGAATAATTTCGGTTGGAAAACATCTTTAAGTCTTTGAGCCCAACCATTAACTTGTATTATCTCTTAGTATGCATAACCTAACAATAATCTATTTCTGAGTCTTTAATCTAGAAAACTTCAGTGCATGGGGGAATAAACTCCACCTGCAAGACACAAATGTCCTACACTCTGCCCTTATGCGTCAGGTTCTCAGACATATTTCTACGAACAGATATTGTACCAGCCTGATATGCCATTGTGAAGTAGCAAAACAACTTGGTGGTATTTTTACTCATAGTTAATTTAAAATTACTTCTTCACATGTATAAACACTTCCCATAAATAATTTCAATGTTTTAATTTCCATAAGCAACAGTTCAAAACTTTTCATATTCTTAATGCATTGTTCAAGACTTTATCACAATTTTTACTCAAAATACAAAAACCTCTAAAAAAAATGGAAAACCCTTGCTGTTTCTCTATGATTTTACAGAAGAATAAACACCAGATCTTGCAGGTCCACATAGGAGAGGTTTATCTCAGAGGGGAGAAAGGGTTCTGGGGCAGGAATTGGCAGGGCTCATTCAGAGGACTTTAAACTAGATCCAAAGGGTGGTGGGATAGTTGTTGGGTGTGCACCAGCGGGACAGAGCTCTGGTCTTAATGAAAATGAGGTGGCCTCTCACTGTCCTGGAGTGAAATCAGAGTCCTCAACTCACTCCTCTCTGGAAAGGAATTTATGAAATTATGGAGACAAACCCTTGCTGGCACTGGCAGCTGGGAAGTGACCAGATATTAAAGAGATCTCTTTGGCTAGGCAGCAATGGATCAGATCACCAAGAGTGATAGTGATATTTCCAGGCTTGGGGGATATCAAGACCCTCCCAGAGAGCTACAGCTGACCTCATCTCATGCTGGTGGCAGTCCTGCAGGACACAGGACGTCTCGTTAGGTGTCCTCTAGACGTCCTTTCCAGTCAGTATTTTTGGTTAAAAGTGCTAAGGTAAGTAACAATAACTGCAGTCAGAAAATGTGATAGAAATCTGGCAATAATATTTTGGCTTAGATTCTCCAGGACTAGGTAGGACAGAAAACTCATGACAAGATTTGTGAACCCACTCAAGAGAAAAGTTCTGGTTCAGTGAGCTGGAAAAATCGGAGGCCAGCACTCATGAAACCGCTATCTATTGCAAGATCTCAGACTTAGCCTGCTCCACTCGTAAGGTTAGAATGACACAATTATCCACACATGCTGTATAGGCAGACTATGTAAAACTGTAAAAAAGACCAAGAATCTTTACATTTAGGTATTAAACTACACTATGCACCTTAGAACTGCAGCTCAGATAGCAACCGCCTTTACTGATTATATTTGTGTTATACAATATTATATTATTTCTTGAGGAACATGTGCCTTGGAGGTCAGACTCTGAGGTAGTGTATTAATGCATTACTGCCACAAATCCTTTGCCTTGAGCAGGGCACAGTGGCAGAGGAAACTTCAGGAGAGTATACTGAGAAGATTGAGGAAAAAGATAATCAATAATTTTCCATCTTCTTGCTTTGGTGCCTGGTCAGGGACAAGATGTGCAATTAAAATACTTTACAAATACATGACAAAAAGAGCCTCAAACTAACCAGCTTACACTGAATTTCCAAAAATAGAAAAAACCATCCATTCTGTTAAAAATTAGTGGAGTTACTCATGTCTCCCTAAGCCTGGTTGAATCCCACATGACTTCAGAGCGGCTTATAAATAGCAGAAGTAAGTCTTGAGAAGGAGAACCATATCCTTAATGGAATGAGGCTCCCTTTTGCATCTCTCCACTCCACAGACTCTCCCAGATGGTCCTTTTCAGCTGAGAAGGAGCAATTTGGTATAGTGTATCTGAGCTCCAACTCCAGTGTAGGACTTAATCCATGTTTGGATCTGAAATAGACTGGCTACACTTCGTCCTCAGCCAATTGTATGAATTGTCAACTTCTACAAGCAAAGATAAACCATGCTCAAGTGTGCAGGAGTAAAGTGCATGGGATTATGAAATCCTGGGACTGAAGTGGTTGCAGGTAGAGGCCAAAAGTTTGTAATGGTGGCTTAAAACACAATGTGCATGGGATAAACACCTTTATCAAGTGTTGCTTGTTTCCTAACATGGACAGGGATTCTGGTGTCTGTGTATGACAGATATAACCTCCGTTTGTGTGACACCCAGGCTCACATTCATCCTCTTAAATGTTCATTGAAGTCCGTGCTGTTACTTCAGAGGTGAGTAGTAGTGGTTAAAGACAAAATTAAATAAAATCACTGGACACTTTACCCACTTTATGGTTAAAAAAGTAGGCTGTAAACTCAGAGGAGGATTTGTATCTTCCCATGTGCTTTTTTTTTAATGTTAACTTGCTTTCCCTGAGGTAATTACGGCTGTAGCACAAATAATAAAGACTAACCATTATCAACAAAGAATAGGTGATAAATGATGGATATATATTCTTAGTTTTGCATTCAGAATTAAAGTTCTTTTTCACTGTAAAGATACGGCATATGGACCACTGAGTTGTTACCATGTTATCAGATTAAAACGCATTTATAGTTAAATTATCATTGTGCGCTCAATCTTTATTTTAAATAAGTTTTCATGTTTAATTGTTCTTCAGAGAATAATTAGGGATTGGAAGGTATGTAGAAAGATCATCTAGTCCAATACCCCTGATACAGCACGATCACCTAACACCAAGTCACACAGGAACATATCCAGGAGAGTCTTAAATGTCTCCAGTGAAGGAGACTCCACAACTGCCCTGTGCAGCATCAACCTCACTGTGAAGAATTTCCTTCCGATATTTACATGGAACCTCCTACTTTTCAGCTTGCAACCATGGGCCACTTTAACTGTCTGATCACCCAACCCATCCTCCTTCGCTTACAGAGGAAGAGTTTATCATAGAATTGCAGAATCATAGAATCATTACGGATCAGAAGGGACCTCGAAAGATCATCTAGTCCAATCCCCCCACAACAGCAGGATCACCTAGACCAAGTCACACAGGAACACATACAGACGGGCCTTGAACAGGCTCTTATCTTATGGTAGAGAGCATGTTAGAATAAAGTTCTTTACAATGAGGGTGGTGAAACACTGGAACAGGTTGCCCAGAGAGATGGTACAAGCTTCCTGGCTGGAGACATTCAAGGTCAGGCTTGATGGGGCTATGCACAATCTGTTCTTGTTAGTGATGTCCCTGCTCACTACAGGGTATTGGACAACATGACCTTTAAAGGTCTTTACTATGATTCTGTGATGGGTTGCTTTTGGTGTAAAACCATGCTGGCTGAAGTATTTCTCAATTCTGCCCACCTTAGGCAACAAATTCAATGAGGATGTGTCCTAGGACCTCTCTGGAGGCTGCAAGGAAGCTGACCAGCCTCCATCAGCTCTCCTACAATTGATTAGCACCACTGAATGAAATTCAAATCACCCCATCTACCTTCACAGAAAAGACGCCAAGAGAAGTGGAGCTCAATTTCTTTGGGTTTTCTGAGATATCATAAGCATCTCATACACTGCTGCGCTGTTTTACTAATTATAGCAGCAGCTATATACCTCTTTACTCTTTGGGGAGCTTCTCAACAAGTTCTTAGCTTCTCAGTCAAAGCTTTACAGTTCAATTTCTCCTGGAGCACTTGGGAGAAAAAAAAAAAAGGCAGACATTTGCTGGAATGATGAGTAGCTCATTTGCAGAGTTTAGTGCAGGAAGCCTGAAGATAATCAATCCAGTCCTTCTCTACATGTATGAATGAAACACAGCATACTGAGCAGGGCAATTATGCTGTTCAAAACAAGATGAAAAGTATTATCAGGTGAAACTAGGTAAATCTTCACTGGCAGAACATTACACTTCAAAATACCTCCAGGTTCTCAGAATAGTTTCCCGGTCTCACACAGCCAAAATCGAGGCACAAGTGGATAATTACCCTGAGTTAGGATGTGTTTATATTTTTATCTAGAATAGCAGCTACATTTGCAGCACAACCTCCCAGATTGCTGCAGTTTTCTCTCCTCCAAGTTCAGGCAGTAATTTGGACATAGCTAAATTCACATGAAAGTGTTTAACTTTTAAAGAAATCCTCTCTCTTTACAGATTCTTTGCTATCCTACATGTACTTTTATAAATATTGTCTAGATAATATTAATATTTAATATTCTCTATCTTGCTTACATTAAATATATTATAGCAAAATTGATCTTCTGTGCAGCTAGTAACCCTTTTTTTTTCCACTTTGTCCAGCCATATCCAAACAAGATTTCTTAGATACATCAGTCAGGAGAGGTACTTTTCTTTCTCCAGCACACAGCCTAGCTCATTTCAGGCACTAAGACGGATGATATAAATGTGAGTTGAGCTGGGCAGTATAAAACTGCCTAAAATCCTTCTGAGGCTCTATAACTTCATAACTCTCCTAAGGGTCAAGTGAACAATCATTTCTCTCTTTCTTTCTCCTTCTTTTAGGTGGGTTTATCTGACGTGACCAAAACTTATTGCCTCAAAGTAAAAAGGAAAAAAACCCTACTGTATATTTTACAGCTGGGTTGTAATTGGAGAACTGCACTTAAGCAGACCCACCATAAAATCCTTTCATTGACTTCTGAGCAGTGAAATATATACAGACTTCAGATAAAAAAAACCTCAACAAATAGAGGAACCATTTCCACATAGTCATCATTTAGGGCTGTACTGGGTCTTTCAAGTGAAAACCTGGATAGAGAACTGATTCCCAATGTCTTTCAAAATGCCAAAGAGTTATGACTCCTCAAGGTCTGGAAAAGGAAGGTTTGGGGCAGCTTGTATGCTCTCCGGTATTAATAACCTGCTGCATTATGAAACTTCTTCACAGCAATCTAGAAACTTTTTTGGGAACCCAGAAAAGTTCCCTATTTTGTTCTCTACAGATTCAGATTGTATATTTCTCTACAAACAGCAACATTTATGGAAACAGATGAGAAACAGCCTTTGCAAAGCTAAACTCCCTGGGTCAAGTTTTAGGTACCACGGATTCATTCTCCAAACCCCTGTGGTCATTCTCTCATAGCATCATAGACAGGTTACTTCCTGGAGACCACAAAAGGGTAAGGCAAGTTCCCGAAATCAAGTGCTTATTGTAGAATGGTAGGGTTGGAGGGGACCTCCAAAGGTCATCTAGGCCAATCCCCCTGCAACAAGCAGGGAGATCTCTAGCTAAAACAGATGGTCCAGAGCCCCATCAAGCCTGACCTTGAACGTCTCCAGGAAAGGGGCCTCCATCACCTCTCTTGGCAACCTGTTGCACTGATCCACCATCCTCAAAGTAAAGAACATTTTCTTAACCAACGTAAATCTCCCATTTTCTAGCATAAAACCATGACCTGCCCTTGTGACCAGTTCTTCCCTAGCCTTCTGATAGGCCCCTTTCAGGGATTTGAAGATTGCTATAAGGTCCCCCTGGAGCCTTCGTCTCTTGAGGCTTAACAACCCCAACTCTCCAAGCAATCCTCCAAGAGAGGAGCTCCAGCCCTCTAAGCATTTTCATGGCCTCCTTTGGACACACTCCAACTGGTCCTCGTCCTTCTTGTGTTGAGGGCTCCCGAGATGGACATTGGACTCTAGCTGAGGTCTCATCAAGGCAGAGTAGAGAGGCAGAATCACCTCTTTCAATCTAATCGAGTACAAACAATTTTGCATACATCAATAATTGGATCTTTTTTTCACTTAGTGGGTGCGTAGAAATGAAACCTGAAATAAACTTTGATTACAAAGTTTCAGATAAGCTCTTTCAAGAAGAAAGAAAAATTAATGGATTCAGTCCTACCATTTCTTTTCTAGCACATATGTAAGGTCATAGGGTTAGAGCAAACTTATATTAAAATATCAAGGTCCACTGGCCTCTGCACAGAAAACCCAGAAAGGAGTATTATTCAGCCTTATTGCACAAGTAGACCATCTGATGGCATCTGTAATGCCTCTGTGCATCCGAACCAAGGAGCAAATTCTCACATAACATTGTTGTGCTCTCTAATTAGAGACCAGTGAATAATGCTGGTAATAAAAGTTGTGTCATAAAAGGGTAAGAAAACTGCTTCCCCATAATAAAAAATGTCTCCATTGGGGTCACATTTAGTTTTTATGGACTGACAAGGAAATCAGTCTCAGTAATACATTATTAACTGACTGTTCCTCTGATCCTGAAATGTCTTTTCCAGTCACATACATATTTCTAGCTTGTTAGGGTGGCAGTGTGACAGTACAAAGGACCAGGATGTATGTCTGTGCATTGTAAGCATAACTTTCAGATGCTCTGAGTCAGGATTTTATAATCAGAGAGCAGAGCTAAGTAAATGGTTTTGTTCTACATCATCACTCCTCCCTCCCAACCCACCCAAAAAATAATTAGAAAGTCTGAAGCAACTCTGGATACTCTGGATAGAGGGAGACTGCAAAGTGCTTTTGAGGTTTTAAAATGTACTACTGGCAATATCAGTTTCTTTTTTTGTCTTGTGTTCCTCAAAATCTGATCAAATGTTAGAGATGAGATCTAAATTTACTCCGTTGGGAAAAAAAAAGCACGTACTTCCCCCAGTATCTCCTTTTCTGCTTCCTTATAAACCCAAACTGGATAGCATCCAATTTCTCATTGCAGCAGCCTCTGGAAATGAAAGGGAGACTGAATAGAGGAGGAGATGAGCCGCTTTAAATGTTTCTTCATAGTTCTCACTGCTATGAACGCTTCATTAAAAGCTTCAGCTTGCTTGTTTTCTAACTCTTCCAAAGTAATAAGCATATAATTTTGCTGAAAACTTGGGAGGGTATCACTGTAAGCCATTACAGTATCATTTAATTTCAAGATCTTCTTGCCTTTTCTTGGAAAACAGAGACCTCTGTTATTCACATCTCAAGACAACTCAGGAGAAATAGTGTTTTTTAAAAGGAACATTGAAAACTTACAATGTCAACACGTATACATAAATTATTCCGTCACGGACTATTGACTCTGTGCACACGTTGTGTAGCATATAGCTATTTGGGGTGGTGTTTTTGCCTTCCTAACTGACATTCAAAATATAGAGCTCGCTGCTGACATCCAAGGAGCCCTTTTGCATTTATTTTGATTTGTTAAGATGGAAAAACACGAGTAACAATGAAGAAAATTCGTGACGCCAGAATTTATTTCAGCCTATTCAAAAAAATATTCAGCTACAGTGCTAAGATCCACACATGCTACAAACGACATAGGCTTCCTTCTAATCTCTGTTGTGGTGCAAAACAATCTTTCCTGCAGATGATAATAGCTGCTCTTTTGAAATAGCTGAAAGGGATCTCAGACAGCCCAGCCAGAGGCCTGCATTTCACAACACTGAGGATGACAACAACACTCAGAACTCTTAAATTACTCTCGAAAATGACAGCCCTTCCATACCGAAAATCCACTTCACGGATTCACCAAATTCAAACCAATTGCACATTTACTTATGAAACTCCACAGCTGAAGTCCCGGGATATGTGTAATGAAAGACAACGGAGACTTGTGTATCATTTGAAGCTGAAGCTCTGTGCTGTTTGTATTCTGATTTTGATATTCTATTTTGGTATTCTGATTATTCTGTCCCACAAATGGCAGGCCCAAGCATCCCAGTGTGCAACTCGGTGTGGAAGAAACACAGGGTTTACAAGTTCTTGGGGAAAACTTAAATTAGCCAAGTAAACCCATAGGAAGAGGAATTTGACAAAGAAGTCTAGAAATTCAGATGTGGGTTCTGTTTAAGAGAATGTCGGTTTCTGCTGAATATCTTTTCTGCTGGGTATGTTTTCCTGGCCATGTTTCCTTATCTTCTTTCAGTCAGCAGCATGAATTATCCCATGTAAAGATCACAGCTTCCAAGCAGTCGTTTTGAATCTCTGTTCCGTCCTGTTTCCAGCTTACTTCTGGGATCCCAGTGAAAAAAATCCCTTCTAGTTTATAATGAAACAGAATGGATTCATAGCTCATAAAAGCCAGAGTGATGAATTTTAAATGGCTAGAATTTTTGCACAGAATCTTGATAGAATCTGTTTTCAGACTTTACTCAATCTAACCTCACACCAGAAACAAGAAAGTATATTTACAATTGATAATTTTGTTTCACCAGCTGAGAAAAATAAACAGTTATTCCAGAATAATAAAATTAAACCCTATAGTGAGGCCAAACATATCTCCTGCTCTCACCAAACCAGTGGAAATTTCCTCACACATTAAATAAAGGTGGGTAAAGTCACTGATAAATCATTGCTTTACTTTCTTCTTTGTTTTTATCAATAAAAATGTCACCATAGGAAAAACTAGGTTTAGGATTTTATTCTCTGATTGAGGACCTTTCTGATAGAAAAGTAAGAATAATCAAAGAATGTGAAACAATTGTTTTTCACCACAGGCTTTACATTAACTCAAAGAAAAATGTCTGCAGAAAACAAATCTCACAGAAGACAAATCTCACTGTAGAACTGAGGATGGAAAGTGCTCCTAGAAGAAAATATTGGACTGCTTTCCCCACCTTTTATTTTTCCTCCTCAATTCTTTATTTTCAAGCAAGATATGCCCCAGGAGGTGTAAGAACTTGAGGTTCCAGAAGTAAATCCAAAATTTATGACCTTCTCTGAAGATGTTTAAAACCAATCTGGACATGTTCCTGTAATATTTGATCTAGGTGATCCTGCCCTGGCAGGGAGACTGGACTAGGTATCTTTTGAGGTCCCTTCCAAACCCTAATGTTCTGTGATTTTGTGTTCTTCTTTATGCAATCAAAACTCTGTCCAGCCATGAAAATCAACAGAGCTGTACAGGGAGCTTTGAAATGGGCTCCTGAATGCTTCAAGTTGTTTGGTTGTTTGTTTTTTTTAATACAGGCTTAATTTTTTTCCTTTTGTTCTTAATTTCAAAACCCAGAGAGGAAATGAGTGAAATGTTTGCTTTACTATCTGTATGCCACAATATATGAGTTTTCATCAAACCCCTCAAATATTTTCAGGTAGAGCAATCTCTAGACACTCCCAGAAGCAATTAATACAGCCTGGGTTTGTAAATGCATTCTGCCCATGCCTGTTTGTCATGTGAGCTATACAAATATTGTTTTTAGAGTGTCTGGTAAAGCTGTGATTGCTTATCCCAGAGTCAGGGGCTGACTAGGCAAGGTGAGCTTATGGAATGGTTTAGCATTGCCATGTGGAGCCAGGACATCTTGCTAACAAGCATCGGTGACATCTAAGCTGGGTAAGTGTCTCACCAGACACTAAACTGGGGAAGAGAAGGATTCTCCAACACTGCACGGCTTCACCTTCATATACAAAATTTCATTAAAAAAAGAACTTAGAAGTGTGGCCCATGGACATCTTTTTGTTCCATTCCTCATGGTTGACCTGTAAGAGGAGGGAGGCAGTTCACTATTAGAAATTATTAAGAAAGGAAAAAAAATGTGGAATTTTACTGAGAAACAACAATCAATTTGACCCATTATCAGAAGCTTAATGGCATCCTTTACTTCTTAAATTTTTTTTTTTAATAGGATAGGAATTTGCAAGTTGTTTTTCACCAATCACAGCAGAGCAGGATCTGATGCTGAAAAACAAGGGCTTAGGCTTTATCCTTAAATATTTATTAGTACAAGAAGCAACACAGCACAGTGTTCTGGCTCTGTGTCACATTCGATTTGCCTGTGTAGGTACAACCTGTAGGCAGCTGTTATACCTCAGAAGCAAATCAGTCAGAGGACTGAGAAGCACTAATGCAAACCAGCCCTCACCAATTATATGCACAGCTTTCTAAAGAGGATAGCACTGCTGCATTTTTACTACATTTCACAGGCTTTGCAGCTTGCACTGCAAGAATCCATTGTAGCTACTAATCAGTTTAGGTGTTTGAGACACTTATTTGATTCACATGTACTTCTACATAATGTCAGTGACTCCAAGGTATGTAGGCAGCAGCTTTTTAATGCTTTGTATTTCTATGAATCACACAATTATGTAAGGTAGTATTTCAATGAGAGGGAGAAAGAAACCTGACAGGACAGAGCAGCACAGCAAATAAGGGTTTGTAAGTGTCCTCAGGCTTAGAAAAGGCCTTGAACCTTTTAATGTTCTCATAACTCTTCCTGCAATGGCAGTGGCATCGACTATTTCAATATAAAATCACACTAAAAGAAGAAAATCATAGAATCACAGAAACATCTGGGTTGGAAGGGACCTCAGAGATCATCTAGTTCCAACCCCCTACCATGGGCAAGGGCATCTCTCACCAGACCAGGTTGCTCAGAGCCCCAGCCAACCTGGCCTTCAACACTTGCAGGGAGAGGGCAGCCAGATCCTCACTGGACAACTTGTTCCAGTGCCTCAGCACTCTCAACGTAAACAATTTCCTCCTACTAGTTAATCTAATTCTACCCTCTTCTAGCTTAAAGCTATTGTCCCTTGACTGGTCAGTACAAACTCCTGTAAAAAGCTCCTCCCCAGTTTTCTCAGCCGTCCCGGCACCTCCCCTCCTCCAGGCTGAGCAGGGAAGCGCCAGCGCGCGGCGGCCACCAGTGGTAGTGCGCGGCAAGCAGAGGGCGGGCTGCAGGCACGGGCAGGGCCGGTGGGCGACGTCCACTCCCGACCCGACAAGTGACGGCCGGCAGCCCAAGTTTCGGCCTCCCTAAAATGGCGGCACACAGCAGGGACTGCCAGAAGGCACGGCCTCCACGCTCCCTGTGCTGCCTACCCGCGCTGGGAAGTACAAAGGCCCTTCCCCAGGCAGGGGTTTGTCAGGCAGCACCCAGTCCAAGCAGTGTATAGGGTTCGGCGGTTCCCGCCCACAGGGTGTTGACAAGGGCACAGCCTCTCCCCTCAGAGGACTTGTCAAGGACAAGAAGCTAAACAAGATCAAGTACTCCGAATCCCACTGCCTCAGTCACGGCCCGTTTTCAGGAATATTGAAGGAAAAAAGAACGGCTTCTGTCCATTACACTTTGCCCTATGTACCTGCTGCGTTCTGGCACTCGTAGGAGCCTTATTCAGCAGGCAGAAAGCGGTGCCGAAATCATAAAATCATTAGGGATTGGAAGGGACCCTGAAAGATCATCTAATCCAGTCCCCCTGCCACAACAGGATCATTTCACTGGAGAAGTTATGGAATCAGAATCACTCAGGGTTGGAAGGGACCACCTGATTATCCAGTTCCAACCCCCCCCCACCAGGATGGGATACCCCACCCTAGACCAGGCTGGCCAGCACCCCATCCATCTGACATTAGTAGTACAAAATCACTGTCTGTAGGAAAAGCAAAGCCACATAACACCCCCGTGAATGGGGTTTTCGTATATGGCAGTGACTTAAAACCCATAAACAACTGCAGCTGATTAAGGTAAGCCAGAGGCAATTGCACCACTGGCTCCTCCAGAGCCAGGCAAGGAGAAGATACAGTTCAGCAGAAGGAGGGCAATGCTCCTTCATTAGCAATGAACTCCTGCAAGCTCAAGAACAGCTGCCTCAGTGGTAGTGAGGAGACCCATAACTGCTGGTAGTGAGGAGACCCATAACTGCTGGTAGTGAGGAGACCCATAACTGCAAGGCTCTTTCTGAGCAGCTGCTTTGTCTACAGGTCCAGCTTCCAGATGGCATATTTCAGCTTTGGGACCTAAGAGCATGCACTAAGGATGAGGGAAAGTTAGACAGTGCTAGGAGCTGTCAAGTACAGAAAGTGTCCCCAGGAGATGACTGGCACTTGAGCAGAGCAGGCAAGACACTATAAACGTAGAAATGGAGACAGACAGAGCAGATGCAGGGAAGCCAGCTCATCATTTTTCTCTGAGGTATCTGTGCTGTAACTGAAATTAGATATGAGAGAAGCAAACTGTCGTTTCCATTCAGATTTCCAGCTTTGGGGAGAGAACTGTGAGGAAGTACACACAGTTTATTAGGGTTGGAAGGGGCCAAGAAGGCCAACAGCATCCTGAAGTGGATCATAACGGGGGTGTTTAGCAGATCGTGAGAGGTTCTTCTCCCCCTCTACTCTGCACTAGTGAGAGCACATCTAGAGTATGGTGTTCAGTTCTGGGCCCCTCAGTTCAAGAAGGTCACGGAGCTGTTGGAGGGAGTCCAGCATAGAGTAATGAGGATGATGAAGGAAGAGGAGCACCTCCCTTATGAGTAGAGGCTGAGGGAGCTGGGTCTCTTTAGCTTGGAGAAGAGGAGACTGAGGGGTGACCTCATTAATGTCTATAAGTATGTGAAGGGTGGGTGTCAGGAGGATGATCTTTGGACTAGATGATCTTTCAAGGTCCCTTCCAATCCCTAATGATTCTATGATGTTTTAAATTTTTACGGAAGATGAAGACCAAATGATATAAGGATAAAGTGACAGGATGATGAATAACTGAACTTGAATCACAAAATAATGAGACCAAATACCCTGGCCAACGGCAATTTCTCAAGAGTATAAAAAGGGTCATCCACAGTTGGTTCACTGCCTTAACTTAAGAAGAAGCCAGAAGATAATGTATGGATGTCAGCAATGTCTCTTACCCTTTGTCATACACAGGTAATCCTGACCAAAGCACTTGGGCACACACATGTTGCTTCTTGGAGTGTGCTCTTGGAGAAATCTTTTACACTGAAGATGTTGAAACACTTGTCCAGGGTGGCCAGAATGGTTGTGGAGTCCCCATCCCTCGTACCATCCCACGTAAGGCTGGATGAGGCTCTGAGCAACTTGCTTCATTGGCGATGTCCCTACTCACTGCGAAGAGGTTGGACTAGAAGAACTTTGAAAGTCTTTTCCAACCCAATACATTCTGTGATTCTATGGTTCCATGAAATTGAACCAATCATTTCATACATTTGATCAAATCCTTCAATTTCTTAAGGTTTTGCACTTTGCTACTGAATTTTGTAGCACTGATTTCCTACAGCTTTTCTCCTATCTGAGGTTTCTTATATTTCCTTAGATAGGAAACACACTTTGTTTTTTAATTTTTGTTAATTGGTTTATTTGAGAGATTTCTATTAAGACCAGTTCTATAGAATTAATAGAAATTAATAGAAATGAAATGAAAAGAATAGACTAGACTAGACTAGACTAGACTAGAATAGAATTAATGCCTTTATGCATTTGAACCTCTTCACCACAGAAAAGAAGAGACATAAAGCTGAGAGTGGTGCTGGTCACAGTCCTCCCCAGGGAAAGCAGAGTTTAAGCAACAGGAATGGCTGTAAGAGGGACTGCTAAACCAATTTTCATTTTTTAAGAAATAGTATTTTTAGTATCACAGGTATTTGTCATCATTTGCAGCCAGTGATTTTTCTTTGGACTGATGGGGACACTTTGAGTGGATTGTCCATATTTTTATATGCTTTCAGAGAATTACAAAAGCATTTTATGGGTTAGGTTGAAAAAAAAACCTTGTGCTGTGTGAGTTCTGATGTTCATCTCCATACTTTCAATTATAATGCTCATTGTGAGCTGTGTTTTATACCAGATATTATACTAATCTGGTATATATTATACTAATATACCGGAATTAGGTGGTTTTCAGTTTTCCGGGGTTTTTTCAAGGTTTGCATTTTTTTTTGTTTTCAGTGACAATTTTGAAGCAAAGCTTGAACCTTGACCAGATTATTGCAAAAATCAGAGCACCTAAACCCCACTCTATATGAAGTACTTTTACACCTCTATGAAGATTTTAACACTGGGTTGAAAGTCCAGATTTACTCCTCTGTATTCAGTGCTTTTAAAAGAAACTCTGATTAAAAAAAAGGTATCACTGAAAACTGGAGTATCCAATATATATGATTGGTAAAAAAAATCTACCCAGGTTTTTCAACAAGAAGTGAAAGGTTTGTTTTTTCCCTACTTTCTAATTTTAGGGTTAAATCCATACAGGGGATTGAGAGGAGGAGACTCACATGGCTGGGATTTAGGAGATATTGTAAATTGGAAATCAGCTTTTTGATGATGAGGCATACCGAATAAAAGGAAGGTTTGGGGGTGGGGAGAAGAAATCTTTGCAAATTCCTGTGTCAGCTAGGTAGAAGTATTGCTAGGAACATTTCTCTACTGCTGAATGATCTTTCTGGGAAGCTGAAAAGGAAAGGCAAAGGAGGTTATTTGTGCCAACTGAGAGTATTTTACAATAGATGCTGGTATAACAATGGGTGGAAAAATAGGCTGATCATGGAACAAGGGATATATAATTGACAAAAATTGCATTCTGGCAACCCACCCAGGGCACCTGATAGCTTCTGGTATCAGCTATTCATGACTTTTGTAGTTTTATAGTTATTTGAATATCAAAAGCTATAATTTACCTTGAAAACATATGGCAGATTCTCTGAGCCCACCTGATTCTTATTTTCTCCAGTAAGACTCATCAACCATTGACCTTTTTTATTAACTTTTCCTTGGTGTGGGCTTTTTCCCAGTTAGAGCTGCTATTTAAAACAACAAGGTAAACTTGTTCCTCATTTTCCTACCACAGGCTTAAAGCTTCAGTTGTTTACTCTCTTGATCCTCCTTAACTTATTAAAGTTGTGCTTTATTGTATGACTTGAGTCACTATCCATGGATGAGTTTGAAAGTCACTTAGATGTAGCGTTGGGGTATCTGGTTTAGGAGTGAATTTGTAGAACAGAGTTGATGGTTAGACTTGATGATCCCAAGAGTCTTTTCCAACCGGAATGATTCTATGATGTCAGTTCAACAACTATTTCTGTGCAAGCTCAGGGGAATGTGAATATGTTAAATAGTTCTTTTACTCATTCTACGGTAAAAGCTCCAATAGCAGAGATGTCCCAAAGATGAGGCCTTGACAAGCTTGACTTTTAGGCAGGATTTCCTTTAAACAGCCTTTAGTCTTCTTTATCCAGCCCTATCCAGAACAGAGAGCACATTATTATATGCCTAACATGAAGACGTCTTTTCTAATTCAAACACAGTGGGAGTCTGTCCTCAATAAATAGGCAAATGTGGCAGAATGATGCAAAACAGAACTTTCATCAATACCAGAAAGGTGATACCTTTAGGACATATGAAGTATGTGAAGATGAAGGATGTCTCAGATCATGGAAGACCTTACAATCATAGAATCATCATGGCTGGAAAGGACCTCCAGGGTCATCAAGTCCAGCCCTTTCTCCTAGTGCCTAACCACTAGACCATATCCCCAAGCGTCGCATCCACCCATTCCTTAAACACCTCCAGGGATGGTGACATCACCGCCTCCCTGGGTAATCCATTCCAGCACATAACCACCCTCTCAGTAAAGAATTTCTTTCTGACATCCAGTCTAAACCTTCCCTGACGCAACTTGAGGCCATTTCCCCTCGTCCTATCATCACTAATTGGAGAGAAGAGACCAACACCAGCCTTGCTGTCTTCCCTTCTCCAGACCAAACAACCCCAGCTCCCTCAGCCTCTCCTCATAGGGCATGTCTTCCAGCCCCTTCACCAACTTGGTTGCCCTTCTTTGAACTTGTTCCAGCACCTCAATGTCCTTCCTGTACTGTGGTGACCAAAACTGGACACAGTACTCGAGGTGCGGTCTCACAAGTGTCGAGTACAGGGGCACAATCACCTTCCTGCTCCTACTGGTCACGCCATTTCTGATACAGGCCAGGATGCCATTGGCCTTCTTGGCCACCTGGGCACACTGCTGGCTCATGTTCAGCGGGCTATCAATCAACACCCCCAGGTCCTTCTCCACCAGGCAGCTCTCCAGCCACTCTTCTCCAAGCCTGTAGCATTGCTGGGGGTTGTTGTGACCAAAGTGCATGACCCGGCACTTGGCCTTGTTAAACCTCATACAATTGAGCTCAGTCCATTGCTCCAGCCTGTCCAGATCCTGCTGCAGAGCCTCCCTACCCTCCAGCAGAACGACAGGAAACTTCTTGAAACAGGAGTTCTTATTATTCAGTAGCTTTTTCAGATTTTAAGGGAGGTAATTGTTTTTCTATACTCTGTGGTCTTCACAGAATCCAGAAATAGTTTGAGTTGGCAGGTGTCTTTAAGGGCTATCTAATCCAATCCTCCTAAAATGAGAAGAGACATCTTCAACTAGATTGGGTTGCTCAGAGCCCCATCCGACCTGATGTTAAATATTTCCACAGATGGGGCTTTTACCAACTCTCCAGGAGCCTGTTCCAGTGCCTCACCAACCATCTCTTCTTTAAATCTATAGCTGGAACCTCCCCTCTTTTAGTCTGAATCCATCACTTCTTGTCCTAAAAGAGCAGGCTTTACAGGCGTTTTGGGTGGAAGTCTAGAGGATGGTTCACTGTTTTAATTGCATCCAAATGTGAGGTTCATAGTATGACAGTAGACCAGGTTGGAGGGGGACCCCAAGGGTCATAGAGTCCAACGTGTTAGATTAAAGAAATACAGTTCAAAAGAGCTGCCCAGCACCCTGTCAAGCTGAGCTTTAAACTGTTTAAAGTTGGACAATCCACCACTTCCCTGGGAAGACCATTCCAGTGTCTAATTTCTCTCACAGTGAAAAATTTTCCTTTGGAGTCAAATTGGAATGTCCCCAGGAGCAACTTGTATTCATCACTACTTGCATTTTGTATGAGGTTCCTTGTGAAAGAGGAATCTCCATCTTCTTGGTAGCCACCCTTAATGTACTGAGACATGGTAATGTTTCAGGAAATGGCAATATTCTTTATGCCTGTTGTTTTCATACATGCAGATAATCTGACTCACCAGCTGATCCACTATTTGTCAATTAAACTGAGTGGAAGTGGTGGAGATAGGGAGAGGATCAGCAGTAACCCAAAAAGAGAAATTAAATAAAAGTAGGTCATTTTTGATAGAGGGATTTAAGATTGAACTGATTTAAGGGTGTTTGGCTCCCTAAGAGTTTTCATACAGAAATGTGTTTGAAGGAAAAGTCTTGCTTCAATTGAGCATGAAACAGTGGGTGAGCAATGGAAACTCAATCCCTTGAGTGAGTCTGGTTACACAGCTCAGGTGAGGTATGCCTGTACACCAGCTGTAGGTGGTCTTAACCTTATAGAACATTCTAATTAAATATCCCTTCTCTTGTTGTCTTTGGCAAATAAACTGCTATCATTTTCACAGATTAGGAAGAAACCTGCAAATGGAACATCTGCTTTTGATTAAACACATGCAGAGATAAATTCAGCACATGCCCATTAATCAAACTTAAACTTTGCTTTTCACCTCTTCTAGTTAGTCAAGCAATTGTTGTAACAATCTTCTTTTTGTTCTATACGGCAGTGCTTCAAAACTTACAGTGGGGAGCACAGCTGGGGAAAAACCTGGAAACATAGATGCTGTGCCCTACACATTCCCTTACTTATATCGTTAATTTTGTCTAATTTTCAGAATGGGTGAGAAGTGATCATCTGTGTGAGGTAACTGGACACCTTTAAAACCAACATTTTTAGATGTTGATCACTGTCAGCCTTATTCAGCTTATTGCTGAGGAAAGAATGATCTGCTGCCTGCACAGGCAACTGCAAAACTGATTTGGGAGCCTTGGGAAATGTCATATGAGGGGAAGAGATAAAGGAACATTTTCTATATCCAGCTCTTCTGAGTTTTGTCAGAATGAGCTGAAGAATCGAAACTGACAATGTAAAAGTGGTAGAACTTCCCAGAAATAGAGTAAAAACGTGCTAATTAGTAACAATTAATTTTTAGTGACCTCTAGTGGTGCTTTCCCACAGTTCACCTTCAAACGGTTAACTGAAATCCTAATTGTAGCTGGAGTTCAGGGTATACGTTTGATAACAGAGTAAATTGTAGCTAAATGGAGTGGCCACAGTGTGGGCTTGTTTTTCTAAGAAAAGCTCTGATAATTTGATAACAGAAATCCAAGGGTTCTTGGCACATACCTGCTGACTAAAAACATACAGTAGCGAGAGCAGAGGGTTGGGGAGCAGTGTGCAGCCTTGGAGATCCACAAGGAACTAGTCCAGGACCTGCTGAGCCACTTGGACACCCACAAGTCCATGGGACCAGATGGGATCCATCCTAGAGTGCTGAGAGAGCTGGCAGATGAAGTGGCCGAGCCGCTCTCCATCACTTTCCAGCAGTCCTGGCTCACCGGAGAGGTCCCAGGTGACTGGAAACTGGCCAACGTGATCCCCATCCACAAGAAGGGTCGGCTGGAGGATCCTGGGAACTACAGGCCTGTCAGCCTGACCTCAGTGCCAGGGAAACCGATGGAGCAGGTTATCTTGGGGGCAATAACTGCACACCTGAGGGATGGCCAAGGGCTCAGGTCCAGCCAACATGGGTTCAGGAAGGGCAGATCCTGCCTCTCCAACCTGCTCTCCTTCTATGATCAGGTGACCCGCTTGGTGGATGTGGGGAGGCCTGTGGATGTGGTCTATCTGGACTTCAGCAAGGCCTTTGACACTGTCCCCCACAGCAAACTGCTGGCTAAGCTGTCAGCCCACGGCTTGGACGGCAACACTCTGTGCTGGGTTAGGAACTGGCTGGAGGGCCGAGCCCAGAGAGTGGTGGTGAATGGTGCCACATCCAGCTGGCGGCCGGTCACTAGTGGTGTCCCTCAGGGATCAGTGCTGGGCCCCATCCTCTTTAACATTTTCATAGATGATCTGGATGAGGGCATTGAGTCAGTCATCAGCAAGTTTGCAGATGATACAAAGCTGGGGGCAGATGTGTCTGAGTTGGAGGGCAGAAGGGCTCTGCAGCGGGACCTTGACCGCCTGGACAGATGGGCAGAGTCCAACGGGATGGCGTTCAATAAGTCCAAGTGCCGGGTGCTGCACTTTGGCCACAACAATCCCATGCAGAGCTACAGGCTGGGGTCGGAGTGGCTGGAGAGCAGCCAAACAGAAAGGGACCTGGGGGTGCTGATTGATACCCGCCTGAACATGAGCCAGCAGTGTGCCCAGGTGGCCAAGAGGGCCAATGGCATCCTGGCCTGCATCAGGAATGGTGTGGCCAGCAGGAGCAGGGAGGTCATTCTGCCCCTGTACTCTGCACTGGTTAGGCCGCACCTTGAGTACTGTGTCCAGTTCTGGGCCCCTCAATTTAGGAAGGACATTGAG
This sequence comes from Rhinopomastus cyanomelas, assembly GCA_013400115.1. Lineage (NCBI taxonomy): Eukaryota > Metazoa > Chordata > Aves > Bucerotiformes > Rhinopomastidae > Rhinopomastus > Rhinopomastus cyanomelas. The sequence continues at coordinate 136,330 of VXBP01000423.1, read as the reverse complement.
GTGCTTGAACGTGTCCAGAGAAGGGCAACGAGGCTGGTGAGGGGCCTTGAGCACAAGCCCTATGAGGAGAGGCTGAGGGAGCTGGGATTGTTTAGCCTTGAGAAGAGGAGGCTCAGGGGAGACCTTCTTGCTGTCTACAACTACCTGAGGGGTGGTTGTGGCCAGGAGGAGGTTGCTCTCTTCTCTCAGGCAGCCAGCACCAGAACAAGAGGACACAGCCTCAGGCTGCACCAGGGGAAATTTAGGCTTGAGGTGAGGAGAAAGTTCTTCACGGAGAGAGTCATTGGCCACTGGAATGGCCTGCCCAGGGAGGTGGTGGAGTCGCCAACTCTGGAGCTGTTCAAGGCAGGACTGGACGTGGCACTTGGTGCCATGGTCTAGCCTTGAGCTGTGTGGTGACAGGTTGGACTTGATGATCTATGAGGTCTCTTCCAACCTTGATAATACTGTGATACTGTGATACTGGAACCCAGTGACTTGTAGATGTGCACATAGTGCGTAGTGCAGATTGAAGTGAACATAGTGGTGCAGGTTGAAGATCAGAAGAACAGAGCTGTGCATAGCAAAAAGTCAGGGATTTACCACCTCCAAATGAGGCAGTTAGATCTAACAGTTACTTGGGGTTTCAGGTGATACAAAACTACCTTTTATTACTCTACCATTTGAGAACAGGGGGTCAGTTGTAAGTGCTTTGAAGTGATTGCATTTGCCACATTCCCTATATGATGATAGGAAAGTGAGACTGTTATTACCCAACTGTGTCAGATCTGCACAAATATCTTTTCTGAGTCTCAGCACTCACACACACTCAGGATTCTTCCATTGATGCATGTGCTGTCCAGATATCTCATTTCAAAAACACAGCTGGTGCCAAAGGATCACCTGGAGGTGTCCTCTTCTGATGATCTGTAAGATCAGGTCCCTGACACAGGTCACAGAAAAATCCCATGAGGCAGAATGAACCCAGGTGTTCAGATTAGAAGGGTCAAATCTGTTTCTCTAAGTGAGATACACGTATGTATGTTAATCTTTATGCATCTCAAAGTGCTGTTAGAAGAGGCTACAGACAGACTGACTACTCCTGTGGCCACACTTGTTCTCCCATGGGATTGCCTAGACTCACCTTACAAGGCAGCAGCTTCTCTCCAGACAATCCAGCTCCCTGGAGAACTGATAGATGTTAGATCAAGGGAAAGTCAAAGTATTTGCTCAAGGTAATACTATGCAGTGATGGAAGTGATGGGAGTGATCTGATGCTCAGGCTCCCTTCATGGTGGTACCTAATCACAGGAAGTGAGGTTTATGCTAAGTCCAAGTTTCAGTTAAATGAGGCAAATCTTTGCAAATGCTCAAGAGCACCAGCCAGGTAATAAATTAGTCCACTTACTCCTAACTTTTTCCCTTGGGGTGAATTTTCTCCACTAAAACCTCTATCTATTTGGGCTGAGGACTTCCAAACCAACAAGCAGGTAATCATAGATCGTAAAGATTTACTATCTTCACAAATGCAAAGCCACAACTCTGTGAATAGTCATTGTAAAATATACGAGTTAGTTCTGATGGACCGATTAGCAGACTTCAAATTTGCACAGGTACAGAGGCTGGCTTCAAAAATACATAAATAAATATTTAAAAATACACCAGCACTGCAAAACAACATGTGACCTGTCATTCAGATTTTATTTTTACAAATGGTCTTAAATTATTGTGATGCACAGAAAAGTCACTTTTAATTTGTACTCCCCATCTTAGGTAGCTTTTGATCAAAATTTTTCAATCAAATTGCAGCTGACTGACTCAGAAAAATTTAAATCCAAAGACACTGTTGGAATATATGACATAATTATTTTGCCTAATGGAAAAACATTAATTTTGATCACAGTCTTAAATTACTGCTGCCTTAAAGGCAAATGCTTTAGTATATTAAGGATTTGAAAACTGTGTGATTAGTGTTGTAAATCTTGAGCATAAAGGGCAAGGAGAGCTTGTATTTAGCCCATTATTTAATTCATCATTGAGAACAATTTTCAAATATTTAATTCTCTGTATCTTTTTTCGTGCATACATGTCCTGCTTTTCTTATGGGCTGAAATTATCTATTTCTCACTCAAATAAAAGTCTTTTAAACCTTTTTTCATGAAAAACAGAGGTGTACTTTATGGACAATGCAGGAAGTTGTATTAAATGCCTACAGAAATACTATGTTAATGGTAAGATATTTTATATTCTTATCAAAGTTTTTTTATATTCTTGTAAATATATATAATAATTTTATTCTTATAAAATATATTTAGTATTAAAATACTTGTATATATTTTAATAGAAAGTATTTCAACAATTGAAACTGGCTCTGTAAAGAGAAAGGGTCATAGTGATTTATTCTGAGATACATTTGTTAATTCTCAATTATTTTGTAATAATAATAATGCGTTTTTTTAATATCATGATGCTTCTTTTTAATATCAGTGGGAGGTTATTATTATGAACTGGCTTGATCCTAAGAAAATTTGTCATACTTTTAAAGTACGCAAGATAAAATTATCCCCATAGCTTTATGGCAATATAAAAGTAAATACTTTGATCTATACCCCTTATCACTCAGAAAAGCTTTATATACCTATTTTATTTTCCCTCATTGGCTAACTGTGGTGTGACATGACTCATGTCAGTTTGTACCTAACCACTTTGGTGGTGATCTACACCATTTTTTCTTCTACATCAGGGTGAGAGAAACGCAGTCCAACAGAGCAGCTAGTTGAAACTCTTCAAAAAGACTTTCAGTTTTCAGGGCAAGGCAGGGCATCTTTGAAAGCCAGATTTGCCTGGCAAAGGAAGGAATGTTGGTGTTTGGTGGTACTGACTACAGGCAAAAATAGTGATGAGGAACAAAGCAAGAAGGAAGAACCATTCGGAATTCTAGGCTGTACGAAAACCATGGAGATACAGAAAATTACTTGTGCAGCAACTGCAGGCGATCACAGTCTTTGCAGTGTGACAGATCTGTATGTTGAGAAACGATTGAGACCTTCTGGAAGAAGATTGGGTGCAAAAATCCCAAGGCTTGTCCTGATAATTACCAGCCATTGTTGACCATTTTCCCCAGTCCACCAGGTACCGGAGAATGAGGTCTATGAGCAGCTGTCAGGTCTCCCTGCCTGCAAAGGTTATCCTTTGGGTGTAAAGCCAGTTAAAATAGTTACGATGTTTGTGTCAAGAGATTGAAACAGATCTTCTTTGTCAGTGTAAGTCAGGAGTGACTGTACAAGACTCATGTTGGAGGCCGTATTAGAACACAATGAAAATAAATACAGGAATTTTTAGTGATCTTGCCCTGATCTCCTTCTACTTGTGTAATGTAGACGTGAAGAAGGAAACCCAGCAGTGCAATGAAGGAGTGACAAGCTGTTCTGATTTGTACGTGTGTTTGTTTATTGGTTTTAGGGGAAGTATGTGAACAGAATCTCCTGGATTTCTTTGGGTTAGGATTTAAGCTTGCAGTAGTATGTCAGGCTCAGCTGAAGCTCTGGATTGTATTAAGATCCAAGATGATGTCTTTCCAGTTAATGAAGTGCAGTTTTGATGCTGCTTCTTGGCAAAGATTGCCATTGTCTCCCGCATCTGTTTAGTGGGGATTTGGGTTTTTTTAATGCAAGATAGCAATAGCAAAGAAAGAAGAAAAAAGGTCCCTTGATAAAAAAGGCCATATTTCCAGATAAATTAAAAGAAAGCAGTCAGAACCTTCTAATTGTCAAATAATGTTTTATGCAAATGCCTTTGAAAGCACAACTGAACAAGGGAATGATTGTTTACCAGCAAACCTACTGGTTTAAAGATTTATGCTGCAGTTGCGATGCTCAAAGACTCAGGCTTTCAATGAGGCACCGAGATGGATCCTGAAGTCTTTCTAAGGCCTCTGCAAAACATCCTGTGTCTGCCACAGATTCCTGAATAGAACAATTTAAGTAACGTCTCAGAAAACAGCTAGAAACTCAGCATTTTGGGCACAATTTAAATGACTGGGCTTGTTGTTATGGTAATTTCATGAAAAAAAAAAGACCCTCAGAAATCAATTTGTTGTTTGCAGATAATTCCTCAAGCTGAGAAAGAAGCTGCTGGATTTTGGGTAGCTGGAGCTGCCACTAGAGAAGCTGTTGAGCTCTCTGTGTGCCAGTATTTAAAAATCAATGGGCTTGATTACACCATATCCAGAGGGTGGGAAGGAGTGAAGATGCTAATGGTGCAGCTTTGTATGATCTCAAGGTTTTCTCTCTGTTTCTTTCATAAACTCGGATGCACTTGCCTGGTAAAGAACCACTGCTTCTGCGTTCTCTAGGATGTGTAGGGAGGAGACTCTCTGTGCTTACAAACATGAGCTACAAAAGTCATACAGAACTTCAAACTAGGCTGGAAGAAGCTTCACAATGCCAATGGGAACAGAAAGAGTCAAAGTTGAATTTACCAAGCCAAAAAATGTGGTGAAGGAAAAGCTGTAATGTTAAATGTGTAACTGTACTGGAATCAGGCAAAGAAACCATGGAAAAGTAACAGCAGAGAAGAAACAATAGCAAAGTTGGTAAACCAGCTCCGTGCCAGACTAACTTTACCTCAGGACGAATTATAGCACCAAGAAACACTAGAAATTCTTTATTAGTCAAATCATACAGGTAGCATTGGGCACAAGCAGAAAAGGTTAGTACAGAGTTACTCTTGCTGGCAAGGTGTGGCCAAGTCTTCTGAGACTTCTGTACCCTGCAGGACAAGGGTAGGAGGTGTGTCTGCCAGTGACTTCACTCCATGCAGCTTCCACAGGGTTGCTTGGACTTGCAGCAGACCTCCTGTGCCCTCAGCGCTGTTACAGAGGATTTCACTGGAAGTCTCTGCAAGGCTCTCCTGGGAAAGACCTTGGCCCCAGAGACATTTGTGTGCATTCAGCTTGGCCCCCAGGCACAACATGCTGAAGTGAAGCTATTTGGTTAAGTCCATTCATTCCCCAGGCTCAATGGAAATGAGGTCCTGCATATTTTAGTACAATCGTGTGGTCTGTGAGTTGTGCTTGGTAACAGGGAGGAAAAGAAAATATTATTGTCCTCAGTTAATTGCTTCTTTGTGACAGGCTCACTTCAAAGACACTTTAGTCTCAAGTGCATCATGGTAGAGAAAACCCTGTATTAGTGGGTTTAAAACTTCCAATTTCCAGTGGCACAGATGAATAAATTCCATATAATGGAACGTTCTCCACTGAACACCTCCCCATGAGAAAGCAGAATCCAAAATTAGTTTGAGCTTTGGTTGGGGTGGGGTTTTATTTTTTTGTTTTGTCTATTTTAAAGTACTATTTTAATTAGGTGTTTCATTTAGCACATTTGGCTCCTCAAAATTACCTCAAGGGGATTCATATGTTAACAAACTACACAGCTGTTGTTTGTGAAACCAGCCTAGCACGAGCAGAGCATGTTGTGCAAAGATTTAAATGCTCTGTTGAAGAGGTCACTGCACTCCTTTGTCTGCTGTCAGTTATTAATAATGAGCCTACTACTTAATTTCAAACAATAAGGTAATTTTTTATTTTTTTTTGCATCAAATAATTTCTGGGTTGGTTTGGTTTGCTATAGGGAAGTGGCAATCAAAGGGCAACATGATTTAATGTGACTGATGTCACATTTTGGGTAGGGGGCTATCAGTAATGAAGTTTCAGGCTTTGGTGGTGGCCTGAAGAGGCTGCAGTGAGCAGAGATAACATTTGCAATGATAATTGGTTTATAAACAAGCCCTGATATGCTTCAAAAGCTTTAATTCTGACTTTCTTAAATTAGGCAGGCTTTGCTCCTGGCAAACAATAAACTGTTTTCATTTTAGGAATGTCACTTTATATTTAAGGAAATTAATAACTGGGAAATAAAATGTGAAAAAAAAGAATCTGTTTGGTAAATAAGGGCAAAGATTTATTTTTTTTTTTCCTACTAATATGAATAGAAGTCATGGTTGAGCATAACCTCAATTTTTAGAGGCCAGAGTGGCAGATTTTATGTGCTAAACCTGTTCTCACCATATCATAGAGATTAAGATTGGCCAAGCTTCCTGAGCAAGTGACTGTTCCTGGAACTTTCCTGACCATTGTGCTGCGAAGCAGCATTGGAAAACCCCATAAGCAGGAGATGGGCTGGGGACTGCTGCTCCACAAGCTCCTTACCCATAGCACATTTCATAGAATCATAGAATCATTAAGGTTGGAAGAGACCTACAAGATCATCCAGTCCAACTGTCAAGGTGACCCCATCATGCCCAGTAAACCATGTCCCCCAGGGCCACATCTACTTGATTTTTTGAACACCTCCAGAGAAGGCGACTCCACTACCTCCCTAGGCAGCCTGTCCTAATATCTGACAGTGAAGAGACTTTTCCTAACGCCCAATCTGAACCTCCCCTAGCACAACTTGAGGCCATTTCTTCTTGTTCAATCACTGGACTTGATAGAAGAGACCGACCCTCATCTCTCTACAACCTCCTTTCAGGTAGTTGTAAAGAGCAGTAAGGTCTCCTCTGAACGTCTTCTCCAGACTAAACAAATCCAGTTCCCTCAGTCTCTCCTCATCAGACTTGTTCTCTAGTGCCTTCAATAGCTTTTTTTCTTTACTTTTACCATCATTCTTGCTCATGAATCATTTGATCCTCTCAATATTTGTGTTTGTTTTCCTTAGTGTGCTTTATTATCGAAGACAACTTCCATCATTAATCACTGACATCAGATCAACCTCTATGGATCTGGATGTGTCACATAGTTTCCCTACGAAATTACTGAAAACCCCAACATTTCTGAAAGGTGGAAAGTTTAAAAGTATGTTTACACCCTCTTCACTACCATTCAGCTGACAGAAGACATCTTCTTGTCTTCCAGATGATATATCTTGTCTGCACTGTGACTCTGTAGCTCCAGTAGCTGTCTCCTGGGATGTGACTGGCCTTTCCGTAGGCAGCTAGGATTGGTAACAGATCAGAGAAAACTACTATTGATTTTAGGATCTCCAAATACAGACCTTGTTTATTAGCTGGTTCCCCAAAATATATGTTGATAGAAATTAGAGGTTCAGGAGGAAATGGATGGCAAGAGGGGTTCACTGATATTCCTAAAAACCTAAATCTCTAGCCAAGAGAGAAGGATGTCCTGTAAATGTTTAAGTAAAAAAATTTAAAGGTTCTTTTAATAACTAGTGGAATTTTCTAGATATTTCTACTGACAAGTCTACTGCTATTTCTGAAGACATAACAATCCCTGTGGAAAGGAATTTGGCCAAGAACATATCTAGTGATCAAGGTGTAACAACCTCACTCGTGAGCATTCAAGTAGCACCTAACCTACACAAGCACTTTCCTATTTCTGTGAACGAGCACTGATTTTCCAAGCTGGTTGTTAGACCCTTGTGTATCAATACTAATAACTCTGCTGCATCGCGGGGGATGCAGTGTAATTTCTGATGAAAACCCAACTCTTTTCCTGTATCAAAATGCACTTATTGTGCAGCCACATAATGACATTGCTCTTCCTTTTTATGGGCTCTGAAGATATCTCATTAAGAGTTTCACAAATTACCACCATAACTTATGCTGACATGCTTGTTTATCCTCATTGCTGAAGAAATCTGTCTGACAGCCCTAATGGAACAAACCAGGGATTTCCCAGCCTGTGATTCAGCATCCAGCTTCACTCAAACACCTTGATGGTAGCTTGAAGGTTTGATTAAGGCAAGGTGCGAGATGCTGCTCCAGACAAGCTCCAAGAAGAGCGGGGCATGCTACACATTTGCTGCTGTGAGGAAACTGTTGAGATGCTTTTCCTCCTCTCTCAGATCCACTATTTCAGCACTCTTCACCATCTGGTGAAACACTTCAGAGGAGAAAACAGTCTTGCAACATCTAATTTTGCCGTGGTTTTGGGAACATTATTTTAATGATCTTTGTGTCATTTAAGTGTGATTACTTGTCCTCCAAGGCTTTTCCTTTTTTTTTTGCACTGAAATAGTGTTGGAGTGTAGCCAGCTAGCTTTGAATTAAACAGTACAAAATACTATATTTTTATCAAGAAAAAGCTTAAAAGCAACATTTAAATTAGAGAATGTACCCGACACTTTGCATTCTGGTAGGTTGGTTGGTTGGTTGAGTTTTGGGGTTTTTTTTGTTGTTGTTTTGATCTTATTGTAGTAGTAGATAAATAAAATTAATTAAGCAAGCATAATTACCAGTTAAATTTTACAAAATACTGAAGAAATGAGGGCCTAATTCAAAGGGGTGGTAATGGTGTAAATAATTAAGTTAAATTGTTTTCATTTTCATGCTGCATATTGTTTCCTTCAGCTTGTAATGGAACAAGGCAAAGTATACGCAGCACTAGAACTAGACAAATAATAGAGAAATTTATTCATAAACACTTTGTGGATTGTAATTAGAAGTTCACTGCAGCAGCTCTCGCTAGTCTTTATTTATTTTTTCCCCCTCTAGTTTCTGTAAATATTTGCCTGAGTAAATTTTCCCTTTGAAGAATGTAGGCAGAAGCAGAATACATCAGAAAAGCATCATTAAATCATCAGTGTTTCTTGGTTTGAACAGCAACCGTGTCCCTAGCAGTGTCCACACCAAGGTCTGTGTCCTAAGCATGGATGAGACAAGCAGGGTCCTCTGCCTGGTGGGGGTTGTAGGTTGGAGGGCTCTTATTGAGTTGATGTGAGGTTAGTTATAGACTCACTGAATCATCCAAGTTGAAGGAGACCTCCAAGATCCTCATGTCCAATCATCAACTTGGCCCCACCACACCCACTAAACAATGTTCCATATATTGTCCCCAATGTCCCTGCTTGTTGTATGGAGGTTGGACTAGATGACCTTTGGAGATGCCTTCTAACTCATTACATTCTATGAGTCTACTAGTTTTTTGAACATCTTCAGGGGCAGAGACTCCACCACCTGCCTGAACAGCCTGTTTCAATACTTTACCACTCTTTTTGTGAAGGATTTTTTTTTTAATGTCTCATCTAAACCTCCCTTGGCACAACTGGAGGCCTTCTTTCATTACTTAATACTCTAAAAAGAGTTTTTCCGACCAGGAGATAAAAATTATGTGGCAGAAACTGACAATGGACCTGCTGAACCTCAGGGATCCAGCAGTGTTTTCTGCTAGAAGATGTTGCTGAGCAAATGCAGTTATTGCACAGGGTAAATATGGTGCTGAATGCAGGAGGAGGACATGATGGCTTTGGTTCAGCATTGGGTCACTTTTATTCAATGTTGCAATAACTCAGAGAAGTCATGGGCTCAAGAGATGCTTCAAGGGGTGAGTGTTTGCTGTGGCACAGCTTGGAACACCAGGTAATGTACTGAAAGGAGCACTCTGAGCAAGCACCACATCAGCAGCTCCAGGGCTCCAAAGTTTTTATGTAACTACCTTTTGACTTATTTTGAGCATAGTATAAATTCATTAAAATTATCTCTTTGAGAATGTAGGGACACAGAAGGTGGAGCCGAATACATCTGCCATTCAGCATTCAGGTTTAAAGAAGTAAGAGGTAGCATTAGGATTACCTGGGCTTACTCAGGTTAGGGAGAAGCTTGTTCTGCTCCAATGCATCTACCTAGACCCTGTGTTATTAGCCCCTAACAGGAGCAGCAGAATTGCTGACAGTACAGCCTGTGTGTACATGTCGGTACATGCTGGTGGGCGAGGCAATGCAAACCGTGAAGTAAAAATCTCAGCTTGATGTGGACTCCTTAGGTCTGCTAATTCACTGCGTGTTCTTCCAGCAGCCAGGGCTGCAAACTGCAGCTGGTGCTTTAGTTCACCTCACGCTGCAGTGGAGCACAGCTTCTGCACAGCTTCTGCATAGCACTACTGGCCTCTGCTGCCAGCATGGGAGAGGAGGCAAGCAGAGAGGCTGTGCGGGCGCTTACCACATTTCTGCTTCTCCAGAGGGCCTCCTGATCCCCATGTATGAGCTGGAGGAAAGGCAATCTTTCATCTTCACCTTATTTCCACGCTGACAAATAAAGGTCAAGGCTCTCGTGCTGTAGTCAGCTCTGTACGAGCTTTGAACAAACTCCCTGAAATGTGATTGTAATTAGTTTCCTTTCAGTCTCGATGCAAACAGTGATCTTAAAATGCCAGGACCGTAGCAGCGCATACGATTAACAAGCACACAGAAAGGAAGGCAGTCTATGGAAAAAATATGGGTAGAAACAAACAAAATGCAAATGTTGCACTTCTTTAAATTTTACTATCCTCCCTGCTCTTCATAAAACACTGTAGACATCGTTTGATTATATTTTTAGTCTAGGGAATTAATTTTTAACTAGGCAACTCATTTCTATCTTCTGATTATACTTCCTCACAATGGCCTGTAGGTCTGAACTAAAAAATCACAGTTTTAATTGAGCTAATGATGCCCAGATCTCAAATTAATCTCACTTATGTGTGTGTCATGCCATGCAATGTGTGCTTTAGCTGCAGGCAACGTGTGCATCTCTTCGTACCAATAATTTCTCCAGGAGACTGAGGGAGTTAATCCCGGCTATTGATAAGACAGACTCCGGCTATTGTCACCACCTAGGCGACTTCTTGGAGGTGACTGATGTCAACGCAACAAGTGGAGGGGAAAAAAAGACCACAAAACCAGTGGTATTCTCACTTCTCTGATTTCACCTCTGTCCTTTCAAGGGCATAGCCGTAACTCACAGAGGAGCCCAGGATACAGCAGCCATGAGAGGTGTGATCTGGCCACATCTCAGCCCCTGGTCCAGCTCTCATCTGGACCCATGAATGGGTAGGAACATCTCCCAGAGAGGCAGCAATTCTCATACCAAGCTGAGAAAGGACAAATGGGAAGCTCCTCCTCTTCCAGCAGAAGAAACAGAGAGAGAGAAAGGAGAAATTGCATGAAGAGATAATTTTGTTTGTTCGAATATTGGGTTGCATTTTCTATCTAGGCAAACAGCCATTTTTTCCCAATGGCCAAAAAAATTCACTTTACTAAGATACAGGTCTTTAAAACATTTTTCAGAGAACAAGGCCATGGTCAAAACACAGAGGGTTTCTGCCTGTGCTGAGATAAAACAGAGAAGAGTATAAGGAGGAGGAACACTGTTGAACAGTCTGCAGGTTGCTGCTTCCTGCCTGCCCTACAGACTGGCTTCATCCTACAGCACCCTGACCCAGACACACAGGGGCAGCTCAACCTTGACATCATTGTCTGAGCCCAAAGTGCTCACCTATATCAACCCCAACATTCTTTGTGCTGTTCTCCACAGAATTTTAGCTTAGATACTGCTGGTTTAGAAGAACATGAGACACTCTCCTTATTCAGAGTTTGTGGGACCCAACATCCAGGGAGCAGAGCTCTGCCTGTTTATTTCACCCTGTATCCACCATCCCAGTCCCTCTACCTACTCAAATCCACTTTCAATGTAGTGGTGAAGAACTGTTTGTTGTAAAAAAAGTTTCAGGTTTGTGATGAAAGATGTGACCTTTCTTGCCAGCAAGAGTCTCTTTTAATTGATTAGTAAACATGAGGTAGGATATGGGAGCACGCTGGTGTTAACGTGGTACTGCCACAGGCTCTGTACATCAAATATTTTTTCCTTTATTTTGAACATCCTGTTAACGAGAAAAATACTCTAATCAAAGAAAAGTGTTTTCTTAGATTCTCTTCAGAGCGTTATTTGCAGCTTCGGATTAACATGCTCAGTTATGTCTGGTTTGTTCCTAAATGAGGGGGAAAAAAAGAGAAGTTTCACCAAATTATGAAGTGAACCTCTTCATGACTATTAAGCAACATCTAGTATTAATTATTTAATCATTTATTAAAGTATTTTTCATAGGTGAAAAGAACTTCCTCTCACTAAACACCTTCACACCGCAGAATGAGTTCTCAAAGCAAGCACAAGCCATGAGGCCTTTGCCTTGGCAGGTAAGAACCCTCTCAAAAAAGCCACTGGAGAGGCTAGTGTGTCTCAGAGCAAGAAGCGGTGTTTCTTTATGCATCCTGACACTGCAGTAAATGTCTGCTAAAGAATCACATGCTGACTAAGTATAAGAGGGGTGTGCAAATGCTGCAGAGACAGCAGTGGATGAGTGGTGGACATGGGTAATTTGGGTGTTGGACCTTAAAATAGAATCATAGAATGTATTGAGATGGAAAGGACCACAAAAGGTCATCTAGTCCAACACAATGAGCAGGGGCATCGCTCACTAGACCACATTGCCAAGAACCCCATCAGCCTGATCTTGTATGTCTCCAGGGATGGGCCTTCCACCATCTTTCTAGGCAACCTGTTCTCCAGGCACCCTCAGATTAAAGAACTTTTTCCTAATGTCCAGCAGAAATCTCCACTTTTCCAGCTTAAAACAAAGACCCTCTGTCCTGTCTTTCCGTGCCTTATTAGACAGTTCTTCTCCAGCCTTCTGTTCAGGTATCAGAAGGTCACTATAAGATCCCCTCAGAGCCTTATCTTCTTCAGACTGAACAAACTCAACTCTCTCAGCCTGTTTGTGTAAGAGAGGTGCTCCAGCCCCCTGATCATTTTTGTGGCCTTCTCTGGACTCACTCCCACAGGTCTTTGTCCTTCTCATATCGAGTGCTTTAGAAATGGATACAAGTCCAGGTGTGGTGTCACCAGGGCAGAGTAGAGGGGCAGAATTACCTCTCTCTATCTTCTGGCCACACTTGTTTTGATGCAGCCCAGGATGCATTTGGGTTTCTGGGCTGCAATTGCACATTGAACCTTGGGGGGCCTTTTTTGGTTCTGCTTCCTTGAGAGCAATTACCTACCTGTTGGGTGAGGATTGGTTCAGCTGAGATCTCCTCGGCTGCTGGGAGAAGCCTCTCTCACTGCCATGGCATTGCATTTTGGGGAACCCAGCCACACCCGGGCTTCCCCTCCCAGTGCTCCCAGCTCTGCTCCCCACAGAGGCACCAGCCCACGCTTGGCAGGTGGACAAGGCAGCAGAAACTGCTGATCACTGATGCAAGATTCCATCACCACATCTTCAGGAGACTCCCCGAGGCAAGGAGGCTCCTGAGGTTTCCTGAGAAGAGTGAACAACATCAGCAAAAAATGCAGCAATCGCAGCTGCTGGGAGAACACATGCTGGCAGGGGATTCACTGAGTGTTTGGGGGGCTCATGCAAAACACTCCTATTTCCAAAATTTCCTGTGAGCCAACCTGAATTAATTCTCAAGCATAACACATTCTAACAATATTATCAACTAGAGTGAACTTACAGTTTGCATCCTTCCATTTTGCTGCTTCTTTTGCAATTAAAGCTTTTTTCCTCATCTGCTCTTGTGCAGTGCGCAGGGGGTTGTGCTCACTTCAGCTATGACATGGACATGCTTATTTCATAGGTGCATCTTCCAGTCATCAGCACTCTTGAGAGCACTTACTGCTGTTTTCATAAAATGCATCTGGACAAATGTTACAAACTGCTGAATGAGATTGGACGGCAAACACCTGAATGAGAAGAGACTTGGAAATTCCTTCTGCAGGATGTAAGAAGGCACATGGTCATGGATCCTATGAATTACTGCCATAATGCAAACTTACACTTTGACAGCTATAACTTTCTTTTCAGAATCTTGGCAATAGATGCTTATCTTATCATAGAATCATAAAATGGTTTGGGTTGGAAGGGACATCAGAGAACACCGTACCATGGGCAAGGACATATACCTCACCAGACCAAGTTGCCCACAGCCCCATCTAACCTGGCACTGAACATTTCCAGGACTGATGGTGCAGCCACAACCTCCCTCAGAAGCCTGTTCCAGTGCCTCAGCACCCTCACAGGGAGGAATGTCCTCCTAATATCTGATCTAAATCTACCCTCATCTAGCTTGAAGCCATTTTCCTTGGTCCTGTTTTCATATTCTTTATATAGTATTTCATCCAGACACTTACCACTACACCCCAGTATGGGTGGGATACAGAAAATCACTTGGCAGCAAGGACTATCTGTCTGTCTCCATCACCAGAAAAGAGAAATAGTCTTGAAGTATTGGAAGTTTTTTTCATACTTCAGCAGCTAAGCCTTATACTATTGAGATGTGGATGAGGATGATGAGGATTAAGTACTTTCTCTAGGAGCAATGAAGAAGTCTTAATATTTTTAAGTCCATTAAAAAGACTTTTTCACACAAAGAAATGTAGATGCCTTCAAGGATAAGCTTCTTGCTACCTAACAAAGTCCCTCTCTATACACACAGAGGCTTGGTGATCTTTTTTTGGTGTAGCTCCCAATTTCACTGTTTATACCCCTTCCATCAGCTGTCCTGTAACAGCATTTCAAGATGTGATCAGTCTTTCATTTGAAAATCATGAGTCACATCAAAAATGAATGAGAACTAGCTGGTCAAACTACTTACAGCAAGGATGCAAACACTGAGAAAGACAAGATGAGGACAGCAGTAATCACCAATGGATGAGAACCAGGGACATGACAAGAAACTTTCAGATTTGCATTGAATGTTGTTCCTTGGTGAGTCCATGCCCATCTGTCAGCTTCATTTGGGGCTACACTCCCTGATTAATACTGATAGTGAGTATATGACTCAAACAAATTAATATTTTTGCTAAATGTTTTCTGTCACATCATGTTATTCCACTGTAGTTTCTGCACCATATGTACTAACATGATGTGGTGTTACATAGCATGATGCAGCCTAAATGACATAATGTGACATGACACAGAAGCATTACTCTGGTTTCGGGATAAACACCTGCTTTTAGCAGTTATCTTGTCTGCTGGAAGCAGCTTCGTGAAACATGTAGCCTGGGTCCTGCTACAGCACATTGCACTTTGCTAGGTTTATGTCTCTGATGCTTTCCATAATGCCTACTTTGTTCTTTTTTTTCATTCCAGTTGCCCTTACAGGGTTGTTTGGTTTTTTTTTGGGGGGGGTGTTCTTTTTGTTAGAAGGAAAAAATTGTCTTGCAAACATTGAGGCAAAAGTAACTCATCTAAACCCTGAAGGGAGACACTTACAGAAAAAAATCTTCCTATGGAATGAAAACAGTGTCTCTGTTAACAGCAAATAACATATTTCCACAAAAGTAGTAACAATAGTAGCAGTACCAAAGTTTATAAGGTTTGCGTTTCCTTCAAAAACTTCAGCAGAGTGTTGTAAGTGGAAACTGGGTAGAAATAAACTCTCCTGGGAGAAATACAGACACAGGTGAGGTAAAAATTTAACTACTACTGGTTTTGCACTTTTATGAATGGTAACATTTTCAATAAGAATAGTCAAAGTTGGTGTTTCCCTAGAATTTTCGTTCAATATTCTTGACCTGACTAACAGAAATATTAACAGCAGTGGAAAATGAAACAGCTGCTTCGGTTATTTAAAAAATAAACTAATTTATTTACATTGAATATATTCTTTCCATCCAAAATTCCTTCCATCTGTTTGTGAATGTGTGAAAGATAATTAAATTGCCAGCCAAAGCTTTTTACTTCTCATTTCAAGGACCTTCAGCTCAAGCTAGAGGAGCTTCATCCTCCACATCCTCATTACAAAAGTGTTCTTCTGAAGCACAGGGAAGGGGAATGAAACACTAGTGACCTCCAGCAAAACAGGCAACAAAATTTTAAAACCAAGATGGATTTTGGAGAAAAATAAAATAATTACACTTGGATCACCATGATCTCTTCAAAAGGGAAACCATATATGTGGTTTCAGCAAGCTGGAGCTTAAGAAGCTTTTGATGTGTTTGTGGTATACCTGACACATTCAGACAGTCTACAGCTGTCACTAGGACCTTATAAAGGTTCCAACAGCCGTTCTTAACTAGGAAAGCCAACGCCTCCTTGGAATTAAACCTTGCAAAAGAGGTCAAGGACAACAAAAAGGGCTTCTTGAAATACATTGTAGGTAAAACTAAAACTAGAGGCAATGTAGGCCCCCTTGCTGAATGACGTCGGTGCCCTGAAGACAGAGGATACAGAGAAAGCAGAGATACTCAACACCTTCTTTGCTTCTGCCTATATTTCTGAGGGCTGTGCTGATATCAAGCCCCAGACCGCTGAGCCTCCAGAGGAAGTTAAGACAAGAGAGGAGCCTGCCTTTCTTGATGACGACTGTGTTAGGGATAAGTTGATCTAACTGGATGTA
Source organism: Rhinopomastus cyanomelas (assembly GCA_013400115.1). Classification (NCBI taxonomy): domain Eukaryota; kingdom Metazoa; phylum Chordata; class Aves; order Bucerotiformes; family Rhinopomastidae; genus Rhinopomastus; species Rhinopomastus cyanomelas. The sequence goes on along the minus strand of VXBP01000423.1, from coordinate 120,182 downwards.
CATAAATCCATGGGCCCAGTTGGGATGCACCCGTGCTTGCTAAGGTACACAGCAGAAGTTATTGCTAAGACACTCTCCATCATCTTTTCTAAGCCAAAGGGGATCAGGGGAGGTGCCCAGGGACANTGGGTGGTGTCGCTGATACCCTAGCAGACTGTGCTACCCTTCAGTGAGACCTGGACAGGCTGGAGAGCTGGGCAGAGAGAAATGTAATGAAGTATAGCAAGGGTAAGTGTAGAGTCTTGCATCTGGGCAAGAACAACCCCAGGTACCTGTGGAGATCTCAGAAAGCTGGTCAATACTGTTTAGTGAGTCTGAACGGATTGTTAGGCCTTGGAACAAATGAACAGAACTGTGAGTGGAATCTTACAAAAAGGGAAGTAGATGCACAAATGGACTGAAAAACAACATGTGTTTTAGGATGAGCTAAGAATGTGGTTTAACAAATATAGGAGTAGATGATAAGGCTAGAAGAAATGCTAAGGCAGGCTATTGTGCAAACTTCAGTGTAAGCTGTTTCTATAATTGAATTGTAACGCCTTTAAGCAACTTTCAAGTATGGGAAAAAGGAAAATGATTGGTTGTGGACCACTATCTAACAATTGCCAATAACTTTTGTAAAGTATATAAACCTCGGTATTTTGTTGAATAAACGGCTTCTGATGCTTCACCATCAGTCATCTCTGCCTTGATAATTCCCGACATGTACCAGTATAGGTTGAGGACTGACCTGCTGGAGAGCAGTGTAGGACAAAGGGACCTGGGGGTCCTTGTGAACAGCAGGATGAACATGAGCCAGCAATGTGCTCTTGTGGCCAAGAGGGCCAACAGCATCCTGGGGTGGATCAGAGTGGGGGTGGTTAGCAGATCGGGAGAGGTTCTTCTCCCCCTCTACTCTACACTAGTGAGAGCACATCTGGAGTATTGTGTCCACTTCTGGTCCCCTCAGTTCCAGAAGGACATAGAGCTGCTGGAGGGAGTCCCGTGTAGGGCAATGAGGATGATGAAGGAAGTGGAGCACCTCCCTTAGGACGAGAGGCTGAGGGAGCTGGTTCTCTTTAGCTTGGAGGAGAGGAGACTGAGGGGTGACCTCATTAATGTCTATAAATATGTGAAGGGTGGGTGTCAGGAGGATGGAACTAGGCTCTTCTTGGTATCATCCAGTGATAGGACAAGGGTCAATGGGTGTAAGCTGGAACATAGGAGGTTCCATATAAATATCAGAAGGAACTTCTTCACAGTGAGCTTGCTGGAGCACTGGAAGGGGTTGCCTAGGGTGGTTGTGGAGTCTCCTTCTCTGGAGATGTTTAAGACCCACCTGGATGTGTTCCTGTGTGACTTGGTGGTAGGTGATCCTGCTGTGTCAGGGGGATTGGACTAGATGATATTTCAACATCCCTTCCAATCTCTAATGTTCTGTGAGTTTGTGATTCTGTGATTCCTCTTGCCCTTTACCCACAAAAAGATGCCACCTTGAAACATGATGTGCAATCCTCAAGTTTCTAAGAGGTGTCACAAATGTGGGGCTGGAGTTGTGGCCAGTGAGGAGGAGGAAAGTCTTAAGAAGGAAATTCTGGAAGAAGGGAAACAGGCTGATGGTTTCCCAAAATCTGCCTTCCCCTAGGGACTCCACTGTGGTGCCAGCACCATGGCCCTGGGGACCTCTTTGCTCCTCCTTCATTGGCCACAGTCTCTGGCAGCAGAGCAGTGGGAGTGAGGTGCTCCTGGTTAAGGGGAGCCAATGGTCTCATAGCACAGACAGCCAAATCTTATGCTTTTTCCAAATGCAATGAACCTTTTGACCTTTGGCAAAAATTAAACACTTGGAGGGACTGGGCAAAGCCAATTTTAATTTATAATAAAAGTGAGGATACTTGCATTTTGACAAAGACCCCAAAGAGCTCCCTTGCTCTGTGAGCCTGGCAAACTGGCAATGTATTTTAATGTATTTATTTGATTATGCATTCATTCTATTCAGTCATTCATTCAGACACTTGTTCATTCATCCCTGTCCTTTTGCAGGAAGAGACCATAAGCCAGCAGTGGCATACTTCTTCACTGTCCTGATTTACAGCGTCATCGAGTTTGTGTCCATAAATCTCTCTGGCTGTTCTCCATCCAGCATTACCCCTCATTAGTGACTGGGATTTAAAAAAAGGATTAAAAATAATATCAGATTATAGATAGATAGATTTGTGTATTGGTTGCAGTGCTTTGATTAAAGTCCTAGGCTGGTGGTTGTTTAGGGTTTTTTCAGTTTAAGACCTCTTGTATTCACAGTTCTTTAGATTTTGCAATTATTTATCACAAACAATACCTGACTTTCTATGATCTGGCCCAACAACTCTGCTATCAGTACTGAATGATGAGGTCCCCACTGCCCACCCAGCAGCGGTTGATATACTCCAGTGAGCCTGGATCTCACGTCTGTTTTCATTGCATCCGTGGGACCTTTTGGTGTTGTTGAGCTCAGCCTCAAGAGGAGGAGGCTCCAAGGAGACCTTATAGTGACCTTCCAATCCCTGAAAGGGGCCTGACAGAAGACTGGGTTCACAAGGACAGGGAACAATAGGATGAGAAGTCATGGTTTGAAGCTGGAAAAGGGCAGATTTAGTCTGGACATCAGGAAAAAGTTCTTTAATATGAGGGGGTTGGGTCAGATGCCTAGAGAGAAGGTGGAGGCCCCATCCCTGGAGACATCCAAGGTCAGGCTTGATGGGGCTCTGGGCAATCTGATCTAGTGACTGATGTCCCTGCTCACTGTAGGGAGGTTGGACTAAATGGCTTGTGGAGACTCCTTCCAACCCTATGGTGATTCCAAGATTCTATGATTTATTTTAAAAGTAACCTCTCAGGTGGGACGATCCCTGCTTTGGCTGCTGGCAGGTAGCAACCATATGGGTTGTGTCTAGGGTTACCTCACCATCACTGTACATCTCACCCTAAACACGTACATCTGCCCCTGTGTATGTCCTACACAGAGGCATACTTTCTCTGAAGGGGAACTACTCTTTGAGATGGGGTTACTCACTGTCTAATAGTTTCTAGAACAACTTTCCTCCCATATCTCTGAAATAGCCTTAATTGTTCCTGCAGACAACTCACAACGTCATTGTGTCCCTGAAATGTTAATCTTGTGAAAAATATTTGACAGTGCACTAACATCTCAGAAATTTGTAATCACAAGGACTGTAATAAATACATAAATATCCTGCTTACTCTTAAAACTCCTAGAATAATTCTTTGTTACCAGTCTGGTGTTTTCCCATCCTTAGTTGTTTTTTTTACCTGGTGGCAGGAGATCATAGAATCATGGAATCATTATGGATTGGAAAGGACCTTGAAAGATCATCTAGTCCAATCCCCCCTGCCACAGCAGAAAAAAAGGGTGTGGGGTTTCGTTTTTTTCAATAAGGCACTTTGAAAGAAAAGGTATTTTGATATCACATATAACTTGGTATTATATATAAAATTATGTCCCTTGCATTTCTCACTCATTTGCATGTCTTCAGGGCACCAAAGGACAGAGACCCTGAGTGGCACAACCTGTCATTTGCAGTTGGGTCAGAAATAGTCCCCAGCAAACAGAAAAGACAACACTGCAGTTCCCATAGTGCAGGGCCATAGTTGCCCTACAGTTGCAACCTCCTTTTCTTAAATAAACCCCCCCTGTTTGAAAGGAATTACAATGCCATATGAGTTGAAAATGTGTTTAAAACCATTTTGGTTGATAAAATGGGAAATTTAAAATACCTATGTTCCTCTGACATCAGCAACCCTATTAAAGCCATGGAAATTATGGAATAACTTTAATTAAAGTTATTAATTCTGTTGGTTAGTCCTTACTAGCTTGGAAGGTCTGTTACATTAAACAGTCTGGCATTGACTGGTATTGATATTAGACCTTTTCCAGGCCTGTAGGCTCTTCTTACTGTGCTGCCTTTTCAAATCATTGGGGAAAAATAAATCATCAGCTTAAAAAAAAACCCCTAGAGGCAGACAGCCCATTTCAGATTACTTCAGTACGGGTGTTTGCTGCAACAGCCAAATGTTCCTGTTCAAATCATGGTCTATTTTCCTCCTGAAAAATTCAGGTTATCAGCAGAAGAATTAGACAAAGGCAGAGCTGGGGAGAGAATTTAGATCTGGGCTCCAACATGCATTGGAAATTGGGGGATCACTTTGGTTCAATAATAATTGTTTTCTTGAAAGTATGGTTTCTTTATACATTTCTGTACCAGGGATTTACTGCATAGTTTAGTAGAAAACAGCAAAAAAATTTACAATTTAATTCAGAGGAACTTGAAGGCTGGGGATCATCAGGGAAAGAACAGTTGCATTGCTTATATTTTTCCATCCAGAATATACTGTTTTCTACACTGCTATTCCCTTATTTTCAGTGTGTTTTTAAATATCTTTTTCATATTTGGGCCCAAAAAGCTTGAAAAGTGTGAGTCTTTTTTTTTTTGCTAAAAGAACAGTATTGGGGGCTACAGGAAAGTTGGAGAGGAACTTTTTATGAGGCACTCTAGTAATAGGATAAGGGAGATGGTTTCAGGCTAAAAGACAGAAGATTTAGATCAGATCTGAGGAAGAAATTCCTCCCTGTGAAGGTGCTGAGGCACTGGAACAGGTTGCCCAGGGAGATTTTGGCTGCTCCATCCCTAGAAGTGTTGAAGGCCAGGCTGAATGGGGCTCTGGACAACCTGGTCTGGTGAGAGGTGTCCCTGCCAATGTAAGGGGGCTGGAACTGGATGATGTCTGAGGTCCCTTTCAACCTAAACCATACTATCATTCTATGGTATTATATTTCTATGATCTCAGTACAGAAGTGTCTCCAGTTTGTGCTTATAGTCCTCTAAACTGGTAAAACTATGCTGTTAGAATAGCACAAGTGTGGGTTTGTGAACTTGCAATGCATGTTCCAAAACCAGAACTTTATATGTCACGTAGCTGTAAAATGTGGCCATTCCACAGGTGCTTCACAGTCTGGACCATGTTTCACCTTATAACAATTCTTCACGATATGAAAAAACTTCCCCCTCAATTGGATAATGAGCTCACAGGGGGTGACTGTGCACAAGGTGTCTCACGAAATCTGTGACACCACGGGCATGTGAACCTGTGTCTTCAAAGCCCTGGAACTCCAATTGCTGCAGCACCTTCCTTCTTCCATGGCTTGTTTTCTCCTCAATCCTCTTTAATGCAGGCTCTCAAGCCAGAAAATAGCCAAAACTTTTCAATAGGTTAAACTGTTAAACCACCCTATTTGTTAAAACATTTACTGAGAAGAATCTGGAGGCTGTTGTGTATGCACTATGCATTTCCTCGTCCGTGGTACTACACTCTGAAATGCTGGATTTCCTCTTTGAGGAAAAGATTTATTCAACTGACTCCTTTCCACATACTAGAATCCTAAAGAGGATGTTTTTTACTTCTCACTAAACATCATCACTCAACATAGCAGATAGCTGAGAAATGAACTTTTTTAAAGTATTTAAAATATTTGAATTAACACAGAACACATTTAGTCTGGACAAACTTCTAAGATTACAATCTGAAATATCACCAAAATATGAAATCTTATGAAAGAGTTAGCTCTGAAATCCTTATAGAAAGACTATTCTGTAATATGTGCAATTATAATTAATATATTGTGTAAGTATTTAAAGCATCACGTTAAATATGTAGGGATTATATATAACTGGATAAATTTGGATAAATATATAACTTGATAACTATGATATCCAGTTGTGAAATCCAGTGATATCTTCTCCAGATAATAAAATCAGGTGGACTGAATGTGTATACTCCCTTCTTGAATGACAGATGCTTAGAGGTCATTACTTGTTCACTCATGTTTTTGTATTTTCAAATACATATTTAAAGCCTGAGAGTTGCTTCCAAAGATTAGCAACCCCCCTTCAGCTTGTTATTGGCTATTTTTAACTTAATTATATCAATATATCTACACCAGGAACACCTTTAGCCCAGTGATGTTAGTCGGCATTAGCAGAGATTTATTTTTTTGCACAGCTTCTGTTTGTCCTACGTGTGCCACAGCTGCCTGTTGAAGCAGCACAGCAAAGGCTTTGGGGATTTCCCAACAATAAAGTTGAAATCTCTTTCCTGGTTAGTATTCAGCAATGCTATAACATTTAGCAGACATTTTCCTTTCTCCCAGCTTTCAATAGGCTACATTTATCAGCATGGAGTAGCAATCAACATGTATTTGCTCATGTATTTATATAAGTCAGCTGCAAGCTTCCTCGTTATTTGCAATTCTTCCTTTAAAAAAATCTTTTCTGTCTTTGTTCTCAGTCAGGAAATTCTGGGGGATATATTATGTGTGTGTGGTTCTGTGTGGAAAGTACTTCTTGGTGTGTAATAAATATTATTGCTGATATTTCATAAATAGCCAAGTGAACTCTTTCTCCAACCCCTGATTTCATCCATCCCCAGATGTATTTGGTGTTAGCATTAGAGAATTAGATAAATTATCTTTAAAAAGAAAAAAGATTGTTATTTGTACCTCTGTACTTTAAACTCCCAGTTTCCTACTGGGAGCTAAATTCTCATTCTGCTGGGTTCTTGAGGAAGAGACAACAATGTACTCCACAAACCTCTGACTGTGATCTAAGGGAACTGTCCTCATGTAACCGAGAATGGAGAGCATGGCCTTTCTGGGAACTGTATGGTGTGGCACTGGAAATGCCTCTGTTCATCACACATTGTTTAACTAACACAGCTGAGGTGCTGAACAAGCAGCCAAAAATGGGGGGGATGATGAGGAATGGCTGCTTGCAAAACAACAGTGATCCCAAATCATGGTTTCACCAGGGAAACATTTCACTTGCATCTCTGATGTCTAGTCACTTACCCCTCTAGTCATGTTTTTCCAGGATTCACTATCCTTGAGAAAAGCCTTGACAATTTAATTTTAATAAGTCACAATTCGATTTATTTAGTGCAGCTTTGCTTAGCCAGTTGGTTGCACCTCCAAACAGTCATGAAAGGCAATTACCAGACGTGAGGCACTTGAAATCTTATTATGGCCTAAAATATATTATCTAAATCCACTCCGCCATTCCACTTATACCATAATCTCCCAAGGTCACACCCTTCACTTTCTGAAACGCGCACCTCTCCACTATAGACTTTACAATTATGGTCACAGATTGGAGGGGGCTTATTTTCACCATAAAGGGAAGGGAGTCTTGAATATGTTGTACATGAAGTAAAGTTTTATGTGACTGGGCAGAGTTAAAAATTTTGAACTAATGATTCAATAAATGTTCAAACTATGCATTAATTTATCTTTCCTCTGTATGCTATTGACTGGTCCCACCAAAGATTTAAGACCAACAATCCATGCTTTTATATCAAACCACGGAATTATTTTTTTAAATAATATCCGTCACAGAAAAGTACTTTGGCACCTGTATGACCCCTACGGTCTCCTATTTAATGTTCATTTACTGTTAGAACTGAGTTTCTGGAATAAAATACATTGATCTGTGTCAGGATCCTGAAAACTGAAGACCTGAGGTTTAAGAACTGAGTCTACTAATATGCTTTAAACTTATATTTATAATACATGAATATAATTATATATATACATATTTAATTTTATTTTGCATGTAAGTATATAAATAGCTTTATATTTAGAAATTATAAATTTATACTTATAATATATAAAATAAATTTAAAATTTATTTAAAAGCTAATAATATGCTTTAAAATGAGCCAAGATTTTTATTGGACTTTGGTTCAGGCTCTCACAACCTTAACCCCAGATAAAATTTATCCAAATAAACCACAAAATAAAACTTAAATTTTTGCCTGGGCAAGTTTAAAAAAAAATCTGTGATGATAATGATGATTATGATTATTATTATTACTAAAGATTAATCCTTTGTCCAGTGGGATATCCCTCCAGGGGCTGCAGTCTGGAATTTCTATTTTACAGAGCAACCACCAAATGCAGTGAAATAGAAATGAGTTGGTGAAAGCTCAGTAAAAGTGATTCAGAGTTGAACAGATTCATTCACATTTCCCTTCTCTGCTTGTAGATGCAGAATACATGTAGGTAGTTCAGTAGAGCAATAATTGTACGACAACGTCAAGAGTGGTCTAAAAGTACCTGAGGCAAACACCCTGAGGACGGGAGGGATCCTTTGGGGCTACAAGTAGGATGAATGGGATTAGAGCGGAAATGAGCTGAATATTAAGAAGAAATTACTCCCAGCAGCAAAATCAGCTACACTAAAGCAGTCTCCCAAGGGATGCAGTAGAAGCGGTGCCATTTGACATCGCTAAAGAGAGATTTGGCAAACTGTTAGAAACAAGGTGTGGAGAAGGATTTTACACCTGCAGGGAGATTGTGAGGACAACCTAAAACAACCTCACTAAATCCCTGACCTTCCTAATTGCTTGTGCTTACTTACAAGTAGCATGAATGAGGTCCCCATAAACATAATTACATTCCATAAATTCTCACATAGCAATTTTATATTTTAAAAGATGTATATTTGTTTAATATTTCTCAAGAAATGCTTCTCCGTAGAGGCCAGCGTCATAATCAAAAACTACTTAATCTGATCCCTTGAGATCTTTCCATACATATCTATCCCAAAGCAATCTGAAATATAAACTTATTCAAAGTAAGTCTGGCAGGAGGAAAACTGGAATGGTTTTCCTGGTCAAATCCCAGTGGGAGGGGCTGAGTCTGACTCCAGCTGTGTCAGCTCCATGGTTGTGGAGGAACGAAGAGTTTTGGTGTTGTGGTGTTTACCAGCAGCTGGGCAATCTGGAGGAAGCCAGATGAGGTTTCTAGCCCCTGATGAAGTGCCCAGGGCCTAAGCAATACAAGAGTTAAGTCTGGCCCTTATTAAGTGATAGAATCACAGAAAAGTTTAGGTTGGAAGGGACCTGAGAGATATCTAGTTCCAACACCCCCGCCATGGGCAGGGATACCTGTCACCAGACAAGGTTGCCCAGAGAAAGGCCCCAGTAGTGGCCTTTTCTCTATTATCTAAATCTCAGCTTTGTCATACTATATTTCTCTGAATACAAAAATCATAAGACACAATTGAAGTTTGTCAGTCTTCTTTCTCCTGCCAGCATTTTTTAGAGGTTCAAACAACCCAATGCTTTCTCTGATTCACTTGCTTTAGTCTGATTTTATCATTGAAGTCAAGAACTGCATTTCCATTGTAATAGCAGGCTTGAAAGTCTCAATACAGGGCTGTGGAAAGACAAGGATTAAAAAGTCTTGGGACACTTCCATAGAATCATAGAATAATTAAGGTGGGAAGAGTCCTCCAAGATCATTCAGTCCAACTACCAACTTGACCCCACAATGCCCACTAAGCCATGCTCCCTAGGGCCTCATCTTCTCATTTTCTGCACACCTCCAGGGATGGCAACTCCTCCACCTTCCTGGACAGCTTGTTCCAACATCTGCCCGCTCTTTCAGTGAAGAAATTTTTGTTGATGTCTAAACTACACCTCTCTTGGCATAACTTGCAGCAAAATGCCTACAACAATTCTTCACAAACCGTGCACCAACCTCTGTAAACACCTGGCTGGTTCTGCAGCATCTGGCACCCCAGAGATACTGAAATTTAACTTGGTCATCTTCCAGAAGAGATGCCCTCCAGACAGACCAGCTACAATGGATCCCCAAGGACAGGAACAACACAGAGCTGCAGGGCAGAGCAGGTATGATTCAGAGTACAGTGAGACTCGTTATGTGACAAAGGTTAATGGAACCAGTCTAAAATCCAGGGAAGATGGAGGGAAATCAAAAGCAGCAGAGAATTGCACAAAAAACTAGAGTGTGACAATATGAATCTTGCAAAGGATGTGTCCTCACCAGCAGGCTTGGCCAACAGAAGCCTTGAACCTTTTCCTGCTCAAATCAAAACTCTAAAGGCCTTCAGATGAGACCAGGGGCAACACTTCAGTCCCATTAAATTACTTTTATGAATATTAATTCTTATGAAGCTTGGAATGCCTGAGGAACCTACCCACATAGGTATTTGTTTATGTGCATGAATAATAAAGTTAGGTGATGTGAATTATGTCTATATTATCAGAAAAAAATAATTACTGGTAGCAGCTTTCATCAGATTTGTTGGTGGCAACACTTTGACCTAGCACTGGTTGAAAAGGATTAGGAGAATGGAGGGAGTATAAAACAAAATTCCCCAAAATGGAAACATCCTGAGATGTAGTGCAGTGTTGGATACAAAGGAAAGCAAACAAACATGGCTTCATTACACAGCTCGCTACACCCAGCAATGGATCCACAATCCCTGTTCCCTGGCCACATACAGTATCTCATCAGCAACTTCTGCCCAGGAAAGCCAATAAAATAAGAATGTGCATTGCCAAGCTGAAGTTCTAAGACTTAAAATTTTAAATTTCATATTAGGGATAAGGTAAGATTCATGGCTGACACACTGATTTATAAATATGTCCAGACAGTAAGTATTTTTGTCTTTAGGCTGGAATCAGAAAGCTCTGCGTAAAGAAAGATTTTTTTAAAGGTTTTGTGGTACATAGAATAAATCCAACTTATACTTTCAAAGAGCCCTCTGGCTGTATAAAAGATGATGACAGTGATAGTGGGGGAAAAAAAAGAAAACTTTTTGCTTATATCTACAATTCTCCATTATTTTCTCATTAGCTTGAGTTTTAAAGGGAATCATATTAGTGCCTCCAGAGGACGAGCTATATAAACAAGAGCTACAAATTTATCTGTACATTAAAATGAATGCTATGGTAACAGGTTTGATTGCTTTGGATGCAATCTAAAAATCTAAAGGGTGTATTATCCTGAGATAATCTTACCCTTGGGTCCTTATATATATTATATTTCATACCTCTAGACCTGTGGGAAAGAGCTGAGCTAATAATATCCTCTCTGCCTTTGTCTGGTTTGTCATTCTGCAACTGAAACAAGCCTCTTCAAGCTTCAGACAACACATTAGTTAAGTGATTGTGTTTTGGTCACTCAGAATCACTAGTTTGTGTCTGGAGAATGTGTAGCTTTATTCTGGTGGACAGTAGGAATAAATTTCTAGCCAGAGCATAGTGCAGCTACCACATCTTCAGGGTGTCCAGGACTTGGTGAGATGGAACCACAAGTAGAGGCATCTACTCCAAAGCTCTGTGACTTTGGGGTCCCATTTTGTATCAGTGATGGATAGGCAGTGCCTTGGGCTGGATTTGTCTGTCTTCACAAAGGAGACCTTAATAACTGCAAACCACTGTGATGCAATTGCTACTTTGGCCCAACCTTGATATACCATGTCTTCTTGAAGATACTTTAAACCCACCAGGGCACAGGTGCAGATTAGGGCTGCTCAGCATTACTGCGTCTCTCCAACCACCTGGAGCAAATTATCTAGAGATAGTCGTTTGCTATACGTATAGATTTACAAGAATGGTTAGGATAGTTTTATGCTACATTAATCATTTACTGGTCCTAACAAGACCACATTGAACTTTAAACTGCATTGTGATGAGGTATCCACTGCGTATTGATGGATAGAAGGCTGTGATTGGCCAGTGTTGTTCACACCAGAGGAGCATGAAAATGAAGAGACAGGATCAAGTTTTCTCTTTGTCAGGTGGATGAGGCAGTGACTGAAATGTTTATATGCCAGCATCCATGAAAAAACAACCTTGGAAGCTGAAGGCATTTTCCATTCTCCAGACACCTCTTAGAAGAATCTCAAATCTGCAACAGTTGAAGATTATCAACATTCACTTCATGCCTTGAATTACTCAAGTAAGTTTTCCTTCTTTTTTTCACTCAATCACAGGTGTCCTCAAACTGTTTGTGGCAACACTATTATTCTCTGTTAGGCATTTTCCAACATAAACTGCCACACACTGTCACTGGAGTGTGATTTACAGATAGAGAGAGTGATTGCTTATTAGAAGAAAACAACCTTCCTCTTCAATGTCTAAGTAAAATCCTAAGGGTTAGCAAAGACTCTTCAAGATGCCAAGTCAGCTATTGTGTGCCTTTTATATACCCTTCCCTGTATGATTTCCTTCTAAGCATGCCTTCGTCTGTCAGTTCTGTCGAGATATTTTTGAACATCATAAACTCCTACATTTTTGAGTCAGGTGTTGAAAGAATCCCTATTATTATCACTCCATTGTCAGCAACAATAACAACAGTTAATAAGTGATGATAGGGGTATAAATGTCTGGTTCCTGTGTACAGCTTGCCATTTGCAGTCAAATCTAACACTTGCTGCAGGAGAGCAAATTCACTCTTTGGGAGCAAATGCTGAAAAAAAAAAGATGTATTCTGGGAACTGACTCTGTAAAACAAGCCATCCATCTTTCATTCCTAAAGAACCTGAGGATGAGCAGGTCCACGAGACTGGATGGGATTCACCCACAGCTTTTGAGGCTGTCCTCAAAAGGTTGAGGGAGGTGATTCTCTGCCTCTACTCTTTACTTGTAAGACTCCACATGCAGTACTGTGTCCAGTTCTGGAATCTCCAACATCAGAAGGACATCAAGTTCCTGGAATGTTTCCAGAGGAAAGCAACTAAAATGATCAGAGGGCCAAAACACCTCCCCTATGAGGACAGGCTGAGCAAGTAGGGATTGTTCAGCCTGGAGAAGAGGAAGCTCCCAGGTGATCTTCTAGCAGCTTTCCACTATCTGAAGGAGGCATACGATAAAGCTTGGGTAGGGTTTTTTACACAGGTACATAGCAAGAGGACAAGAGGAAAGGGTTACAAACTTGGAGGGGAGAGATTTAGGTTAGACATGAGGAAAAAATTATTTCCTGTGAGGGTGATGAGATGGTGCAACAGGTTGCCCAGGGAGGCTGTGGCTGCCCCATCCCTGGAAGCGTTCAAGGCCAAGATGAGTGGGGCCCTGAGTAACCTGATCTAGTGAAGGTGTCCCTGCCTATGCAGATGATCTTTAAGGTCCCTTCTGACCCTAGCCTTTACATGATTCAGCTTTATCTTTTCTAACTTAATTGCACTCTGGTCATAAAAACATAAATGTGAGCCGGTGCACACACACATGCATGTGCATTAAGGACTTCTGCATTTAAAAGGAGTGTCCCCTGAAAATGAACCTATCACAAGGCTGGGGAACAAGTGTTCAGTAGGGCATGGAATGATAGGACAAGGGTCATGGTTTTAAACTGGAAAAGGGGACATTTAGACTGGACAGGAGGAGAAAGTTCTTTAATCTCAGGGTGGTGGATCACTGAAACATGGTACCCAGAGAGATGGTAGAGGCCACGGCCCTGAAGACATTCAAGATTAGGTTTGATTGGACTCTGGGCAATCTGGTCTAGTGAGTGATGTCCCTGCTTGTTGCAGGGTGGACTAGATGGCCTTTGGAGATCCTTTCCAACCCTATCATTCTATTGTTCAATCCCAGCCTTCACAAAATCATAAAATGGTGAGGATTTGATTGGACCTCTGGACACCATCTAGTCCAACTCCAGACAGGACTGGACCTTGGCAACATTAACATGGGCATGTTACTATAGTTTTTTTTTAGGCACGGAGTCCATAGCTTTGAGTTACAACCCAGAGACAAATTAAAAAAGGCTAGTTAAACAAAAAAAAAAAAAAAAAAAAGGAAGAAAGTAGCTACTAGGGTGGACATTAGGAACATTTTTTTTCACTGAAAGGGTATTCAGGCCTCAGAGTAGGCTGCCCAGGTAAGTCGTTGAGCTGTCATCCCTGGATGTGTTAGAAGATCATTTAGATGTGGTGCTTAAAGATCTGGTGCCCTACCAAGTGGTGAACTTGGTAAAGTGGGTTTATTGGTTGGACTTGATCTCAAGGTGTGATGGGTTCAAGACCACAATTAAAGATAAACAAAAACAAAGCAGTTAGGTCTCGAATGGATTGCCCGGGGAGGTGGTGATGTCACCATCCCTGGAGGTGTTTAAGGAACGGGTGGATGTGGCACTTGGGGATATGGTCTAGCGGTCAGGCACTAGGAGAAAGGGCTGGACTTGATGACCCTGGAGGTCCTTTCCAGCCATGATGATTCTACAATTCTATGATGGGATCTGGGATAGAATTTGCCAGACAATGGCTAGCTTAGGGAAAATGATTTATTAACTCTATAACTGTGTACAGAAAAGAAGAAGAAGTTAAGCAAGTTAGTGCACACAAACTAAACATTTGTGACATTTTGTGTCACAAATGCCATCACATATTCTGAGAAAAATGCAATGGGAGGTCACTATCATATCAGTCCTTGGGTTTTTCACATTAGACACCTGGGGAAAAGAGCATGTCAGTCAAATAGAGATGAGTATCAACACTACCACCCTCTCTATTATTCATGTGTCACCCCTGCCTGCAAATAGCAGACTGGTGAATTCTTCAACTTCTCCAGCTCAACACTCATCGGGCAGGCCTGATCCCTCAGCACCTGAACTGCATCCCTCGATGCAGGAGACGTGCTTTCAAACAGCTCAGACTCTCTTTCGTGGCCAAGGTTTAAGGGTTCTTGAGTCCTTCTGCTTTCTTCAGTTAGGCACGAAGGAATTCAGTACTCAAGCATCCCCAGTTGTCCTCAGCGGCAGAAATGACAGTCTCTCTTCCTGCTGATCAATGCTCTCTAAGATGGCGGCCTTCACGGCCACATGGCCCTGGCCATGTGCGGGACCCAAGATGGAGACTAACCTCATGGCCACGTCAGCAGGGGCCTCCTCCCTACTCTGCAAATGTGGCCAAGAGGGTTCCATGACCCTGCCCTCTCCTCTCTCCTCTTGTCTTAGCTTCAGGGGGAAAAGGAAGATCCCTTCAGCTCATCACTGAACAGCTGCTCCGTGGTGCGGGGGGATGGCAGATTAGCACTAAGGTCTTTCTTCTCCAGTCCGTGATGCCAGCTCCGGACTGGTTTGAGTTGAAGCCAGTGCTGCCACTGCCGAGCCGGGGTCGGCGCTGCACAGAGCCGCTGCATCCCTCCCCATGGAGGAGCAGGGCCAGTGTCCAGGCCGGGGCCGGGGTCAGAGCTGTGGCCGAGACACAGCAGGCCCATCTTTCCCCACCTCCACCATCCTGGAAGTGTGTGTGGGTGGGGTGAGAACGGGGCAGCAGCTCCGTGCTGGGCTAGGAGCCCTCAGCAAAAAAAGGCAGGGCTAAGATCACTCGGCCCTTTTATCGTCTCACCCAGCCCATCCCTCAAGGGCAGGTACCTGGGACAATTCTATAGTGTAACCTCCCCTCGGACAAGACACTGTGGGGGGGTCCTCTTAAAGCAATATAATATTTTTCTTCATGAAAGCACAAATCTATATATCTGAAAATTCTGATGATTTTCAAACTGCAACACAAGAGTCTTTTCCATCCTGAATGGTTCCATGATGCTCTATTTTGATACATGTTGACACTGCTCTGGACAAAATATCACATTATTCCAGTGTCTTGCTGCATTGTGTTTAATTTTTTTCTCAGTTTTGTATAGGTTAAAATCAGGAACTCACTAATAATTCCCCCAGAAAATTGTTTATAGCAGCTGCTTTTGTGCCTCTCACGTGCAAACTAAAAATGGGAATTGCCTGTCACTGCTGGGTGAGACATGGCCTTTAAAGATCCATTACATATCTTCTGCAGAAAATCTCTTTCCTTATACATACGGGGTAGAATTTGCTTGTTAAAAGACATTAAATAGCTCCTGTAAGAAGCATACATAAATTATTGATACTGCACCAGCAGAGCAAGTGTAGGAGAACAGAGAGAATATTACATGATGCAGTAAAGCACCACGTGTTGCCGTTAGATGCCTGGGTAAATAGCTCCATGTTTTGTTGCTCAGTGCATACCCAGTTGATCTCAGGTTCTTTCTTGCTCAGCATGGTTATCTCTTCTAGTTTTTAAGGTCTGAGCATAAGCTGATACTAAATATTCTACAAATTATTTAAGTGAGAAGCTCCTCTCTGTCTTTAAATGGGAAATGTAATTCCCAAGCCAGAGGACAAGGAGATCCAGGTTTACCTGCTTTATTTTCATCTCTCTGCAGGATTCACTGGCTGAATTTACAGCATATTTTTCTCACAATTCATTATTCCTTTTGGCTGAGAGAGGAATCCTTTGTTTTCCATGCCGTTATCTCTCCTCAGCTAATTCCATCAGTTTGCATAAACACAAACTCATTCCTGCATGACTCGAGGGCTCTGTATCTAAATATCTCCTCCATCTGAACACAGGTTAAGTTACAAAGATGGGCTCAAAGTCAAGAACAGCAAGAATTGTGCTCACTGGAAAAATCACAACTGTCAGATACAGAGCTCCTAATTCTAAAATATATCTTTTTCCACCTTTCTAACCTTTTATGGGAGGGATTATTTTTGTGCTTGAATGAGGGTCAAAGACCATTTTGTCCTATAGTACAGGCTTAGTGCTTTGTTAATGTGACAACTTCATGTTATCTATCCTTTTCCTTTGACTGGAGCCAAACATCAAGCTGGAAATCCCTCCTTCATCCATTACAATGTGAGTCGGGGAAAAAAGCTTTACACTTTTCAGGAAATAATTGGGTCATGCTATAACAGGGACCTCCTAAGACGATCATGGTAACAGGCTGTCACGGGCTTTCAATGCAGAATGGGGAAAAGTGTTCCATGAGAGCCTTTAAACAGTTGTGCCTGCAGATTTCAAGTGAACAAATCATACGTGGGCAGTAAGGAATAAATCAGGTACTTACATAATTTTTCCCCGTCTGTATTGTTCCTGTCCCAAGCTCTACAGTTTTGCATATCATTCTAAGCAGTTCAAAATCTGGAGTTATTTTTATCCTCTAAGAAGTCGCTTCTACATAAAGAGGGGTTGCTAATGTATTATAAACTAGGATTAGCTTAATTAGGGAATTCACAAGAAAGTAATGACTATTTAAGCCCTGAAAACAAGATAATTATTTTGTATCACATTGTTACTAACACTGTCGTCAGTTCTCTTAAGGTGAATGCTCACAATGATATATGGCAGACGTGCTAATTAACAGATGTCTTGCAATCATCGTCTCAATTCTTTGTGATACATTGAAATACCTCTTTTATGCAACTCTTCATTACAATTCACTTGTAAGAGTTAAATCAATCCAAATTAATAAGCCGAAACAGAGGATCTGGTCTTCCAAGACCCCTTCAAGAGCATCCAAAACAGCTCTGAAGCATCTCACCCCACTAGTCTTTATCCTGCCATTCTATCCCTGTGTGCTGTAGTTGGAGCTTACATTATGTACCAGAAGTATGCTAGGAGTAGGAAGCTCATGAAATCCACAGGTTTCATGTAATGCCATTGATCTGCTCTAGGAGAACCTGCGCTAGCAGGTACATTGGACTAGATGATCTCCAGAGGTCCTTTCCAACTCCGACCACTCTATGTCACTATGGAGTTAACAGCAGTTACCTGTAACTAATGTGTTTAAAAGCATACGGAAGAACTGGTATTAATTATAGCAATACCTATACTTTCCCCTTTTCTCTATATAGTAGTTACCATTTCTTTAAAACTTTCTACTTTTAAACTCCTCTGTTCTTTCTTTTCATATTCAATATTCCCTATTCAGTATTATTTCTCCATTGTTGCAGTGTCTCCCATTGCCTGCACTTCCCATTCCTTCAACATTTTTCACATGCACACGTATGCATCCCATGCACACCCCAAGATCTCAGTGGAGTATTTGCAATTAATGACTCAATTCATCCCAACACACAACTCTTACAAAGGGGCCATAAAGGATTCTTGATTAGGGGGTTCGTTTCCATAAAAGAGCACTGGAACAGAAGCAGATGAATTTTCAACTCTACTCTTAACTGGCACATTGACTCTAGTTCATCCTGAATTTCCCATGGTGATAGTCACTCTAAATCCATTCAACTCTGCCTTTAAAAAAATAATAATTTAATAATACAAAACCCCATAGTTTCAATAAATATAAGTATATTAAATGGATTAATACAAGCATGTGTATTCCCCTGCAGACCACATGGTTGACAGAAAATAAATCCATCATTATTAAGCTGGTTCTGAATAGTAATAATAATAGTAATAATAATAATAATACAAAGAAGAAAAAATAATAAAACCTACAAATATAGATATAAAAAGCAGATGTACATATTTATAATATTCTATATCATTATATTAAAATAATGTATACTTAATAGAATTCATATATAGGATATCTAAAATACTGCTGTCAGAAAGGACCAATAATATCTCAGCTCTGCAGAGCACCTGTTCTGATTTTTTATTTCCCCATCTTTACTTTCCCATGGTGTCATCTTATCTAATCATTGTCTGGTAATGCTGGCTCCATATGGAATCTCCCATGGAAAATGAGAGTTTCCACATCTGTCTCCTGTGGAAAAAGCTCATGAATAAAGGCATGTCGCAGCATCAGTCAGGGAGAAAGCGACGAGTGGTTCCAACTCTAGGGCGAAAGGCAGGAAGCTCTCAAGGAAGAGATATTCAATTCTTATTTTTGTTTTCTACCAGGGCTTCCTCACATCTAGATTGCCCCAAGTCCTTGAAGGATTATTAAGTGGAGAATTCACAAAGAATTTTTTTTTTTTTACTTCTTAGAGCAACAGCCAGACAATAGTTAGACCTTCTGAGGCTGGTTAAGTGTAGTGACAGCCATCTGTTTATAAAAGTATAGCTCTGAAGGTGAGAGTCCCTGAGCCCTCTTTTGCTAAGTTCACACAAGCCTGAAAGGGCTCAGCAGTGACCAGGGAGCTCTTGTATGTGTGAGAGTGTGTGCACGCATCCATGTGTCCATGCCTCACACTGGTATTGTCTTCTGACATTGCCACCGACTGAATGTAGTTGCCATTTATTACTGATATAACTAGATTATTAATTTTACAATCAATATTTTGATAATAAAATTGATCCTAGCTTTCATTTATTATTAGAATAATCATCATCCTAAACCCAGCTCTGTATACTGATTATTCCAAAGAGACCACCATGACTATGGACCCTCCTCAGATGCTTTGGGCTGATGAAACAATCAATTTTTTTAAGGCTGTTATTGACACTGTGATCCCAAGAGCATAGCACGAGTTAAACATTTGTGTATTATAATTGTACATTTCACATGCTGGAAGCTACTTCTGTATTATGTTACTGGTACAATATTCTGCCCTGTGGAACTCTCTCTAATAAGGAATCAAATTCAGTCAGACTTGAGAACTATTCGTGTGAATGGCTACCATTACTTGATATGCAATAATCTGAGTGTTTGATATAATGCAGCTGTGTTAGGGAGAGGCATAACCTATTTGTTACCCAGCATGTGAATCATAGAAATGGTGTGATCAAAATTAATTACATTTTGAATGCCTGAATTACAGCTAATTAAAAAAAACCAAAAAACCAGTTCAAATGTATTTTAGAGAGAACAAAAAAATAGGTATGATGGTGCAGTGATCTCATTTGCAAAGCAGCTGTTTATGTCACCAAGGAAGTTTGTTCACTGCCTAAATGTTTTGCACTGCACGTTGCAGCGATGCTGGCTACAGAATGTGACCTTTAGGTGAAATACTAGATGACATGAAAAATGTCACATCAGTTTTCAAAATTACAAAAAAAGCCTGAATAGAATTTATAAAAATAAAAGCATTTCCAAGTCAAATATTTAATATGGAGTGTTCCACATGGGAGCTTTTTTTTCACAAGTACATAAATGCAACTTCTGGGGAATGCCCATAATTGCTGTGTTGCAGATTCTTACACTTAGCAAACTGATTCCTGAATTTGAAAATAAATCAATTTGGGCTTTTTCAAGTAACAAGGGTCAGCAGAAAATATGTCTGTGTTTGATTGCAGTAATTATTTCTGTGCATAAGTAACTTTTAGGTCTTTAATGGGTTGACTGAGAATGGCTTTTATCTTGAAGCACAACTGCACCCCAGCCAGCAGGACAAAAAAGCAGTGATCCTACAGGATGTGGATCTGAAATCGACCTACATCTTTAGTGGGTATATATATAGACAGATATATAAGGTACCTGTAGGTGAGTCAGGGAAGCAGAGTTGATGCTTGGCTTTGAAGGACACACGTGGTGAGCACAGTGCACTCTTGTGGGAGGGAAAGAAAAAGAAAAGAAAAAGAAAGCAAGAAAGCAGCAATAGAGATCAAGTCCTCTGGCCCCAAAGGAGGAGCGGGTACAGCCCGGGCAGTATTGAAAGAGCAATGAACAAAGGATGGGGAACACAACATGCACAGAACAAGAGTTGCATCAAAGCAAATCCTCCAGCAGACCTACAAACAGAAGCTGTGTGAGCTGATGGATGGGGCTTTAGGTTCTGGGCAGGAGGTCATTTCCAGCAGTGACTTCTGGCAGATGCCTGACCTGCCCATCACACTTCACCTCTCTATCCTTTCCATGTCCATTCTGTTCTGCATCCACACTGCAAACACTTGGAGAACGCATGGAGTCAGCACCTTCCAAACTCCTTAGGTGCTCTAAGGCAACATAAGAAGAGTTTAACTAATAAGAAGTCTCATGGTTCTACTAACCTTGACAATAGATTTCCCTAGAACTACAGATATTAGATAGGAAGTATTTGGGGGTTTATGAGCTAATCCTGCGGTCTTTGACATTTCCACAGGATTTACCAAGTTGTTTCTGACCTGTCCTGTGACAGGTTCTTGGAGAAGTCAGTGTTTTCTCCCATTACGCCTGCACATGTAGTTTCTTTAAACTGGTTCTCAGCAAAGAAAAAACTATTAGTGTTTCTTCTGTTCCTGTACTGAATTATCTTGCACAAATTCAAAACAGAAACCGGAGACTGAAACCCAGTTAAGCAGTTGTGTTGAATGAGGTCCTGCTAGGCTTTGAAATCATTCTGCCATCCTTTTACATCTTCACAGCTTCACTGATTACCTTCCAGGTTGCTGTGGATAATCCTAGTGCAGATACCAGAATTCTCTCAGATCATATGAAATGTCAAAGTTTCCTATTAAATCTTCAAGAAATTATAGCCAGGGTCATACATTAGTAACAATTCTAGAAGTGCTAAAAAAAAAATATGATAATCACAAAATAACCATTTACAACCAGCCCAACACATCCTATAGTTGTTTTAAACCTATACATGAACTTTCAAACTCATTTGCTCACTTTCCTGACATGTTTTATAATGAGCATGATTTATATTGATTTGTCATCCAGTGTTAAATTTAAAAAGTTTAATTAATTTATCTTCAGCCACAGTTAATGATGGGCTTGTTAAGTATCTTGAGGTAAAGCCAAGAACTATTAGCTACACTAAGGAACAGTTAAAAAAAAAAACTTACACCTTTTTTAATGCCCAAAATCAGTTATAATGGGTGTTTCCCTCTTTCAGAAAGCTGTTTTAGGGTATACAGATCTATTAAAATCTATACATAAGAGACGCTTTGAGGAACAGCGATCATGTAATAAAAAATATTGACCAATTTTTTGCACCAAGAAAAGAGAGATCAAATCTCTTGATTATTCAAAAAAGATCAAATTAATTTCTTGTTTATTCAAGATAAACAGCCTTGTGAAATAAATTCTCACACCTAAAATTCAAGACACCAGCTTCATGTATAGCACAGGATTGAACTAGGCTGGGTTCAGAGTAGCTTCACTTCCACTAGACTGCTGCCAGTTATCTTGGCAAATCCTATCTGAAACAGAAATTAGGGATTTAGCTGAAAACTTAATTCAAAATACAATTTCATTGGAAGATTAGTGTGTCCACTACTGGTTGAGAAGGCTGAGCATGCCAGTGGTTGTGGTGTCTTTATCTAAGGCTTGTAGGTCTTGCAAAAGAATAAGAAAACAGTATGAGTAATTAACATTCAATTGTGAAAAGGAAGAGAAGAAAAACATTAAAATTATTTTTGAAACAAAGAAATTACTTCCCTAGCTAACCTCCTTCTGATTTTTGGAAGGAGGAGTTACATGAGAAACAATATCTAAATCTTAAATAAATTGTTTAAACATAGGGTGCTGCAAGAACAGTAGAATTATAGTTTATTTCTAATGGGTTAGAGGCACAACCCTGTGGAAATCACTGTTAAACTTGACTGCTGAGGAACTCTAAACCCTTTGGGTTTGGACAGGAATCCAGAAACCTCAATTTTAGCTTCAATTTTTGCAACTCTTGATCAGAATCTACACTGAATAAAAATGAACTTATGTGAACAACTATAAGATAATGAAAATATGGTTTCATATATAATTTTAAATTCAGTTCCATTCCAAACTTCAGTAGATTTTCAATGTTTCTCACAGCAAATATAGGACAAGGTGGAAAAGTTGTTTTCCATGGCTTCAAAAGTTTTCATTAAGTTTTCTTCCATTTGTAATGCTACCATAACATGTGTAATACAACCCCAAAATGTTAGAGACTCAAACTGGAAGTTGTTTCAAAACATGAATCTTTCAAAATATTTCAAATAGCTATTTTTATCTTATGAGACCCTTTACTCCTTTTATCCTAAATGAAGTTTTATTGAACTTGGCTTGTACTTGGCACTATACTAAGAGCTTCAGTAAGGATTTATGTAGAAATTCAGAGCAAAACAAGCTCAAATACAATTACCCATGCTAGAAAGGAAGAGAGAGCTGAATTAGCCCCCAAGGATGTGCCATATGCTCTAAAACTTTGGAAGATGTTTGGCTTTGAATCAACTAGCTTGTACACAACTAACCTCATTCCTAACTAGCCTATAGCCTCAAGTTGTGTCAGTGAGGTTTAGGTTGGACATTGAAAAAACTTCTTCATGAAAAGGGTCATTAGGCCTTAGAACCGGCGGTCCAGGGAAGGGGCTGAATTATTAGCCCTGGATGTGTTTCAAAGTCATGGAGATCTGGAGCTCAGGGACAGACTTAGGACAGTTTGGTTAATGGTTGGACTCGATGATCTTAAAAGTGTTTTGAAACCTAAACAATTCTATGATTCTGCAATTCCTCCATCCATCTTCCATCACAGTGCTCCCCGGATAAAGAGCTGCAGTTGTCCAGTGCTTGTTCTGTGGATGCAACATGGATTTATTTTGTTGGGAATTTAACAGTGACTCAGCAATCTCTTGAACACAAATCCTATCTCCTGTTCCCTATTCACTTGGATTACCTCTCTGATACTATTGTAAACCCAAACCCAACCACGTTGCAGCTGGACTTCATGCACACGTTAGTGATTCCAGCTCTGCAGGTGGGATACGGCATTTCCAACTCTCCATGCTGAAAAGGATCTCTGTGAGCATTGCAGACACATCTGTGTAGGCAACACTGATGGGCAAAAGACATCACCCAACCTTGGCAAATGCAAATGTGACTATAGGAAGTCTTTAATCCAACCCTGAAAGGAACTGTGGAAAATAAAGAAGATCAGCAGCAGTACTGGGATTCACTGTGCCCTTTCCATCATATTTGTGGCCTTTCAGTACTTAATGAAGCCTACAAGAAAGATGGCAACAGTCTTTTTAGCACAGTTTAGCACTGCAACTGGACAAGGGATGATGGTTTTAAACTAAATGAGGGAAGGTTTAGACTAGATAAAAGGACTCAATTTTTTACGGTGAGGGTGGTGAGGCCCTGGTCCAAGTTGCCCAGAATGGTGGGAGAAGCCGTGTCTCTCAAACCATCCCAGGTGAGATTGGATCTTGGGGCTCTGAGCAACATGTCCATGCCCACTGCAGGGGCATTGCAGGACTAGATGAGCGTGAAGGTTCTTTCCTACCAAAGCATTTAATGATATTGTGATTCTATTTAAATTTCTCTAAAACAGGGTACCCTAAACAGGCTCAAACAGCTCAGTGTAGCAGGTATGGGCAACACAAAGTGACTCCCTGTCCAAGCCCATTCTGGAAAGGCAATATTTTGTTTAGAGCAAGAACATGCACTTTAAAAGTATAAAGAGAAGTGTAAGACCCTGAGGCAATCTGTTTCCTTTCACAGTCTACAAGAACTGTTCTTAGCACTTCCCATCAGCACTGCCATGACAAGGGCACAATTCTCACCCCAGATCCAAGCAGACATCCCAGAAATGTTGGTGGATGCCAGGCCCCATCACAGCTCTGTCTCCCACGTCCCAGCCTCTCTGCACCACACATGGGACCACTTGGCCACCTCCCTTGACCCTGTGCAAGAGATTCCTGATAATCAAAGCATGAGCTCTTCTCACCACACAGTCATAGAATCATATAAGGTATTGGGTTGGAAGGGACTTCCAAAGGCAATCTATTTCAACTCCCCTGCAACAAGCAGGGATCTGTCAGTAGACCAGATTGCCCAGAGCCCCATCAAGCCTGACCTTCAATGTCTCCAGGGATGATGACTCCACCACTTCTCTAGGCAACCTGTTCCAGTGATCCACCACCCTCACATTGAAGAACTTTTTCCTGGTGTCTAGTCTAAATCTCCATTTTTCCATCTTAAAACCAAGATATCTCATTCTATCATCCCCTGCCTTGTGAACAGTCTTCCCCAGCCTTCTTATAGGCCCCTTTCAAGGATTAGAATGTAGCTACAAGGTCATCCCAGAGTTTTCTCTTCTTCAGGTTTAACAACCATAACTTAAAACTTGTCTGCATAAGAAAGGTGCTACTGCCCTCTGGTAATTTTTCTGGCCTCCTCTGGACTCACTGGACAATGCAGATTCTAGACCTGTCCAGCAGCCATGCCAATAAATCTGCCTCCTAAACTAAGGTCTGAAGCCACACAGGCATCCCTGCAGGTCCCTTCCTCTTGGGGCACCAGGTATGGGGTCCCTTCCACAGCTGGATGTCCCTTCATCTTGCTGTCTCCAGAAGGGAGCCTTGAGGCACCATTCACCCATTTGGGGAAAGCA
Organism: Rhinopomastus cyanomelas; assembly: GCA_013400115.1. Lineage (NCBI taxonomy): Eukaryota > Metazoa > Chordata > Aves > Bucerotiformes > Rhinopomastidae > Rhinopomastus > Rhinopomastus cyanomelas. The sequence goes on along the minus strand of VXBP01000423.1, from coordinate 95,332 downwards.
GCTGAAGCCCGTCTGTATCTTCTAAAAGGGGATGATCAAACCACGCAACATGCAAGGTAGAGGTGCTTATATAGGTAATCACAATAATGTATTCATTTTCTTAATATAAACCCATTCAAAACAGCTTCACTTAACAGATGTGTGGATTTCCCATGAAAATACCCTGCTAGGCACCTTCAACTTCCTTTTAAATATGTGTGACTGTGAAGATGAATAGGATATGTGGAAGGAGCAGAAGTAAAGGTGAACAAAACCCTGTCCTGTGTCAACATCCCTGTGCTTGACGTTACATCTTTAACTCCAGACTTTGGCATGAGTAGAGAGTTGATAAAACTGTCCAGTGTTAGGGCAAAGCCTTGGTGAGCCATCTTATGGAAGTTACAGGCTGTGGTTTCTCCCATTAACAGCAGTAGCTGTCTGTCTGTAATTTGCTCATCAGCCTCGTACCAAAAAGAAATTGCAGATTTCACAGCTAAGCAGAAATGAGGTGAAGCAAGTGTGGATGGAGCTTCATGGGTCTACACTCTGCTCTCAAGCACCTGAGAAGTAGGAAGTAGGACACATTGTCTACAAAGAACAGATCTTCACCCTCCGTGTCACTTCTCAGGTCACTTCCCCCAGGTTTGATGGGACTTGATAGGGCTCTGGGCAATCTGGTCTAGTGAGTGATGTCCTTGCTTGTTGCAGAGGGGTTTGTCTAGATGACCTTTGGAGGTCCTTTTCAACTCAACACATTCTATAAATCTACGATTTTCCCTTATATGTGAAACCCACAGTTTACACAATCCAGGGGAAGACAAACAAATTCCAACAACTCTGAAAAATCAGAGGTTTGGCATCTTAAAAGAGAAATTGTTTGAGGACTGGAGAAAATAAATTCCAGCTGGTTCTATTGAAGTGATTTTCTGTCCAACAGTGGCTGGGCAGAAGCTGTGCCTGAATACCCATTCAGGGAACATAAGGATACTACACAGGTTTAGGACTTTACTAGATTGTACAGATGTTGGACATGAACTAGTACAACATCCTCGGGGTGGGGGGAATCATTTTATGACCTGTAAACCACACAAAGGAGCAAAATCAGAAGCTATGGAGATGGAGGAGAAAGTGTGCATGGCTGGCACCCCACTGCAGTAAGCTGCATGTAGATTCTGGACTAAAGGAGTAAATTTGACATCCCTGCCAAAATTACAGCACAGAGATTGGGAACATCCCCCCAGTGCTGGTACCACAGAGCCTGGCACCATCTTACCCATTAGCTGGTGTGCCCAGGGCTGGCACTCGGGACAAGGCCATGGTGTGTTCTATCCAGCACCTCTCAGAGCACATTGGGCAGTGAAGGATGGGAGGAAAAAGCCTCACAGCAACACTAATACTGATGTGGAAATTTGTCACGGTGACACTGATGGTACTGAGAGTCCTACATTGTAATGATTGGTTTACAATAAAAATTACTTCAAATGCTAGATCAGAAAAAGGATGGTTCAGTCCATCAAATCATTGTCAGCTGCAAATTAGGTTGCCCATCCCTAGGCAATGGGGAGCATAATTGGCTTTGTCCATTGCCGGTTTTATTTTTATCTGTTCTGTTAAAGCCAGGCTTTTTCCCTGCTCACACTGGTACAAAGAGAGAAAAAAGATTTTGATGCAGAAGGGCTCTTTCACTCCCTATACCTGCAATAAGTGGGGCAAGTTTAGCCCTGAAATGCTAAAATTAGCCAAAAACTCTTTAAAATCTGGATTTGTCAGAGATCAGTTACCTTTATGGAAGAAAATAAGAACAAATGTGAATTTTAGCATATGGACTTCCAGAAGCCCTAGACTAAGCCCTTAAACCACAGGTGGCCAGTGATCCAGTTCAGTCCCCAGGGTTTCACAAGAAGGGCTGGAGGGGCTGGAAACCTCCTTTAATCCCATGAGGATGGCAATGGCTTTAAAATCTGCTATAATTTGCTGGACAAATTACAGGATGGCAATGAGCATACCTGATGTCTCCCCTCCCAGGGTCTGATCATTTTGACACCACTGGTTGCAAAGAAAAGCTGCTGCAATGTGATGTCTTGGCATTTCTACACAATGTGATAATGTAAAGTGAGGTTTTGACACTGTTTTGGGTGGAAATAACCACCAATAGGCCTCACCGGGAGCACATGAGCAACACAAAACCATTGCTACCCTACAAAGTGCTGCTCTTGTTGCCAAGAACACAGGTGCTTCCAAACTTGAACTGGAAGTAGGATCCACCCCCAGCATGACATAGCACTATCTGACAGTCAAGAGTCTCTCCACAACCCTCCTTTAAATTTCTGTAAGTCAGTGTTAAGCTGCCTTATAGGCTCCAAATATTCCTGGGTGGCTGCCCTTCCCTGAGCAGCAGAGCTTTCTCAACATATTTCCCTGCCATTTCAGGGTATGGTGAGTCTCAGAAAAGGAGAAAATCCACTGGAAAAATAAATGTAGCTGACAAAGTAGGAGGGAGAACAATGTCTGTCTTCTTAACCTGTCTGTCATCTCAACCTGGAGAATTCTCTGCTCTGCTTTCTTGGCTCTCCCTTTCTCTCACTCTATGGCAGTTCTGCAGTCATCTGCATATGTGGAACATACACTGCCTTGCTAAAGGCTTGTTGAAGTCCTGTGTGGAGAGTAAGGACCTGCACTAAGCCAAAGGAGAGTAAAGGTTTAACTAACTTTCATGTTGCACACAGCAGAGAAGAATTATGTGTATGAATAACTACTCAGAGAATGTGCTCATCAGCAAAGGCTAATAATTTAGAGTGAGGACAAATTGGAGACATCTTCAAGGTACAAGTGGCTATAAAGAAGTAACAATTATTTACCATCTCCCCACCCGTGTGGGTTTGTGTCCTGTTTGCATAATCCCTTGCCTTGCTGCATACCTGCAGAACTAATGCTGCGGCACTGCCTCCGCGTCCCACAACCAAGAGCTGCTGCAACCTGAAGTGAGAAGCAAAGGATTAAAATACAGTTTGCCAAGATGCATGGAATGATCAAGAGTTACTAAGAACTAAAGAACGGTTGTTGTAGAGTTGGAAGGGACCTCCAAGGGTCACCTAGTTCAACACCCTTGCAAAAAGTCATGTCTGCTGGTATTATTGACATCATGTTTCTTCTATTATTACTTTTATTATTACTATTTACTGTTGTTGTCACTGTACTGTGGTAGGTGAAAATCCCAGAAAGAAATAGGTTTAATTAAAAGATACACCCCAGATACCTGCTGCCGGGATTCATGAGGCGGGAATGACTGATAGGAATCAGAAGCCATTTATTCCACAAAAATAGCTGGGTTTGTACACTATGCAATACTCTTCAACAATTGCCTTCTACCAATCATCTTTGGTGTTGCCGTATGTGGAAGTTCTACAGTTTGGTTATACAGGCAGTTTGCACAATAGCTTACTTCCTCATTTTATCTAATCTATCCATCTAGTTCTATTTTTTTCTCAGAACCACATTCTGGTTACATTCTGTTTTGTAACATCCTCTTCATATCTTTGTTTGCCTTTTCCAAGGCCTAAGGTCTATCCCTTTGTCACTGAGTACCATTGTCCTGCTTTCTGATTTTGTCTTTATAATCTCTACAACCTACTTGCCTCATCCTGGGCTAGAAGACAACTCTACTGCTAACCCAGTGCCCTGATTTCTTCTCCTAGAAATAGAGATTATAGAAATAATAAAAATTATAGAAATTATAGAAATAGAAATTAATTATATAGAAATTAGAAATTATAGAAAAATATAAATAATATAAATAATTCTGGCACAACAAAAACCTCTGTTAATCTCAGTAATAATTTTAAAGTAATAACTAAAGTAGGGTATCACACAAGTGATGACTCTGCAGCTCAGGACCCCGTTACCATTGTGGATGCGCTTGGGGTGGGTTTGCTATGACAAGACTTTCACGTGATATTGTGTTGGGGTTGTTAGCAAAGAAGACTTTCATGTGATAGTGTGTTTGGTTTGTTAGCAAAAGTCCTGCAGATTACTGCCCTCCCAAATCCCACTAAGCAGCTTGCCCTGAAATGCTTTCGTGCGGATCATTCGGCAACACTCATGAGACAAAACATTAATTATCACTATAAAAATAGATTTATTATTTTTACAAAATGATTCTGTTGAACATGCACTTCTACATGTGGGATGCGTTGCTGAGAACTTGGCTCATTTTAAAAAGGCTGTAAAGAAATTCCAAACATGACCCTGCTTTAAACTGTAAAATGAAAAATCAGGAAAGCAAAAGCCTTATACCTTCCTCTTCAGCGGAACCCAGCCGCCTCCCGCTGCCCTGCCTTGCAGTCATTTACAGATATGCAAATGGTTTGCAGGGAAAAGAATTTTGAAGCGTCGCCGTTTTCATCTGCATTGCACAGCAGAAAATCAGACACGGGTTTTTCAACAGTTTTACCATCCTGCTGTTTTCATGTTTTAATCAGGTTTAACAGCACTATATGCTGAAGAATCAAAATCAGATCCGGTCTCTACCTGGAACATATTGGTGATGTTTCTTTGACAACCCAGAAACTAACATCTACGCGGGCTTTTTTAGCAGCACCTCAACACACAGAGCAGAAGTGAACGGCCAGTGATTGCAGGATGCAGGGGCGAAGGATGGGAGATCTGAAGCTCAAAAAGAGGAGACGGGTGGCTCTTCCCTCCGCTGTGGGAGGATGAGATATTCCACAACATCTCTGCCCTGCTCCTGAGCTCTCCACTAGCTTAGATATCTGACACTGGCAGCAAAAATCAGATCACAGAATCATAGAATGTTGGAAGGAACCTCAGATATCATCCTGTTCCAACCTCCTGACAATGGCAGGGACACATCTCACCAGACAAGGTTGCCCAGAGCCCAATCCAACCTGGCCTTGAACATATATCCAAGGAGGGAGCAACCTCAACCTCCCTGGGCAACCTGTTCCAGGAGTTTCTTCCTAAGATCTGATCTAAATCTCCCCTCTTTTAGCCTGAAACTATGTCACTAGTCTTAGTGCTAGACTCCCTCAGAAAGAGTTCCTCAACTTTTCAAGCTGACACAGAGTAACTGTGTCAACACAGGTCCACCTGTAAGACAGGTCCACCAGTAGGACCCATATGAGCTACAGATAAGGAGGAGCACGAATGAGGCAAGGCTGGAATCTGGTGGTGAAATCACTCTTCTAGGCAGTTAAAGTGGGCCTTGTCTAGCTTTTGTGCTTAAGCCAAAAATGGTTAGTTTGAGGGACTCTTCAATAGCATTTCTGTAAGGCTGGCCCCAAACAGCCTCAAGCAAGTGTGGGTTCTCCCCAGATGACTGAAATGGCAAAGTATAAGATTATATTTTAAACAGTGCCATTTAACAACTTCATAATAAAAACCTTTAAATATTCAATATGCAAGAAGAAAAAAGAACCAGAAGACTTTACACTAAAAAGCAGACAAAGTTTCTAAGCCCACAGGCTCCCCCAAGTAGCTGCTGAAAGAAGGGACTTGTTTGATGAGCTGGGATCCACCCTTGAAATCCGTTAGGTGTCTATGTGGGACCTTTTTGTAGAGAGGCATGAAAGGCTGGATCTTCCTTCATGGCTTATTACACAAGTAATGAAAATCATTAACCTTTGGGAGAAATCTACCGGGAATTCAGCTGAACTTATTATGTCCTGAGACAGGGTTGGGCAAAGAGAATTCACAGAATCCGCAGAATTATTGAGGCTGAAAAAAACTTAGGAGATCATCAAACCCAACCTATGACCTAACATCACCACAGTCACCTACACTATGGCACTAAGTGCCACATCCAGTCTTTCCTTAAACACCTCCAGGAATCGGGACTTCCGTGGGTGATCCATTACAATGTCACCCTTTCTTTGAGGAAGGGCTTCCTAACATCCAGCCTAACCCTCCCCTGGCAGCTCCAGGCCCTGCCCTCTTATCTTGTCTCTAGTTGCCTAGGAGAAGAGCTCGAACTCCCTTCTGACTACAACCTCCCTTCAGGTAGTTGTAGAGAGTGAGAAGGTCCCCACTGAGGCTCCTCTTCATGCTAAACACTTCCAGCTCCCTCAGCCTTTCTCTCCAATCCCTTCCCCAGCCTTGTTCCTCTGGACACACTTCTGCCCCCAGTATTCAGGATGAGGCCTCACCAGTGCCCAGTACTAAGGGTAGACTTGATCCCCTCACCCAGACTGATGGCATACAGATGAATAATCACAAGTAGATTTGCACTTACTGGTCCCTGGTCAGAAGCTTTTCTATATATAATTTTTTTTAATTTTTACAATATCTGGCATGGAGGGAACCCATGGCACTCCCCTGGTGTAAATAATAATTATATATATAATGATAATAAATGATTATTATTAGTATAATGTAGCTATAATGAAATAATAATTTATGCTATATTTATAATTAATAATGCAATTCTTGGTATAATATGTTAATATATTATTGACTGATTATAGTAATATATTATAATTATAACAATTATGTATTTTATATATTATGTGTTATTTCTATGCTTACGTATTTTTCTATATCTATATATAATATATTTAATGCTGTAATAATATAATGATGCATTGTATGACATTATTAGTTATATTACATTACTTACATTACATTATAGTTACATTATTATATGCATTATCATATGATAATCAATACAGCATATGTAGTATAATTATTTTCTTTTATCACCATTCACTCCATGGGAAAGTGTAGAAGTTTGCTGGGTGCTGAAAATGTATTTATTTCTTCTCCTAAAAAGATTAACTGCACAAAACATAATTTGCTTCGAGTTTTCATGGGTCCGTTGTCTGTTTAGTTTGATGTATTAACATCACCTTGACTGCAGCCTTTGCAATGGCATCTTATCACTGAGGTCTTTCTCTTTGTTCCTTGATATCAAGGAAGGAAGGACACTGCCACGTGACAATCAGTTCAGAATAGAACAGCTTGATGGCTGCTGATGACCCAGAGGACAGGTATGGTGCATATTTATGGACTCGATTTTAAACCAATATCCCTTCATTTCATTTACGAGCCCATTATATGTTTTATTTTAACAGTCTCACCGTGGTGTTCCTGCCGTAAACCACTTGCGGTGGGATGTGAGGCTGATTATTTGGTGTGTAGACACTGTGCACCCCACAAGCTGATGAACTATAGACAATTTATTCATTGAATTTTACACCTAGTTAAACCAACAGCTAAACAAGAGGCTTCCTTGAGCTCTTGGAAACTGTTAACATTGAACAGTAGAATAGTGGTCGGGAATTGCTAAGTATTGTTATGGACTTTACATTACGGTCCTTCTTACAGTAATTCCTAAGATTTGGGTCTATATTCAGGAATCCACATTCACAGAGCTTTTTGTAAATGTGCTTATATTGAGTTTCTGGAAGGTGAAGACCCCAGTGGTTGATATTTCCGGATAGCTGGCCAGCTAGAGATGACACAGAAAGAAAGAAAATGGAGATAAAATAAAAACCCCAAAACCAAGAAGCTTGAAAAATGCAAAGATATGTGAAATAATCCAGGGATGTAGGTTTGCCTGTATCTGCCTGTTTGTGTATACATATATTTATTTATATATGTGTATGTTGCTTCGTTGTTGACCTAGAAACCTTCAATTCTTTCATTTTAATCCCTTTGTGTCATTGTTTCTATTGGAATCTGAGTCTGGCTCCAAATCTTGTTTTTATTAAATTTTCCTACTGTATTTAGTGAGGATTTCTATGTATTTTTAAGGGATTGCAAAAAATTTGTCCCTCAACATGAGCAATGACAGAAATTTGGAGGATGCTCAGGGGATCACCTAATCCACCTCTGGGCAACAAGATTTGGCTTCTGACATTCCTGACACAGGAATTCCCCACTTGCCTTGTTATAAACCTCTTACATCAGAGGCTCTGCAGCCTCCTTGCTATCACCATCATCAGAAACATGTTCTCCATAAGCTATATAAATCTTTCTACCTACATATTAACACCAATTTCTGTTTCTCTCTCTGATGCTATTTGTAGAGAATCAAGTATTTCCTTTATCTTTCAGCAAATTTTTCTAGAATATAGGTGTTCCTCCTACTTTTCTGTTCAGGATATTCCTAACTCACTCTTTCCCCACAGGTCTTTGTGGGATTCTGATCCTCCTCAATCCAGGTAGTATGTCATGACTATCTGGATTCGCTTATTGAAACTGGGGGTTCACAGTGATCCTTGTGAAAGAACTTTGACATTGTGTAAGATGGCACAAAAACTTAACAGAAAAGACCCATCTTGATACTTGAAGAATGAGAAGTAGATGTTTCCTTCCTGTACAAAATGATGCTAAACAAGGAAACAGGGAGTTGCTACAGGTGAGGATGGAGACCATCACTGCTCCAGAGATCAGTTTGCAGTTGAAGGCTGGAGAAGACACACTTGGTAACCTCAGCCGATTCTGTCTCTCGCCATCTAATAATTTGAGCATAATAAAAATAAAATCTTAAGTGCATGCTGTTATAATGCAAGAAACATGAGCACAATTGAATTACATGTTAGAAAACACCCAGGAGTTTAAGACACAGTTCTCCTCTGCCATTTTTGAAGACGTACATTAGATCATAACTGCAGGTAACTGGAAGTTGAGTGAGTCAGCTTGAACTTCATAGCTGAGCCCATTTAGGATGAAAAATTCATATCTAGGGACTCCTATAATACTTGCAAAATCAGTAGCAGCAAGAAAAGAGGGCATGGCTTGCAAAAGTAGAGAAGACATCTCTTCTGTGACTGTTGAACTACTTTCCTGGAGCAATTAAAACAACTATCCATTTTGCCATCTCAGAGCTGAATGATAAGGTCTGTCTCTGTGTCTGAACTGTCATCAGAGAGGGACTGCAAGGAGTGATTGTGACAGGGAGCTCAGGAAAAGGGAGGAGAGGGGAAAGAAAAGGAGGTAGTAGTAAACGGAGAACCCTGGCACTGGTGGAACTGAACGGAAGTGTCACTGCTGACATCACAAAAAGTAGGCTCAAGGCTGATCTAAAAAGCAATTTGGAATATGAGCTTTCTTTTCCAAATGAGCAGTAAGTGCCTTCCTTCGCACAGAATTCAGGGCAGTAATAGTGCCTGCTATTACATTTTAAATTGATTGGCTTTATGGCCCAGTGCTGGGGAATTGCCCGAGCGTGATCTCGTTGGGCTCGTGTTTCTAATTCTGGTGACTCTAAATCCAGATGCCCTGAAAATCCAGGTTGTTGCTTACAGTGTGTGCTGTAGGGTAATCTCCATTTTCATGTGCCCAGGCAAAAATAATTAAAAAAAAAAAGGGACAGGAATATTCATAATAGTTGCCTGCAAGGGGGAAAGAAAACCAAGCAAAGCTAACCAGGTTATGTTTGGTTTTATAGGTGTAAAAAATATTTTTGTGTTGATTCTTTATGTGTAAATATAAACCACAAGGATTACTCTGCAACAAGTGTTACTGCTAAGAGAACCCAAACACTGTTTTTGCATTATGGGATTTTTCTTATGGGAGGAACAAAGCAGTTCCCAGCTAAAGGGCTGGGTCCTGCCACTGGGGTCTTTGGGCAATGGATGGAGAGATTCAGTAAACACAGTTCAAAGTCCATGTTGTTCCTCTGCATGGTCTATATCCAGCCTCGTTGAGGATATCAGAACCTGTACTTGTGCTCCCAGGTAGAAATAAGCCTCTTCACTGAAGAGAAGCTTTAAGAAGCTGCAGTAGGTTGCCACAAAGGGGGATGTGGCCATGGGGCTGCAGAGTTGCCTACGTGGCATGTGGGAAGAGCTGGAGAAGCCCCTATCTGCACTGGATCAGAGCTCATAACTCTGCAGTTGGGATGGGAAGAGCTTGCCCTGAAGGAATTATTCTACCTCTCAGTCACGCATGAAATTCTGGCTGCTGTCAAAGGAAGCTGTGCATGCCTAACCATGGCTGTACATCACTCTAATAAAGGCCAAAGAGAAGCTCATATATAAGTAGAGTGCAAAGTTTTTTGACACTGGCCATAATAAATATCAACACATTCAGGAAAAAAAAAAAAAGAAAAGCTGGCTTACGTGCCCGAGGTGGGAAAAGAGCTACAACCCTGTCTGATTTACTAGAAGGAAACATTTAAGGCTGTTGAATCATTGGATTAAAACCTGATCTTGAAATGTCAGTGCCATGCTCCACTATCACCCCCAAACTAGGGCCTTCTGGAACTAGTGAGGATAACAGAACTATCAGTTTCGTCCATTAAATAAACAACTCCCTTTTATTTTGCCTTACTCTTTTTTATTGTTAATAATGGTTCCTTAAAAATACTGACCTTGGGATTTGCTGGTTATTTTCTGTTCTATTTTAATGCTCTCCATTAGTTCTTTCTTCCTTTCTTTTTAATATTTACACATATCATCAAATACTGGGCAGATTTCCTCTGCTGGAAAAAAGTAAAGAGTCCCATGAGTAAAAACCAATTACACGTAACTTGTTGCTGAGAGCATGGCTGGGGTTTCTGCACCACTTCAGGGTCCTGCTGAGTTTAAGGCAGCTGAAGATCTTTACATTCCATGCTGTCCATAATACTACAATTTGGTGCCTTGTTATTTCTTGTCTCCACCTAAAAGTAATTGTTGCAGTTTGAGAACTGCTAGAATTTTCAGAAGTGCTTTCATGAGGAAGAAAAGTTGTGTTGTGTTCTGGGGGACCTGTCTGAAAAGATGTCTGGAAGACCCTCTTGGCCACCTGTGGAGTGTGGGGGGGTGCGGCCCTGCTGACGCAGCCATGAGGTCGGTCTCCATGTTGGACCCCGCGCGTGGCTGGGGCCCTGTGACTGGGCCGCCGCCATTTTGGAAAGAGTGATCAGCAGGAGGAGAGGCTCTGTTTGTCATTTCTGCCACTGAGAAAAGACTGGCAGCGCTTAAGGTTTGGGGGAGAGCTCCTTCGTGCTTAGTTGAAGAAAGCAGGAGGACTTGAGAATCCTCAAACCTTGGATGTGAAAGACAGAGACTGGGTCCTTTGAAACGCATGTAGCTGCACCGAGGGATGCAGGTGTGGGTGCTGAGAAACTCAGGCCATCCCAGACTGACATGGTCTCTTTCCCAGGTCTCTAAATTGGAAGAAGATCCAAGGCCCAAACTGGAGTGACCTCCCATTCTATTTTCCTCAGGCTGTATGATGGCATTAATGACACAGTTTCTAGCTTTTGTGCACCGACTTGCATAACCTTTTCTCCCATTCTGTATATAGTTACAGAGTGAATAAACCTTTCTGGAGTTTCCCTAAGCCATCAGTTGTCTGATGAACTTTGTCCGAGATGCCATCGAGACCTCACTGCTTTGCTTTCCTTTCTTTTATATTGAGTTGTGGTCCTGAACCCACCACAGTAATTCACAGGTTATAGTGGATATGGCTGCGCCTATGGAGCAGCTGCTCCATAGTATGACACATTCTTGACAAGGAGTAACAGTAAAAATTGTGTCCAGGAGCATTAACTTGACATCAGAAATTCTCCAGCCTTAAGGATTCTCGCTGGAAAAGCCCCGATTCATATTCTTTCATTTCTTGCGTTTCATGTTGACAGTTGGACCTGATGATCTTATAGGTCTCTTCCAACCTTAATGATTCTATCATTCTATGTGTATTCAGCACTGCTCATGCAATTCAAATACTCTGTGCCTGTACATATAAATGGAGTGCCAAGCACCAGGACTCTATGGAGAGGACACTAGCCTTCAGCTGAAGGTGCCTTAGGGCCTCCTGAAGCTCCCCAAGAATTCAAAAGAAGGTCTGAGCCTTGGCCTGAGTTCTGACAGGATAAATGTGATACTCTGGCAGTCAATGAACCTCTACATTGACCTGGGTGGGGACAGGACAACCCCCAGCATCAAATTCAGATCCCCTTTAAGTCTGAACTGTTCATACAATGGTCCCTAAACCAGCCCTGGGGCACTGTGACATAAATTTTAACAGAATATTCTCTATTGCCAGAAAAAGTTACTTGATAGTTTTGTTTCTCTGTTTTACAAACTAAGTAGCAGAGAGGGGAAAAAGGAAAGTTAAACCTCGAAAACTGCTTCACTACCTGCTATGGAGAGGAAAGTCTCAATTTTGATTTTCCTCCATCAGCATTTTCAAACTCACTAAAATTTCACAGTTTGAACAATTTATAATACACAAGCCAACTATTTTTAAAGTTCTGTGAAAAACAAAAAGAAAAGAGTGGGGGCAAAATAGGTATCAATTTAAAATGCATTTCTCTGAACACACCAAACAGATTGGAAATCCCACAGGAGCACAACAGGGTTCACCAGACCAGTGAAGGAATTTTAAGCCCTTGCTCCACGAGGCTCAGCCTTGAACTCATCCCGATGCTGTGACCAGATGTCTGCCTCATGCAGCCATGGCAGATGTGAATGTTCCTGCTCAGGACCACTCTCTGCGTGCTGCACAGTCCCAGCACTCCGTTCCTACAGCCCAGCTCTCTCGTCTTTTCTACATATTCCAGAATTTCCACCCAAAGGCAGGGTGCAAGCTTTTCCAAGCCACAAGCCCTGCACTTTGGTGGGGTCACACAAGCTTCTTGCCCCAGGGGGCACCCACTCAGCAGCTCTCTCAGCCAACTGCATGTGGGTTTTGCATCACGGATTATTCAGCATCACAGCCTGCTCCTGCCTCTCCACTCCCCCTCCCACCCGATGGGGTTCCACATGTTTTCCTGTCCCCAGAACTGGCAGCTTGAGGATATTCCCCCACTCCTCACTGCCAGCGGGAGTTGGCTTTGCACAGAGTTTTTAGACAAAAAATGCAGCTGGAGGCACTGGCTGTATCTAAAACCTTTCAAGACTCAAACCCAGAACCTCTAAACTATTCCCCAGCTTTAGCAAAACACAGTGAGCCAGGAAGCTGCTCCCATCTATAATAATTACAAGAGAGTTTCCCTTGCCCTTGCGCTATTTATTGCTTTTGCCCTCACCATAGATCGCTTGAGACAGAAGAGACTATTAAAGATCAGAATATTTCTCTCAGGGCAGTCAGAGTGAGCACTGGAAGAAAACTCCCCGTTTCTCTCAACCACTTCTCTAAGGAAGGGAAGGGGCTGGTTCCTGCTGCAGACAAACAGGAGCAGTAAATAACTGCAGTGGGGGGAATGGTCTCCTCCAGTGGAAACCTTCTGCTCTACTGATGCTTTTGGAAATTGTTCCTGTATCCTACCCTAATTTGCCACAGAAGTTACTGAGGGGCTTCACTGTCCCGTATTTCTTCAAAGAAGGGAAATATTCTGGGAGAGTGGAGAGAGGTGCATTTCATTAATTACAGCCTGCCAACCCTGGTGACCTCCATCCACACTGGCTCCACAGAACTGGGGTTTTCAAGGGAAAAATCTCACTCGCCATTAATAATTATTAATAACAATAATAACCACGTGATGTTCTAATCGTGGTTACATGAGGCAGTTGTGCCCCAGCTAGAGCTCCTGCCAATCACACCCAGACTGATCCTGTTCTCAGTGGTTTGTGTCTGCAGAAGGAGCAGAGCCAGAAAGGCCATGAGAGGTCATGGGAGGATGACCTGCTGTGATTTCTGTCTCTGGGGAAAGACCTGCTGTGATTTCTGTCTCCTGGCCGGAGGGGAGACGAGGGGACGTAGGTCCTTCAAGCCTGGCAAACCCAAGGCGAAGGTTTGGCCAGCTGTAAGGCACATAAGGATGTCAGCAGGAGCTGAGAGGTGACATCCCTCCTCTCGCCCCACCCCAAGCCCGCCCCGAGGGCATCCCTAGGTACTAGCCGACAGGCGGTAGGGCAGGGCGGTGCGGCACTGATGTTGCGGGTTGAGGGGGTGGTGGCGGGTGGCGGAGGGTCCTTGGGACCCGCACTCAGCCCTGCCTTCGGGCAGGGGGATCCAGCGGGGGTAGTGCCAGCCCCAAGGAGCTCTGCAGCGCTCCTTCATTTGCATTCAAGGGTCATCCCTTTTCAGTCGTGTGTCGTTCCCCCCAAAGCACACCCCCCACCCCCTCCGTTTTCCCAACCCATCTGCGAAACTTGAAGGCACAAACCTAGGGAAGGATGACGATCGTTATCCCGGGAAGTTGCCGGGGTTGTGGGGAGCAGCAAGGCAAGGGCAGGGCGGGATGGCCGCACACTCCACCATCGGCTCCTTCCTCAAAAAAAAAAACCACCAATGAGATGCAAGGAGGTGATGGGGGGGTGATAAATCCTCTCTCCGAGTTACTGTGAAAACCTCTGTGCGAGGGTGTTCCAAGAACAAACTGTTGTGATTTCCCTTTTCGCCCTTTTTTTTTCTCTCCCCACCCCCCCTTATTTTTTTTATTTTTTTTTAAAGGACGGGGGAGTCAGGTTCATGTTGCCTACTGGTACCTCATGTCGCTCCCGCGTCAGAAAATGAATGATGCAGCAATTTAATTAGGAGGGAGCGGTGCGTCCATATTGCAAGATGGTGAATGTCCGCGGGCGCGGAGCCTGCGCTCCTGCCCGCGGAAGAAGCCGTCGGGGGGGCAGGAGCCCACGGCCACCACCACCTGCTCCCCGGCCACCCCGGAGTTTCCGCACCCGCAGCTCTTCCCGGCAACTTTTTGCTCCTGATCCGCGGCTCCAGTTAAGTCTCCGCCCGGCCGAAATACCCCCGAGGGTGCTGGAACGGGAGTTTGCGGGATGGGCGGGGGTGTTACTGCGGAATGCATCGGGGAATTACGCGGAGATATGAGCATATGCGTGCCCGGGGAGGAGGCTGTGTGTGTCTGGGTGTGCATGCGTCTGCGAGGTGCACATGGGTGCGGAGGGGTGCGCAGGGGTACGGAGGGCAGGGGTACAGGAAACATGGAGGAGGTCACCTCCCTGCCCTGCTCGCAGCTCCTCATCCCCCTATCCCCTCCCAACTTTGAAACGCTGGTGAACCCGAGCAAGGCTTCCGCGGATCCTCCGCGGATCCACAGTCCCCCGTGGGCCACTTCCCATCCCACTCACCACCCTCACTCTCCTCCACCTCCCCCGCGCCCCGCACATCTCCGTTACCTGCGTGCGGCTCCCAGAGCGGACAGATACCGACCGGCGGCGCTGCCCTCCGCGGGCGCCGCCATTCCGCCTCCGCGCAAGGATGCACAAGGTGCCGGCGTGTCTCCCGCTGCGAGTCTGGCGTTTTTTAGCTTTGCCCAAAGGCTGCTGCATCCTGGAGAGCCTGCGGGGCTGCAGCGACGGGAAGGCAGCGGGACGGGAGGGCAGGAGGGAGACAGAGGGAGCGGAGTAAGGAGAGAAGGGGGAGGAGGACGAGGAGGCGGGGGGAACGGGGCTGGGACCCCCCCGCGTTGCCCCTCTCCAGGGGCTACCCCCGTCCTCCGCTCGGCTGGTACTGGTGGTCAGAGCATCTTTGATTTTCTCCAGAGTTGGGCTTTTTTTTCTTTCTTTTTCTCCTTTTTTTCTTTTTAAATGGAAAGAGGAGGTTTGCAAATTGTGACCAATCCCGGCGGCTTTTTTATTTTTCCTCTCTTGATTCTTCTCAGTTTTTGGGGCTTTTTTTTCCTGATTTTTCTTTTCCTCCCCCATCTGCTCGTTTCCCACTTCCCTTTCTCTCCGCCAACCAGCCCCCTCCTTTCCTCTTAGAAAAAACAAAAATTCTAAAAAAAAAAAATAAAAAGACAGGGGAAAAAAATTAAAAAGACGGGAAAAAAATTTAAAGGCAGGGGGAGGAAAAAAATTGAGAAAAAAATGTATAGTCAGGGCTTCCCAAATGCGCGCCCCCGACCTGATGCCAAGCGCGCCCCCTTCATTTGTTCCCCTTCTTGTTGAAGCTCATTTTCATGACGTGGAAAAGCCTGATCCAGTGCAACAACACCACACACACACACAACACACACAACACACACTCACACACCGGGGAAGGAGCCGAAGCCCCACTCGCCGCCGCGCCCCGGTGCCCGGAGAAGGCGGCAGCGGCGGTGGCAGCGCTGGAGGCTGCAGCAGCCCCTCTCGCCTCCCTCCTCCATTGAGTGTGCCAAACAGCAGCTCTGCATCCTAAAGAAGATCATTGAGGGGCTCATTGCATTCCCAGCACGTCTCAGGCTTGCTTCTTTTTTTTTTTTTCTTCTCCTTTTTTTTTTCCTTTTGCCTCAGCTTCAGCAGGAGTAGAGAGAGGGAGAGACACAGAGAGGAAGAGACAGAGAGAAACCAGCGATCTTTAAACTCGGGCTTTTTTTTTTTTTCCTCCCTTTCCCCTCTTTTTATTTGTATTTCTTAATTTTTTTTTTTTTTTTGGTAACGATGTGCTAAAATCTCTCCTGCGAACCGGTAAGTAAAAACCTTTCTGGATGCTTTTGTTTTGCACCTAGGGTCAAAGGCACCCCTTCCTCAAAAAAGAAGATATAATACTCGTCCTTATTTGTTATTTCTTTATGATTATTATTGTTATTACAGCCCTTGCAGAAGAGAAAGAACTTACTGGCTAATATTTTGCAAAGGAGAAACTGATTCTGCAATATTAGCTCTCATCTCTCCCCCCTCATTCTTCCCAGTCAGACACTGGTTTTAATTGCAGAGGGTATTTCTCTTTTCATGCTTTCAACCATCTCCTCTTTCCCACAGGGGAGGGTTTCATTTGCAAGTTGATCCTAAGGATTTCTCTTCCTCTGGCATTTCTCTCCCAAAAAAAGCATCTTTCTGCGCTTTAAGTTTGTGGATGGGGGGGCAAAATTTTCTAGCTCTCGCCCAAGGAAGTCAAAAAGGACCTTTTCTATTGAAAGACTGAGACTAGAAGCAACGATCGCTCCAAATCATTCTAATGGGCATTTCAGTGATCCAAGGAAGGCTGCACCACCATCGTTATTATTACTATTCTTAGCGTTCCTCCATGCCCATACATTTCAAATATCTGCTGAGAGAGAGAAAGGGAGAGAACCATATGTTGGAGGAGCTGCATCTCATTAGTATGGTGTTATTTTCATCCGATTGGAGAAGAATGGTGTCTTCATTCAGGATCATATATAGTAGGATAGATAATTTATTGGCTGGTAAGTGTCAAGGGGATTTTTGGGGGGTTGATTCGGTGTTTGGTTTTTTTCTTCCACTTTCAGCTTTTTAACCTGGTCTCCTGCTTGGTCCTGGGGGGGCGCAGAACATCCTAATGTGAAGCAGGCTGAGTGTTTCAATCCTGGGTGCCTCTTTAGCTGTCACTTTCCTTCAGATGTGCTGATCGCATGGGGAATGTGCTTTAGGAAGATTAATCATCTCTAAATGCTTTAATCAGCTAAAATGACTAATATATTTTGTGTGTTTATCTGATAATATACCGGCTGCATTAATTGATCGGCTCATTTGGGAGGGGAAGGCTTTTAAATCTGGGTTGTGAGCCATTTACTGTTGTAAGGATATTGTGGGGCTTTCTGAAAGGAACAGTCTTTGTCAGGGACATCAGCAAACCCTGCACATTCCTTTGAACTTGCATATGGAATATATTGAGCCAGGAAGGAGAGAAGAGATTCAAGGACTGAGATTCAATAACTTTGGGAGTTTGCATGGATGAAAGATGTTAGTGCAATGCTGGAGAAACCTTAACCCCCTGCTCTTTCCCCCTGTAGCCAAATGCAATAGCTCCAAACCTCAAATTGCAAACCCAGCATGAAATCCATGTGGTCCTTGACATAGGTCCTGTAGTGGGGAACATAGAAAGATGCAACATGTTCAGCCCGTGTGCTCACGTCGCTGTGTGGTCTCCATGTGCTCTCCTCTTTATAGGTGGCATATACCAAAGGGTGTGTGTGGTGGGGGGGGTGGTAAAGAAGGCTGGTATCGCGTGATTAAACCTTCTAACATCTCCTAAGTGTAAATCAGGGCAAGGCTCACCCACCCAACACCCCTAGAGCTGGTTGTGAGTGTCTGCCCAGCAACTGCTGAACTTTCCAGGAGTCTAACATGAGTCTAAGCAGGTAGGGGCTCAATCAAAGGAGCAGGGCAGGGCAACACTGAAATCTGCATTTTTCTTACCGTTGCAGTTTTGTAAACATCAACAAACGATGAAACCTTCCACAGCAGAGACGCATCGTAAAGGCAGGATGTTGTGGATAATTCTTCTAAGCACAATTGCTCTAGCATGGACTACACCAATTCCCTTGATAGAGGACTCAGAGGAACTGGATGAGCCCTGCTTTGATCCATGTTACTGTGAAGTGAAGGAGAGCCTTTTCCATATACATTGTGACAACAAAGGATTTATAAATATTAGTCAGATAACAGAGTCATGGTCGAGACCTTTTAAACTTTACCTGCAGAGGAATTCCATGAGGAAATTGTACACCAACAGTTTTCTTCACTTGAACAATGCTGTGTCTATTAACCTTGGGAACAATGCACTGCAGGACATTCAGACGGGGGCTTTTAATGGGCTCCGAGTTCTGAAGAGGTTGTATTTGCACGAAAACAAATTGGATATTTTCAGGAATGACACTTTCCTGGGTTTAGAAAGTCTGGAGTATCTGCAGGCAGATTACAATGTCATTAAACGGATTGAAAGCGGGGCATTTCGAAACCTAAGTAAATTGAGGGTCCTCATCCTAAATGACAATCTTATCCCCATGCTTCCCACCAACTTATTTAAGTCCGTGTCCTTAACCCACTTGGACTTGCGCGGGAACCGACTAAAAGTACTCTCATACCGCGGGATGTTGGACCATATTGGCAGGAGCCTGATGGAGATCCAGCTGGAGGAGAACCCGTGGAACTGTACGTGTGAGATCGTGCAGCTGAAGAGCTGGCTGGAGCGCATCCCCTACACGGCCCTGGTTGGAGACATCACCTGCGAGACTCCCTTCCACTTCCACGGGAAGGACCTGCGGGAAATCAAGCGAAGCAAGCTGTGTCCAATGCTGTCCGACTCCGAGGTGGAAGCCAGCCTGGGCATCCCTCAGCTGTCATCCAGCAAGGAGAATGCGTGGCCTACGAAGCCTTCCTCCATGCTGTCCTCCTTCCATTTCACCGCTTCCTCTGTTGAGTATAAAACATCCAACAAGCAGCCCAAGCCCACCAAGCAGCCCCGGGCACCCCGGCCTCCCCCAACGCCCCGTGGCCTCTATCCGGGACCTAACCAACCACCCGTGGCTGCCTACCAGACCCGGCCCCCCATCCCCATCATCTGCCCTACCGGGTGCTCTTGCAGTTTGCACATCAACGACCTGGGCCTGACAGTCAACTGCAAGGAGCGAGGCTTTCACAATATCTCTGAGCTCCTGCCCAGGCCCTTGAATGCCAAGAAGCTCTACCTGAGTGGGAATTTGATCCAGAGAATCTACCGCTCCGATTTCTGGAATTTTTCCTCCTTGGATCTCTTACACCTGGGGAACAACCGGATCTCCTATGTGCAGGATGGGGCTTTTATCAACCTGCCCAACCTCAAGAGCCTCTACCTGAATGGCAACGACATCGAGCGGCTCACCCCGGGCATGTTCCGGGGGCTGCAGAGTTTGCATTACCTGTACTTTGAGTACAACCTGATCAGGGAAGTCCAGCCGGCAGCCTTCAGCCTCATGCCCAACCTGAAGCTCCTCTTCCTCAACGACAACCTGCTGCGCACACTGCCCACTGATGCCTTCGCCGGCACCTCCCTGGCCCGCCTCAACCTGCGCAACAACCACTTCTTGGCATTGCCGGTGGCCGGCGTGCTGGAGCACCTCCATGCCATCGTCCAGATCGACCTGAAGCTCAACCCGTGGGACTGCACCTGCGACCTGGTGCCGCTCAAGCAGTGGCTGGAGGCCCTCAGCACCGTNCCGCCGCCGCGGTGCCGCTCTCCGTCCTCATCCTCAGCCTCCTCGTGCTCTTCTTCTCCGCCGTCTTAGTGGCCGCCGGGCTTTTCGCTTTCGTGCTGCGGCGCCGTCGGAGGAAGTTGCCGTTTCGCGGGCCGCGGACCGACGGGGCCGAGCTGGGCGCGGTTCCGTTGCGCTGCCCGCGCATCTTCGAAGAGGGAGGAGGCGGCGGCGGCGGCGGCGGCGGCGGCGGGGGAGTCGGCGAGCGCTCCCCGGAGAAGGCGCCCCCGGCGGGCCACGTCTACGACTACATCCCACACCCGGTGACCCAGATGTGCAACAACCCAATCTACAAGCCGCGGGAGGAGGAGGAGGTGGCGGCGGGAGGAGGAGGAGGCGGCGGCGGGGAGGCGGCGGAGCTGCTGCGGAGCGGCGGTGAGCGCTTCTCCCATCATGCTGCCGCCGGCTCCGCCGCCGCGCAGGAACCGGGCACCAACTACCGCACTTTGCTGGAGAAGGAGCAGGAGTGGAGCCTGGCCGTGTCCAGTTCGCAGCTCAACACCATCGTGGCCGTCCATCCCCAGCACCCCGCGGGCGGAGGGCTGGCGGCGTCGGGGGCCGGCGTCGGGGCGGCGGTTGTGGTGGGGGGGTGCGGCCCCCGGGACCGCGACCGGCCGCCTCCTTGTGCCGTGGGCTTTGTGGACTGCCTGTACGGCACGGTGCCCAAGCTGAAGGAACTGCACGTCCACCCCCCTGGCATGCAATACCCGGACCTGCAGCAGGACGCCAGGCTCAAAGAAACGCTCCTCTTCGCGGCCGGCAAGGGCTTCCCAGACCATCAAACCCCCACAAGCGAATACCTCGAGTTAAGGGCCAAACTCCAAACTAAGCCGGATTACCTCGAAGTCCTGGAGAAAACCACGTACCGGTTCTGACCGCCGCCCCGCCGCCGAGGCCCCGCCGCATCGCCCGTCGAGGATCCAGCTGTGCGCACTACCCCCTGCCAGATGTGCGCGCCGCGGGGGGAAGGGCCGTTCTCACATCATTAAATCGATGAAGTGCCTTCGCAGACTTTTGCCAGCAGATGTTAATCAATCATTATTTTTTTATACTGAAACTTGAGACTTTGACTGTGCCATGTCTAAGGTATATAATTATAATTATTATTATTATCGAGGATCTTTGTATTGATCCTGATTAAGTAAATTCTATGTGTGTCTCTCTCTCTTTTTCCTTTCGTTTTTCCTCTCTTTTTTCTTTTCTTTTATTTTTTTTTTTCCGTTGCAGTAAACTTCTTTTTCTATTTTCCCTTGGAGGGGAGGAGGGAAGATAGCATTTTGTGATTTGCTTTCTTCTTTCCCACCATGGCACAGATTCTGTACATTTATTTAAAAAAAAAAGAGAAAAAAGAAAAAAATAATGCAAAGAAGCAAACGAGCGCAGTTTGCTGCATGCCTGGAAACTGCAAGAGGGAAGGGAGGGGAGGGTCTTGCTCAAATNCCCACACACCCCGCGGAGGGGAATCCCATGGGCTGGGGGAATCCACCCGAAGTTGGGGAGCCCAAAGGATGTCACCACAAGGCAAAAACTCCTTAGTGTGGGAAGTGCGGGGGTGGGGGGGAAAAGGGGTGAAGGATGCTCAGTGCCACTTTCATCATGACACCATGGGGTTTTTTGGAGGACATCTGCACTTTTCCGAATGAAAGCATCATGCAAAATAATACAGAAAAAATTTTAAAAAAAGGCTACTGGGCACCTATCACTAACAGCTTTGTAGGAAGCACTTTTAATGTTTTCTCTCCTACACACCTACACTCACACACACATATACACACAAAGGTACAACAATGTGCGTCATATTTATTCTGTAATTTCAAGTGAATATAAATTGTAAAGGTAATGTTTAATCATTGTACAGTGATGCGTCTGGTATAGCTTTCCTAATAAAACGTTTTGAAAAAAGAACAAAAAAGGGAAAAAACCCACATATATATATATATACACCCATATATATATATATAGGAATACAAAGCTTGAACCTAAAACTCCAGCTTCCCCCTACTGAGATTTCCTTCCCCCACCTGAACCTTTGAGAGTTATTTTATTAATAACAGTTCAATGCACTGTGATGTTTAGCAGAGGGAAAAAAAAAAACAAAAACCAACAATGATGATAAAACAGAACCCTGTACAGCTTCTCTTGCCAAGATACCACCCAAGACTTTTCAAAGCCCAGGTTGTAGTCTCTAATTCCCGCCTTGTGCTGATGGCAGTTCCCCTATATTTTAAAAAAAGCTGCAGCACAACGGGGAGCAACTACTCGAGTGGCCTTTCACTCCAGAGTGCTGCTTCTCCTGCCTGCTGTGCGCATTCCTGGGGATGCTTCTTGGTATAATGGGAGCAGGGAAATCAAAGATTTGGGATGACATAAGTGGAAGCGATCTGGAAAAGGATTCCCATGGTTCCTGTCACCCCACCCACTTCCCCAGTCTGCCCTGGAGCGACACCAAAGACTGGATTTCCCTTCTCGGGAAGGTCCTGGCTGGTATCTTGTCACGGCTGGTATCTTGTCTCGGTTGGTATCTCGTACCGGTTGGCGGCTTCCCCCCGATATCTTGTGCCCGTCGGTGTGTTGGAGCCAGTGACCCCGGGCCGGGCTAGCGGCGGCCAGTGACACCGTGCGGCCGCCAGGTGGCGCCGTAACTCCAGCGCTCGCGGCGCAGGACGCACCCGCGCTAGGACCTGCCCCCGCTCGTGTTCCAGGCACCGCTCCCGGCCCGGCCCGGCCCTGCTGCCGCCCCCGCTGAATGTAACTCCCGGGCGCCTTATACCGGGTCAAGCAGGGAGAGCCCACAGCCGGGCACCTGCGTCGCCCGAAGACCGTCGGAGTTTTACACAGAAATTTCAAGTATATCTCTAAATATGATTTTGTCGTAGTGGCGGGTGAATTGCCGTGGTTTCTTCTCCCCATCGCGTTCAGAAGGTTTTTCTGGTTCCCCCAGGGCATTTCTTCTGGCTGTGGTTAGGGGCCGAAGCGCTGGGTTGTCCCCTCACACTCGCTGTCCCTCCTGTCCTGGGAAACACCACGCACAAGGCATTTTGGTTGATATGGAACCGTGGAGACTTGTTTTGCGCCTATTGATAGCTTCAGCCGTTGCACTTTTTGCAGCCTATTTGGGTTGAGATGGTTCGGAGAGCTGTCTGTGTGTGACGGCCGTTGTAGAATCAGAGAAGCGCGGGTTTGGAAGTGACTGCCAAGGGGTCATCTTTGTCCTGAGTCTCTGCAGTGGCCCTGTGTTCTGAGGTGGAGGGACAATGCCGGGTGTCTGCAAATCTGGCATCACTCCAGGCAAGCAACGCATGGAGCTGTGTAAATCAGGTTAAAGTACAATCCCTAGCGTGCGTGGTGCTGTCACATCTGGTGATGCCGTTGGACCCCTTAAGTGTTCATCCATCTTTGTATCCAAATGTAGTGAATCCACTTGCAAATGATGTTTATATTTTCATTAAACTCCAGAAAGGCGAGAGAATTTCAGCGCGGTTAGAGGCGGTAATCTATTTATTCAGCAGAAATACATTTGTTCTATGAGAATGGAATTTTTGTATTAAAAAGAGATAATTTTTGGCTTACATTGAGTTATTTTTCTTTCCTTGTGTAGGAAACTTCCCTGTGTACTGGAATCACTTGGGGATGATTTACTCTGGAAGCACTGATAATATTTAGCTGTGATATCTAAAACGTGTTATGATGGCTTCTGTGTTGCTGTTTCGTTGTGTTGAGCTGAGGCTGAGTGGGTGGCAGAATTACTTTCCACAGCAGGAAAACAAAAGTAGATCCATTGTCTCCCATTTGTGTTGGGCAACTCTTTACATGCTTCAGCCTGGGTTACTCCTAATTAATGGAGAGTATTCATGACATCATTGTCAGCAGTACTAGTGGTAGCGTTAATGATATTGGGAAGGAATCAAAGTCTCATGATCTGCATTTAGAACTGTTTGATGGGGCTCCAAATAAATAAATATTTTCTTAGCTTATTTCCTTGTTGTGCAACCAGTAGCTGCTATTGGCTTCAGATATCCAGTTTGTGGTAGTGCTAAGAACCTGGCAGTAAACTTTTCAACATGAGTTTAGTTTTATTCACTTATTGATTATATTGAAATTATTCCTGCAGATTAAACAAAGGGGAAAATGCCAGGTAAGTGCCAGGCATAGCCAGTAGCAATGACTTACAGGAAAATAAGAGAATAATGGTGCTCAATTATCAGTGCTCTATCTTTCTTGGATATTGTCATTGATGTCACCATCATATTCTACTTGGGTTAAAAGATTTGTTTGGGTCTTGGAATTTGCTTCATGCTTGACTGTATCAGTAGTGACAGAAGGATGTTAATTGATTTTCATAGTGTGGATGGTAACCTGATGTGAAAAGTTACCTGTCTTTGGATATGTATTGCGGCAAGCCAGGCTTTAAGCTAGGTCTTGTTTTAAGCTGGAAATGTGCACATATGGTCAACTTGGGTTCTGTGCTGCGACCTTGTCCAGCAACAGGACAGAAAAATCTCTGCACAATGCTTTACATCTATGAAGCTCTAATGTGTGCAAGCAGCACCTCATGGGTGCTGTGCTACATCTCTTTTGTCCTAGTACCTACTCACATGAGCAGTTCCCACAAACCAAACGTGATGAGCTGGCTTTATGTATAACAGAAATGTTCACGTGGAGCACGTGTCAGAGAATTTGGCTGTCACTTTGGAAATCCATTGCTTGGCTTTACCTAATATGTAGTATCACACCTTCTTCAAGTTACTGCGGCTCTTTGGACCAAAATTTGCTGTTTTAAAATATTCTCTAATGCTGGTGTGAGTGGAAAAATGGGGGAGATTTTCCCTAATTCTTGAAAAAATTCTATTCTATTTGGGCAAGTGTAGCTGTGTCCCAGTTCAAAGCCTGTTTGAGCTAGTGGAATGTGCTTAGAACAAATCTTTGAGTGGATACAAGCTGGAGATCTAATTCAGGCCTGGAGGTCTAGTTCTGCTCCCTTGAAGCCAGTGGTAAAACACCCCATTACTGCTTAGTTTTAGTCAGCAGACTTGAATGAAGAGCAGAGTCTGAGCTCAGAAAATGACACCATGTTTTAAGTGAATGCACCGTTTTGAAATGAGAACTCCATGTGACTTAGAACAAAATGCCTAGTGGTGTAGACAAAATTAGTTTGCTGACAAATTAGTAGTTCTTCCAACTGACCTAATCAACAAGATAACCAAACAGTCTGCAGCACTTTTTATTTTAAAATTAAATCATTTGCCTAAAGAGAAATGCGAGTGTGTCTCAGCAGGTTCAAGAAATGTGGAAATTGGTACCAGAGTTCAGAGCCCATGTCGGTGGCAATCAACTAGCCAACGAGATTGTTAACATAATAATTCCAAATTGATTGGAAATACTTTATTAGCAGTTTCTTGGAAGAACAAGACTATTAATAGGCGTTGATAACTGTGCTTCATAGTTTTTTTTTAAAAGGTCCTTTGCTTTATCCTTAGAAGTTTTCCACTTCTGTAATAGTGTATTTTATTTTTTGGTTAGGTTGGCTGGTTTTTTTAAAAAAGTCTTTTGCTTCATCCTTATATGTTGCCCACTTTCAAAATTACATACAAAATTAGTTTTAATATTTCAAAAGTTATTTTTGTTTCAGTTGGAAATGTTAGAGGAGGGTTCCCAATGAAAGCATTAGCATTTTACATGTTTCTACTGGGGTGAAACTTATAGGGTGTCTTTGATCACTGTGGAAGAGTTTGGAAACACCCTCCTGTGGCAGCATTTTCTTGTTAAATCCTTGTTAAGTCAGTTGACGTTGTGGTGGTTTCCATGGCAGTGTCAAATGGCTCATTTTTGAAATAATGGGACAAGGCTCAAAGGAATGGAGCCACTCACCTTGCTATAGGAATTCCCAGTCCTATGGTTGTACTGGGTAGTCTCTGTGGAGATATTGCATCACTCTTTACATTTTTGAGTGTTAAAGGTATTCATCTTCAGAGTGGGGTTATTTTTAGACACCATGAAGTTGTATGTATATGCAATACTAAGATGCCTTAAAAAGGATAATAACAGAGGGTATAGCACAATCTATTTATACCTACATGTCATAGACTGAATCTTTAATGGCTGTTTATTTTTTCTAACATCTTTATTTTTCTACTAGAATTTCCTAAATCTCTCAAGAATATCCTGTATATTCTATGAGTCCTGAAGAAATAGTGTTGGTTCAAGGCCCACCTGGATGAGTTCCTGTGTGACTTGGTCTAGGTGATCCTGCTGTGTCAGGGGGATTGGCCTAGATGATCTTTCGAGGTCCCTTCAAATCCGTAGTGATTCTATGGTTAGCCAAGGATCAAGTCTCTCTGTATTTGGGAATTCCAACAACCCTCACTAACTGTGGAGGAATATTCCTGCCCATGGCATGTGACATGGCAGTTTGGCAAGTTGTCACAGCACTGTGCCAGCAAGGGAGGTTCTCTGTAGCCATGCAGACTTTGCAGTAGGGCTTGAATAATTTGAAGCAGGAGCTCCTAATTGTGATAAGTCAGTATTGGGCTAACACAGTGATGTGCTGCTGCTTCTGATGGCACTGCCATCCCTTCTGCTGATGGTGGGACCTAACACCACTGCCACTGGGGACACCTGGAACAGAAACTCTAAAAAACAAAAAGAGAGTATTTCGTCCTGCAGCATCCATCTCCTCTGAAGTTAATGACTTACCCTAAATGTTAAGATTATAGGGAATAAAAACAATTTTCTTGACTTTCCTTTTCTGGAGACAGTAGCTGTTTTACCTGTTTTGAAGAACTGTAGGAAAGTATTGATGTTTTTTTCAGACCTTACTTGTTTAAAACAAGAATGACTGTCCCAAACTGAGATGAATTTTCTAGAAAGTTATGTAAGCCTTTGAGTTTCTGCTTGGTCTCTGAATTACTATGTGTGTATCTACATATGTGGTCCATTATCTCAATAATCCTTGAACTTTGGAGGCAATGGCTTTGCAAATCAAGGATAATTAATGGGTTGGTGTTGGGTTGTTTTCTGTGGTTGTTTGGTTTGATTTTATTCAAAGATAGGGGAACATGACCTTGGACATTCTCATCAAATTACACTTTTTAACAGGACTTCTGAATTCTTTCTTTTCTTCTCTTTGGAGGAGGAAAGAACTGTATTCATAAGAGTATAGGAATTACTACTCAGCCTTAGAGTTGAATTGTGTTCTCTTTGCTGTGTCCTCTCATTCCTTAGAGTGCCCAGGACTCAAAGGAAGATGTAATAAATTCCCATTAGTGAGATTACAGGTTCAGATGGGGCCAGATAATCTGCTCGAGCATTAGCTCTCATCCTTAGCAATCAGGTACCTGGGGAATTTCACCACTGGAGGAACCAGCCCTCTGAGCGTGGGGAGCACTTTAAAGTACCACATTGGAGTGTCGGGGTGAAAAATAAACTCAAAAAAAACAGGGCATCAGTAATGGATGCTGGAAATTTAAAAGTTGGCTTCTGTGCTCTTTAGAGAACTTATTCAGAGTTTCTCTAGTGCTGTTAAACCTCCATACAAGGGCACGCTTGATCAGTCTTTGTCAAAGCACTGCTGAAAAAGATGCATAGCTAATGCACTCTGCTTAATTAGAGAGTGTCGTTTCATGTGGCATCACTTCTGTTACGTTTTCTTGCAGTTACCCAAAAACCTGGCTGCTTTGGAAGAGTGGATACTATTGGCAAGCAAAGAAATATGGCAAGTCAAGGTATTTTTTTAGATCCAGTTTATGCTAGTGTTTTCTTCAAAGGAAGGACAAGGCGTAGCTCTTGGCTCCTTGGCCTGCAGCCCATGCTGAGAATAAATACAGTGATTAAGACAGAGTCAGTCCATGGTTCCATTCATGTTTAATCCTCCCCTTCAGTTTTAAACCAAAAATGTAAGAAGTGTGGATGTATGTAACAGATATATATAAATACACATCTGTTCCTCCTGTGAGCAGTGAGGGGCCAAGAGACACTGGCATTGCTGGGAGATGGGTTCAGTTGTAACAACCATGCAGAGGCTAACAATGCCAGTGGCACATCTCAGTCAAGCCTCTTGATAGGTTGGAGGCAGGCAACAGCAACAGACAGTTCTTGTTGAAACCTCTCTTTTTTCAGAGCAGTTGAACAGATATCTCACAGACTCCCATTTATTCCCACATTCACCTCAAGTTCTCCAGGTTGTCACAGTTCTCAGTGTTGCTGTTACTTATCTGCATCCACTGGTGTTTGATGGGCTGACAATAGGTTTGCACACTGACAGTGTGTGTGGAATGAAGATCAGTTGAAAATACAGTTATCTCTGTTGGGTTTCTCTGTAGAGTGCTGCTTGGCACCTCAAGACTTCCTTGTGTAAGAGATACCGACTGAATTGCCTACTGTAACTCCACTGTGTAAGCAGTCTTCCAAAGTCAGCCGTGGTGGTATTACATGCCTTGAGCTTTGCCAACCCCTGTGAACCAGCCAAAGTCTGTTAAAGCCTTCAGAACACAAACTCCTGCTAAGATGGATCTCTAATAGATATACATCAGGTGGAGATGTTCTGTATGCAATGACCTAAGATTGCTGTTAACTCAAAGCAGGAGTAATTGCCTCCTGTGTCACTGCCTCTACCAGAACAGCCAGTGCAGGTAATGGAGATGCTGATCCCAAGTATGTCCAGCACATACATATGTAGCGGCTGTCGAGGTCTGTTTTTGGAAAGTGCTGGGAGATGCAGGTATGTGGCTTGCTTTGGATCACTAATAAAAATATGTGCTTTTTCAGTTAAGAAGCTAAAAATACATATGCTGAGACCTACATTCTCAATGTAGGTCAGTGGAGGCTCTTCTCAGATATTATTAGCACTTTGGACACCAAATCTTAGCAGCGTATTGCATCCTCTAGAAGGGGTTTGGTAGAGGCAATGCAAGAGAAAGTGCTGCATGTGAAGTCATCCAGCAAGTTTCTCAGGAACCAGAGTGGCAGGATAATGAGCATTGGAGTTAATTTGGGATGGAAAGCTCAGCAGAGGCAATTTGGAGTCTCTTGGCTCCACGGGGGAGGGAGATTTTACAGCTAGCTAGCTACAAATAAGTAAGCTGTGTGGTTTTGTGTATATATGTATATATATACAAAACAAATCTGTATGTGTATATAACACTGTGTGTATATATGTATGTATGTATATGGCTACGATGTACAATACATGTATCTGTAGATATGTATACATTTATATGAATTTATATTTCTCTATATAAATATTCATGCAACTATGGGTAATACCATTTCAACAACGTGTCCTTTTCTTTAAAACACAACAGAAAAAGCTGCTTCCGTTAATGATCTTATTGTCACAGATGTCTTGAGGTACCTTTTCTGGGTGGGAAGGAGTGGTGCTTAGTGGCTGAAAACAAGCCTGGGAACTTTTTTTTTAGCTGCTCCACAGCTGTTCTACATTGGGGAAATAAAATGGTGGCTAAAATGACTCAGGGCTGATTTGGAAGGTGAAGGAAGGGAGTTGCTGGCTGTGCTTTGGAAAGCTCTGCTTTGTTCATGGAGTTTTCATGGTGAAATAGCCACAACAGTCATTATTCTGATTGCTGGGGATGTCCCAGCTAATGGCGCCTGAACAGAGAGGGGAAAAGAAAAAGATTAATTTCCTGCTCAAAAGTAAGTTATTTGAAGTCTGATTAATTTGCCTTGGTGGTGCATGGGTTTCCATCTAGGTTTAGGCTGTTGGGCTGTAAATCAAGACTCTTAGCCCAGTGAGCCTCTAGTTCAGGATATGTCTTTTATGTTATGACTTAAATAATTTCAGAACAAGCTACACCTTAATGCATTATAAGCTCAAGGGGAGTTCTCAGCTGGAAACCCATCTGTATCAGGCTGAATTTTGCACTTCAGTGGGGTTGGATCCCATCAGAGTGTTTCATTAAGTGCTGAGATTGAACAAATCTTGTTGTTGTGCAACTCTTAAGTACAATTGTAATTTTGTAATAAAAGTGACCCTCAAAATAACTTATTAGTTACGTGTTCTATAGTCACAGCATCTTTCTATTGGTAACAACAATACACACTTGTGGGTGTTGGCAGTGGGGTTGATCTGTGTGCTGTTGGTTGTTAGAGTCTTGAGGGATCTGGGGGTGTTGACTGACAGCAGCTGAACGTGATCCAGCAGTGTGCCCATGTGGCCAAGAAGGCTGATGGCATCCCGGCTTGCATCAGCAATAGTGAGACCAGAAGGACTAAGAAGGTGATTCTGCTCCTGTATTTCGCCCTGGTGAGGCTGCAGTTTGAGTACTGAGTGCAGTTTTGGGCACTGCAGTATAGGAAGGACATTGAGGTGCTGGAGATGGTGCAGAGGAGGACAACTGGGCTGGTTAGGGGTCCAGAGAACAGGTCTGATGAGGAAAGGTTGAGGCTGTTCAGCCTGGAAAAGAGGAGGCTGAGCAGAGACCTCATAGCTTTTTACAACTGCTTGAAAGAAGGTTGTAGCGAGGCAGGCATTGGCCTCTTCTCACTAGTGACTAGCGATAGAACAAGAGGAAACAGGGTCAAGTTGCACCAGGGGAGGTTCAGATTGGATATTGGGAAAAACTTCACAGAAAGTGTGGTGAGGCCTTGAAGCAGGCTGCCCAGGGAGCTGATGGAGGCACTGTCCCTGCAGGCATTCAAAAAACAGGCAGAGATGGTGTTTAAGAAGATAGCTTAGTGGTTAGGGGTTGTAGGGTGGATAGTTGGACTTAGATGCTGTTGAAGGTCTTTTCCAACCTTGATGATTCTAGGATTTTTGAGCTCGAGGGGGCTCAGCTCCTGCAATAATGCACCACAAATACACAGCAGTTCAAAGGAAAAGCTGCAGAGCAATGAGCTCCATCAACATCTCCTAAGCTGATCAGCTCCCAAATAATTGCTGACCAGTGGATTCCCAGATGTGTCGCGCTGGGATAAATGTAGGCCACGGTGACATGGATTTGTATGATGATTTTGGTTCCCGGGAGGCAGAGCACTTGTCCCTTCTCTGATTGTGTGTGGGGACAGCATAACATACTCGGGGCTGGTGCTGCTGCAGACACATGTCTCCCTTTGCCTACGACACAGAACATGGTTATCAGAGCAGTTGTGGGTCTGCTGTACTGCCAGTCTGCCATCGTTTGCAAACTGCAATGCGACTAAAAAAGAAAAGGGAAAGAGTGCATTATTTCTTTCAAAGCCCTTTGCTTCCTTGAAGGCAGAGGACAAATGAGCGAGAAATAATCACAGAAAATCAAAACAAACACCCAGTGGCTTAAAATAGATGATACTGAGGCAAATATTTCATTTAAGCTTCTTGATTATGCTGCTTTGCCTTATTATTTCATCTGGAGGGAATAAGCACCTTAAGGGAAAGTCCTTCCCAATCTCTTTTGCATAAGTGTTACAGTGAAAGTGTGTGATCTATAGCTGCCTGTTGAAGAAAATAGGTCATTTCCATACAAGTGTCATATTTTATGCAGAAAATATGCTGAATTCATAGACCATCTTCTAGTTAAAACAACCCTTTTGCATTTCAGCATATTTGCCTAAATGAAGACAACTGCAGCAGTAAAAAAAAAGTATTAGATTTTAATTAACACATGCAGGTCTAATGTCAGGATAACCACCCTGACCTTCTGTACAGCTGAACTTTGGCTGTGGTCTTTTATGTTTAGGAAAGAACCAGTGTGGTTTGAGGATATAAAATATTTTTGTTGCTCGAGACAGACATGCAAATAAATTAGAGACCTAAAGCTGTAGATGCCCAAGGGTCTGCTGGCATAAATCGTAGCTCCATTGCTCCTGTCACAGCAGTGCCCATGCCCTGGTGCTGGGGAGATGATTCAGAGATGTATGGTACCTGCTGGGGTAGCAGTTTCTCTGGAGGGCTTCCAATTAACATTTTATTAAATAATTTTAGAAATGGGAAGCTGGTAAGCTCAGCTTCTCGGTTGGTGTGAGGTGGTGTCAGCCCAGCAGAGTGCTTGGGCTGTCCAGTGCTCGTAGGGAGCTCAGTTATCTCTTTCTCCATCTTCTCCCATTCTGCTCAGATGGCTGAAGTCATTGCTTTGTCATGCTTTTTGGTGGTGCCTGTGTTGCCTGGCCCGTGGATGGACTGTTAACTCATAAACACAACTTCTACATGAGCTGGAGCAGCTTTGCTGTGAGGATAGGCTAAAGGACCTGCGGTTATTTGACCTGGGGAAGACAAGGCTCCAGGGCAACCTCACAGCTGCCTTCCAGTCCCTGAAGTGAACCTACGGAAAGGTTGAAGAGGGACTTGTTACAAGGGTATCTACTGATAGGACAGGGGGAAATGGTTTTAAACTGAAGGAGGTGAGGTTTAGACTAGGGTTTAGGAAGAAGTTCTTCAGGACAAGGTTGAAGAGGCTCTGGATTCAGTTGCCCAGAGAGGTTGTGGCTTCCCCCTCCCTGGAACTGTTCAAGGCCAGGCTGGATGAGGCCTTAAGCAACCAGGTCTGATTGAGAGGTGTTGCTGCCCATAAACAGGGGAGGTTGGAGTAAATGTGTCTAAGATCCTTTCCAACCCGAGCCATTCTATGATGATTCTAGAGCTATCTAAAACCTGTCTCTGCACTTGTGTCTTGGAAAAAACCCCCAAACAAATTCAAATTCCTTAAGCTGTTCTCCCTGTTTAGAACATTCCTTATAGTAATTAAGTGGAAAGGACAGGGGCACTACTAGAATGGACTATGAATTTGCAGGAATTAGGCTTCTGCAATTATTGTGGAAACCAGATGTCTTAAAGGTTGGTTCCAAAACACTTAATGACTGGGTAGGTTTGGAGATGTTAACTAATGTTCAGTGTGACTCTTGGTGGCTGAGCTAGAGAAGAACATGAAATCTCACAGCTTTATTGCTCAAGATGTAGTACTCTCCTGTAAAACTGAATAAGAAGTTAAAAAATCAAAATAGGTTTATTTTCATAGGAATAATGATGATAAAGCTCTGTGTAATACACTTCATTGACTAAGAAGCAGGGACTGACCCGCAATGCCTTTTCTGGAATGTAAAAGACACTTACCAAACTCTTTATTTTTCCTCTTCTTCCCTCATAAATCATCTCGGCACAGACATGTCTGACTTTGATGAGGTGCCTTGATGAGATTCCTTGAATGTTGCTGCAAACCACAATAATTTTAAAATTCATCTTAAAAACCCACTTTTTTCAACTTCAAACTCCTTTTTGAAGCACAGGGAATCTTTCTGAATGTAATATTAATTTAGAAGAAAATCTTTTTTAGCAAGGCTTTCTGCTAATAGAAGGAGAGCACTATTTGCTCTCTTTAAAAAAACCAACCCCATGCTAATTTTTAGGTGCTGTGGTTCATGTAAACTCTGTTTGTAGGCAAAAAATCTGATCTTTAATCTTGCTGGTATTACAGGGGGAAAAATGCTTGGAGACATGGAAACTTTATTACCTGTGCTTAAAAATTTCATTTCGATTTTTCTAATAAAAGATACTGAGTTGTTCTACAGCTTCAGTAATTGACCACTTCAAGTTAAAAAATGGAAGGTTGAAGTACTGAAGATTAACAGAAGTATTGCTGGCAAAGTCTTGGGTTTAGGATGTTCAAATCAGCTCCTGTGAAGGCAAACCATGTGCTGTACACACTGCTGGTGTGGGTAAATGTTAGAAGAATTAACATTGTTAATGTGTTTCATTAGAGGGGAGGCAAATGTAGCTTCAACTATATCCTTCTTACAAGCAATATCCATTACCATAGCTGGTAATAACTCCCCATTATCCTTCAGAGGAAAAAAGACTCATAAAATGATCGGGGTCGTAAGAGTCCTTTGGAGACCATCTAGTCCAATTCTCCTGTTAGACCAGATCACACAGAAACACAGCCTGGTGGGTTTGGAGTGTCTACAGAGCTGGAGACTTCACAGCCTCAATGGGCAGCCTGTGGCAGAGCCCTGGTACCCCTCACGATAAAAAAGTGCTTCCATTTATGCCTATTGCCTCTTGTCCTATTGCTGGGCACCACCAATAAAAGCTTGATCCCATCACCCTGACACTCATCCTCTAGATACTTATAAATATTTATGAGAGCACAACAGTATTATTTTTTCATAATAACTGTCACTAAAGAACTATAGTGTTTCTTAGGAACACTGCATTTTTTTCAGTAGCCTAAACTCCAAAAAGCTTAGAAAGCCAATTCATTGTCCTGTGGATTCACGTCCAGTGTCTCTATAATTGCTTGTCCCACTCACCTTAAAATTAATCCCCTGGCATCTCACATAGAAAACGTCCCTGGTGCTTGAGTTTGTTGCCTTTTGTGATTGTGCCTGAAGAATATTGCTTCTGACAGAGTGTGGATGGCTTGGTTGGGTTTAGTCTGACATTGTTAATGTAAATGATACTGCAGACCTCCTGCAGCCAGCGACTCTTCACAGTGGGGGGCTCTGATTCAGCGGCGCAGCGACTGCTGTGGGGTGTCACCTCTGTGCACAGGATAGAGGTGTAAATGCACT
Organism: Rhinopomastus cyanomelas; assembly: GCA_013400115.1. NCBI lineage: Eukaryota > Metazoa > Chordata > Aves > Bucerotiformes > Rhinopomastidae > Rhinopomastus > Rhinopomastus cyanomelas. The sequence goes on along the minus strand of VXBP01000423.1, from coordinate 61,050 downwards.
GGTTATCTCCAAATGGAACTGCTGAGCTTCACACTTCATCTGCCTTTGTAAAGTGAAGTTTCCCTCAGGTAAGCAAGGGGAGGAGATACATCCATGCCTATGATCTCAGGTATGAGGAAGTAGCTGGGAACTTTCCCCTTGTTCTTAACATCTTCAAGGCTCAGCAAAATCAACCACAACATTAATTAAAAATAAAAAAAATCTACCTTTATAGTGTTAGTTTATTGCAATGTGAATATCACCAAAAAATCCTTAACTCTAGTGAATGAAAGTGCCAGAAGCAGAAACCAACGGAGAAGAGCGTGATGCTGGGAAACTAAAGCTGGACAGAAGATGACAGTCACCAATTAAACACCATAGTGGACAGAGACTGGACACAGACGCGCGACATGAGTAACAAAGACCCAGCTCTGTATCGCATGGTTTGTTTGATTCTAGAACAGGGAGAGACTGGTGAAATGTAGAGTCAGAATAGCTCTCTGGGCTGCTCAGGGTCACCTGAATGAACACAGTGACATGGTCACAAAAAATGTAACCACTGCAATTCAGATTTTGAGGATGAACAAGTAAGTGTTGTCTATTTTTCCAGGAGGCAGCATCTAGCTTCTTAAAAGAGAAGTTCGTCTTTATTTTAAGCTGCTTGACATCTCTTCTGCTTGAGTGATTGGTGAGTACCTGAAGGCTACCTGGTGGCCTATACATTGAAGATGATTAATTTCATTTAATTTCTAGCTCTAGACTAAAAATGTATCTCTGAAGTTGCTAGATGCTTTCATCACTTCTTAAGCTTAGTGGCCCAAATCAGATATTTTTTTTTTAAAAAAAAAGAACCAGAATATCCATTCCTTCTTTTGAATAAGCACCCTGGTAAACACTTGTTTTAAAAAATGGAAATTCTACAACACTTATTGAGTAGAAAAGTGGAAGCCAAGTTCAGGTTCTTATAGACTATTTCCTCTTGTGTGACTCTAAAAAAAAAAAACCCCAGATGTGGTATTTACTGTTCCAGAACCCTCCCAACAGCCTCAGTACAATTGCAATTTATTGTCTTAGGGAGAGAGGATGCATCCAAAAACCTCAAGCCAGCTTTTCAGGGGAAGTTATCAATTACTTTTTTGAATCAATTATATGTTGGGGTTTTTTTAAGGAAAAAATGTTTAATTTTTGAAAAGTACTTATGTGAATTAAATACAGACCCAGGAAAAGAAAAACTTGCTACTAGACAAAGAAGTTGTGAGGAAAAAAAAAATCACTAGTCCATTTCTATCAATTAGGCAGAATTTTTTAAACCCAAGAGTAGATGTAGTACATCTTCAATAATGAGCTTGGCTGGTGGCCTCATTTTGGAGGATGGCAGAGAAAATAAAAAATGGATTCAAAGTGATGCGCATAGATTGGATTTGATGCCTCTAGGTTATTACCACATGCTTTGCAAAGCAGGCTGAAGTAATAGGCTGGCAGTGTAAAACTAAGATCAGAAGCCAAGATTTTGAAAGAGAACCCTTTCTTTCAGCTCTTTTTTTTTTCCCCCTAGGTTTTTTGGTGGGTAACTTGGTACACATTTCAGTTTATCTATCTTCTAAAGATGCTGTGAAATGTGACACATCAGCACGAGTGATTGCAGTCAGTTTTGAAAAACATTACCAGATGTTATATCCAATTTGGTCACCTGGCATGGCTGAAATGTGGGGCTGGGTGTCACTTCTGCATGATCTTATTCCTTTCCTGGTAGATTAACAGCAAGTGTAGACAACATCAAAAGTTACCCCAATTTTTTTTTTCTGTAATTACATATAAAAGGATAGATAAGTTCTTGCTATTGAGCTGGTCAAGTAAGTGAGGAGCTGGCAACTGGGACCTCCTGCCTTCCTCCCAGCCTTTAATACTGACTTGCTGTGTGGATTTAGATAAATCCTTTAATACTGCCTTTGTAGTTTGCAGCTCTGTAGAACACTTCTCTCTGTACTATGGAGGTGTGGTGGAAACAGACAGCACTGCTGCCCGCCTTGAGAAATATTTATAATATGTTATAGTCTGGGCTAAATGTTTGCCATGAAATCCCCAAATACACAAGCTCTAGGCTTGTTATGCGCTTGCTGAAAGGTTAGTGCTGGGGAAAGTCTGGGCAATACCTCTATCCAGTGCTGCAAGTGGTGCCACAGAAGTCCCACACGAGTATTTTCACTTCCAGCTGACCTTTAAAACACATCTTGTGTGGCATGGGAAATAAATAGGGCCATTGCTGGGCACTAGCACAGCTCCACAGAGAGGAGATTTCCCATCAAGAAATACTAGAAGCTGCAGATTCATGTGAGCATAGTTTGCAGCAGAATCTACCTATGTTGTTTTCTCTGAATTTGAAAATGTTAGTTCTTGTTTAAGACTGAAAATTGATTCCTGTGTTTTCTACAGTTCAGAAATATGACGGGGCTCTTCACTGTGTGGGACAGCTTATGGAGAAGTGTTTCACCCTCCAGTTACTGGTTTCCTATGTAGCTTGCTGTTCCAGTACACCTTAAAAGGTCAGTGTCTTGCTTAGGGCTCCTTTTTGGGCTTAAGGAGACAGAAAGGATGCTGAGATCAGCCTCTGAAGCTGGTGAAAAATTGCCCTGGATGGAGATCTTGTGTTTGCAATTACCAGTGTGTGAAATATGTCCAAGTTTTCATTGGATTAATTGGCTTGGATTACCTGGAGCTGCTTCAATGTTATTTTATCTAGACAGAACTCTTAAAATTTATTGTAACAGAAGTATCAAAACAATTTTATTGCTGTGTTTTACCTTAAGTGACATTTTAGCAACAGCAAGAATTTGGGAACCTGCAAAGAATCCACGAACCTTGGTCTCCACGTGTTGGTGCAGCATACTACCAGTGCACCTCGTTGCCAGTAGTCTCAGCATCCTCAGTGTAAGTAACCTTGGCCTGCTGTCGTGTTTATTATGATACTACATATTTCACATTAAATGCTATTTACTGTAACTCTGCTAACAAGTCACAGTGTTATTGGGAACTGTCCTTTCCGTGCCTTGAGTCAAACAGAGATGCAGATCACATTTATGACTCCAAGCACATGTACTCTAGATTCATAAATTATATAAGAAGCCCCACGAAGTAATGAGAGACATGTCATCTTTAGTTTCTCATCTCAGAGGCAACACTGTTGCATGGAAAATTTATTTATTGTCCCAGCCACTGGCTTTTTGTAGTCAGTAGCTCATCCCTTTACTTTTGTGTGCAGATGGGAACAAAGATATTTTGCAAAAAGGAAAGCAGTAAGACAGCAGCTCAGCCAAAGTTAGGGTGGGGTTGAATTTTGGAGATCTAGATCTCAGCCTGCGCCAGCCACTTGGAAATATCCTGTAACTTTTGCATGTCTCATTGTCGTCATCTGTAGAACTTGTCAACACCTTTGTTAAGGCATAAATTGGTGCTGAGAATTAGTCACACCTGCTCTAAAGGGAGGACACCAGCCCCCAAGGGCGTTAACCCCATCCAAGAACAGACGCACAGATCGGGCAGTGGGGGAGGGGAAGCTCAAGTCGGGACCGATGACACTGTGGCCACAGTGACTTTGCAGAAATGCACCAGTAAACCAGTGAGAATTGTGATTTCTGCTGAAAACAGTGTTCTGACAGCTGGCGTGAGAAGACACTAGAAAGAAGAACGTTCTGGATCTGGTTAGTAACTACTGAGGGAACTGGGGTTTAGAGAAGAGGAGGCTGAGGGGGTAGACCTTGTAGCTCTTTACAGTTACCTGAAAGGAACTTGTAGAGAAGTGGGGGTTGAGCTCTTCTCACTAGTGATAGGATGAGAGGAAATAGCCTCAGGCTGTACCAGGAGAGGTTTAGACTGGACATTGGGAAAAATGTCTTCAATGACAGAGTGGTCAGGGACTGGAACAGGCTACCTAGGGAGACGAGGTAGGGTCACTGTCCCTGGAGGGATTCAAGACACAAGTAGATGTGGCCCTGGGGGAAATGATTTAGTGGGCAGGGTGGGGTCAGGTTGATGATTGGACTGGATAAGCTTGTAGGTCTCTTCCAATTGTAACGATTCTGTGATTCAATGAAATAATGTGCGGTGTTCAAGTGCAATAATTGAAGATAAAAGATCCCTCTTCTTAAGCCTAGAATGAAAAAAATGTGAAAACGATTCCCTCCTGCCCCGGCTGAAGATTGCATTTGGGCCAACATTTCTTTATTAGCTTTTACCACATGTGTGATGCTCTACGGGTTAGATCTGTGGTGCAACGGAATGTTCTGTTGGTGCCACAGCGAAGGGTACCGGCAGTGCTGAGAGATGGGGGGCACAGCTGGCAAGCAGCAGCACTGCACAGCCACATCTGCACCATGGCCTGGAGGTGCTGCCAGATGATCTTCTTTGTTCTAGTATTGTGGGAAATGCCTGTGTGTCTTAGCTAGATGGAACAAACTCGAGAATGTCCCTCCAAGTCAAGGCAAATACATTTCTGCAGGGGATGGAGCTGCATGCGACATGCGTGTGTGGAGGCTAAATTAGTCCTTGGTTCCTGTGTGTGTCAACTTGCATCATCAGTAAACACTGAATGGAATTAGGCCAGGAGGTGTCATGGGTGATCATGGCTTGTTTCAAATATTTTTTACAAGCCCGTTTGAGCTGAAGGTTGCAGAACAGTCCTTAAAAAGAGGAAGGAAACTGGGATGTGTTTCTTCTTATATTTTTTATTTGAAAAACAACATCCACTCAACAACAGAGTTTCAAGCTGAAAGATGCTCAGCAGATTACTGTGTTTCTAGGGCATGGTTCCTGCACAGTTTTGTGGGCACATCCCTGTGGACACACAAAGCCCTGACAAAGTAAGGGCTGACAGCTGCATAGCGGTTTGCAGAATCACAGAATGGCCCCAGTTGGACAGAACCCGTAACTGTCATTTAGTCCAACCCCTCTGCAGTGAGCAGGGACATCCTCAGCTAGGTCAGGTTGATCCTCAACCTCACCTTGTGTATCTCTAGAGATGAGATCTCAGCTACCTCCTTGGGCAACCTGTTCCAGCGTTCAACCACCTTCCTGCTAAAGAACTTCCTTCCTAACATCCAATTTAAATCTACCATTCTCTAATGTGACGCCATTGGCCCTCATCCTATCACTAACAGCCTTCATAAACAGTCCCCAAGCAGTCATATGCAGCTTTTCTGTAGTCCCCTTCAGGTACTGGAAGCTGCTATAAGAGCCCCTTGGAGCTTCCTCTTCTCCAAGCCGAACATCCCCAATTCCCTCAGATTGTCCACATGGAAGAAGTGAAAAAGTTTCTTTACAGCTAGTTTGCAGTATTCAGCAAGAACTCACAGGACCGATTTCCTAGTGGACTCACCATTTGATCATAATGTTCCAGACTGCTCACATTTCTGATGAAAAAGTGAAAGTGTCCAAAAGTTATGTAGGGAAAAAACCCCCTCATGAAATCACTACCTGTGTCCTAGAAGCTTGCCACCCTTAAGGTCAGTGTTTGGTTTCTTTTGTCTCTTTTCTAATAGTATTTATGATTATTCAATAGAATTTCCCATCAGTGGGGTTGGAAAACCTCAGAAGATGATGCAGATTTGTGTGTGACATGACTTTCCAATGAGGGTAACGAAGCAGGCAGAGCCACTGGGAGACCAGTGCTGTATTGATCATGAAGGTTTTACCTCAGTGACTAGAATAAAGAATATGCTGTGATGCAAAGCAGGTGTTCAACAGAACAGACAAATTCAGAAGGAAAAACTAAACAACCCAGATTCAAAAGGAAAAAAAACCCAACCCTTTGGTTCATGCGGAGTTTACACATCTGCTTAATCTTTGACTGATTTTATAGTAATAACTTAACAGAATGTTAAAGCTTTACAGGAAATAATATTGATGCAATACCTATATGGTCCTTTTTGTGTGTTTAGGTGCTCTAAGTAACTGTGCACAAGTTGCTGGATGTCACACTTTCTTGCATTATTCATGAAAGTAGCAGCTTTGCGTCTTCCTAGTTCTAATTAGTTTGAATTACTTCTCTAAATATCTCCAGGGAATAGAAGCATAAAATAGCAAAAGCATATGGAAATATTGGGTAGGCATCTGTTGGAGAATGTTCCTCTACAATGAACCATTCTGATTGGTTTATATTGACTTTAAAAATCATAAATGAAGTACAAGATTACAAACCGGCCAAATTTAGGCTGTAGCTATGAGATCACAGTTATGAATGAGTTGGATCTTGCGCATGAGACTCTTCATCCAATCTTGTGCCTGTTCACTGTTGGACTTTCAAATCTAAACCAAAAAAATACCTAGAAATTATGTGATATCTCAGGAAAAGAAACCACACAAGCCTCTGACCATTTCAGCAGCACCGAGGCAGTTTTCATTCAAATAAAAAGTCACCTCTCAACATTCACGCATTTCCACGCCTGAGCCAAGTTTTAAAAGAAGTTTTGTTTATGTGTACATAACTATATATAGCGTACACATTGCTGTCATTTTGCAGATCTCCTCAGCACCTTGAAACATCTATGGATCTTGATCTCTTCTCCAGTAGAGCCATAATCTGTTAAAAGTACTGTCTGGCATATAGTGTCCACAGAAAGCGGAATTCTACTTGTAGCTCTCTCTGAGACCTGTCACTGTTTCATGAGCACCCTGACTGGGCATTTTGTCTAACCAGAGAAAATATTGTATAGTACTGATGAAGTCTGTTTTATTGTCTTCAAGACTACACTCTGGACTCTACTTTCCTTAATGTGCTGCACTTACGTTAACCTAAGCCTCATTATTTGTTAAATACCTTAATGGGAAAGTGACTCCAACCCTCTCTTTAGTTTTAGACTTTTTCATCTCCTTTAACATGTCTCTGCATTGGACCATGCATTTTATAATTTATCGTAAGGCAGCCAATACAAGTGTTAACAGTTATTCCATCTTCACTTACAGAGATGCAGCAGAGTGTCTTCACTGAGGCACCACTATAACAAGCAGAATTACTTTGATGTTAGCTTCCAGATGATGTGACTTTGATGCAAAGCACTGAAGTGTCAGGAGAAAATTCCCAATGTAGAGGCTTGGTTCATAAACAAGCATTTCTTACATCTAATGCTCACTGCATTTACACCCTTGTATTGTTGTTGAACATTTTAACGTGGATATAAACATGTGTTCAGCTGTGTGTGGCTGTAGATAGATACGAGTTAGAAGGAGATCTAATTCCCCTCTTGAAACGTATTCTGAGGAAACTGTATGCTTAGTCTTATCCTGGTGACTTCTCTTTTAAGATAGTGTTAGCACACTGAAAAATCAAAGCCTTTTCTCTTCTGTGTGTAGGGTTTTATCTGCATTTTCCTAGTTTTATCACTAGTTTCCCTGTTTTGTCCTGCAGTTTTCAGTGGAGCTCACCTCTGTCGTCTAATAGTTCCTTTTGTTTTTTCCAGTGGAGTCTTCATATTTTTTCCAGAACAAGTGAGGCAGACCTACTTTATTATGAGCCAAAGTTCAGAAACAAGTTAAACTTTCCAAATGCGTTTTTCCCAAAGGACATGAATGAATTGTTTATTGTAGCTTTTGAATCCAAAAGTTACAATGCTAGAGGATCTTTCTCTTCAATCTTCAGATTGCAATTTTTTGGAATTATTTATTCTCAAAATATTTTTCTTCCCTTTCCAGTCATAAGCAAATGACACCTCAAAAGGTCCAGTTTTCCTGTAAGACAAACATGCAAAGAACAGAATAGAAACCATTTTTTATTAAAAAGTTGTCTCAACACAAACTTGAAATGTGATAGGGGTCTAGCTTTGAGTTTAGGTACATGGATTTCTACACACTTGTAGGAAATACCTTAGGTTAAATCGTATGCTTAAAAAAGCATATTCTGTATATGAGTAGAAACAGTAATTTCCTTAAGAACCCTTTGAATTTTGTGTAAGTACCACACAATAACAAAACTGAATGGAAATGAGATTCTAAAGAGCAGGCATGAAGTATTTCACTCAGCAAAAGATTCCAATTGTGGAGAATTTCTTTTTCCTTTTTTAAGCAGCAGATATGATATATGTCTGTTTGCAGAGGAACCAAGATCCTCATCCCTTTATTTTATTTTATGTTACTAGTACTAGATCCAGCTCTATCAATTTTGTGTCAATTGATTTATTCATACTGGCAGGAGCCAACTTCCCTAATAGATACTGAAGAGTTATGGTAATTAAGTAAATACATCTCCAGCAATGTTGTAATTAAATTGCATCTTTTTTTTCTGAACAGTAAAAGGAAATAACTGAAAGATGGGACTAGCTCCTCAGTTATAGCAATGGCTGACCAAGCAGCCTTTTATTGAATCAACGGAAGTAACTCTAAAGCCTTAGGCAACAGAGTGCTTATCTGGGTGCGTCTGCTGTTTTCCCTTGTTTTCAAATGCTTGAAATGTGGACCGAGAAGCAGATTTGATGTTCCTCCATGTCTCTAAGCAAAGCATCTTACTACCAAGAGTAACTGCTTCAAGGGAAGAAAGGGAAAAATGTTGCAAACCACATTCACAAGTAGTCAAGGTGAGGAAACCCCTCCTCCTCCATCAATTCTGCAGTGTCGTGAGGGGTCCTGCTAGAGCCAGAAGATGTAGCTCCTGCACATTGTGGCAACACACATCTTTGGCGATGTTCTGCCAGCTCTCAAACTGGACAAACAGTATTCCTCATCAAGAAGCAGAGACCTAATGGTAAAGTTAACAGCAGAATGACAATAGCCCCATTTCACCCTCCACAGATGATCATGACTGCTTAGGTTGGTCTACAGCCTCTTCAAGAGCAAGGTGAAATAATAATTCCAGGATTTATTTTTGTATTCAATATGTATTTGCAGTGTTAATTGTGCTTTAAGCAAGCCTTTCAGTTGTCTTTCAGGTCATTCAGCAATAGAGCTTTGGGTCTGTAAGCTCCAAGTTGTTCCCCAAGAATAATGAAAAAATAACACATTAATTTGGTTTCTACAGAGCTTGAACTCGTTAACAACAATTATCTAATCAAAGCAACTGTAGCCACACAGTTCTAGGTTAAGTTTGTATAAGAGACCACACTCTACAATATGACCCATCCCGTCCAGGTATCAACATCATCATCATTATTTGGGGCTAAGTGATTGGCAGCAACCACAGAGATCAAAGGTGGGACCGGTGCCTGAACTGTGTTGGCTTTTCCCAACCAGCCTTCCCACAGTAGGGTTCAGGCATCTGGTCCCTTTGTCCTGGGCAGGTGTCAAATCTCTGTTGGGCTACTGCAAAAGAGCAATAATGATTTTGGGGTTTCATATCTTTCAAGACAAACGGTTGACTATTCAAATATTTTTACATGTTGTCAGTTCTCTCTGAGCTGATCTGGTTGAGCAGCTCTCTCAGGATTTCAGGAGGGGTGCAGGCAGGACATGCTACAACCACTTGCTCCGTGACAACAGCCTGGAATCAAAGTAGCGGTTCTGCAAAGGGGTTTGGGTCAAGTTGAAAAGTTGTACCTTGTGCTCTGGTGTGTCATGTTTCTACAGTAGTGTTGAGTGTTAAATGCTTGCTGTTAAATACCTCTGTAGAAGACAGCACTGTGATCTTACCAGGCTGTCCACAGGTACCTGAAGAGAAGGGGTAAAAGAGCCCCTTCAAAGTGGGTTGACACTGCCTAGCAGATATTGCCTGGTCCCAAATTTAGGGGTTTGTCCTGCACTTTGATTCAGTGCTGAGATGACTGGTGGAAGACAGCCCTGCCTGGAACCAGATGATCTCTGAGGTTCCTTCCAGCCCAACCCAATCCAATCCAACCCAGATTCTACGATTCTCCAAGCAAGATGCATTGTGAGGGTTTCCAGCTGAGTGAGCCGTTCAATGCACTGATTTCACATCACTCCAAAGAAGCCAATTTTTCACTTGCTCCTTTCACTGTGGAAGAAAGAAAGGGATCAGAAAGAAGCAACTGGAGAAAAAGAAAAGATCCATCCATGTCACTGGTTCGGGGTCAGGTCACTCAATTCTAGAGCAAGAGCCACGCCTGCAGGTGTGATGCTACAAGATATTGTGTGGAAAAACAGTTTTCTGAAAGCTGTGGGACACCTGAAAGCTCCAATACAAACAGTGAGAGCTGAAGGTACAAGAGAAATCTGCCTCTTTACCTGGAGCAAACAGCAAATATGAAGAAAAGTCTGAGCCCTCTTTGTGCCAGAAGAAAGGATGATGACGTGCAGGAGGTTAGTGTCATGTCTCTTTTAGTCCAGCATCACAGCAGAACATTTCTGACAGGGGGTTGTTCCTGTAGAGACTAAGCTGCAGCAGTGAGTTCTTGGCTGCAGAAAGTACTGTCAGCAGCTCTGAAAATGAAGCCTCGTGCAGTACCAGGAGCACTATGTGTGAGCAAAGGTCATCATGAATTGGTGACAGGAACCACTTACCTTATCAACCTCCCAGGAAAAGGGGATAGATCAGCACAAGCCCCCACTGCACCTAAGAAATAATCTAATTGATGATTGTCTTGCCAGCCTCAGGGGTTGCAGCTTCTGGTTCCTGACATTCAATCCTCAGTGAAACAAGTTAAGAGTTAGAAGTGAATGAAATGATTTTTCCTACCAACAGTCTTTTCAAATATCAACTCAGTAAATAACTAGGTCAGATGAAATACTAAATATCTCCTTGTCTTTCCTGCTGTTTCTTGTTTTAGCAATACACTTCTGAGTGAGAGGTCCCTAGCATCGAGTTACTTTTTGTTCCTTTTTTTAAAGCTTCCTTCCACAACTGTATGAGACAGTGGGGGTTTTTTTGTCTTCACTACTTGCCTTGTTTTACGGCTACCCATATCCTTAGGGGTTTGGAAAGCCTTGCTAAATCTTTCTCCCCACCACATCTAATAGCAAAGCATGTGAAGTGTTTAAACATCTGTAGGGGTCTCTTCTTGGGGGTGCAAAGCTGGTGTACCTAGCTAAAAGTTTTTCTAAAAAAACCCACTACTTTGGTTTGGTATCAACCAAACCTCAGGCCAAGGCTTCTGAGCTTCAAAAGCAGCAAGTGAGCAGTAAATTGAGACATGCCTGGTTCCCAGTTTGCCTGGCCAGCCAACCAGCATGTGCAATAAACACCAACCTCCTGGGCATGCTCCATATCACCCCTTGACCAACAGGTAACCAGGTGTGAGGTCCTTGAGCTCCAGACTTCTACTGAAATAAGAAGGTACTAAAGGGCTGTGAGCTGTTGCAGAGTGACCTCCTTCATGATGTGAAAGATGCTAACAGTGTTGCTGATTTCATTGTTGTCCCCTGGGATGGAGTCTGTTTGGTATAAGCAATAAAACTGTCTTCAGACTCTTTTTAAACCACATTCTGCACCTGTGAGAATTACATTTGGGTGAATAACTTCTTCTGTGTCTTTGCTATCAATGAAAATATTTGGTGTCCTTATCAGTGTTGTTTTCTTGCTTAAAATCCTCTATCGTGATTGATTTGCAGTTATAGAGAGCACAACGGATGGACTTGATGCTCAGCAGCGCGTGACTGATTAAACAGGTACAAGGAGGGGGAATTAGAGAACTTGACCAATAGAAGCTGGTTGAAGCTGTGCTCTGCAAGACTGTCTATTTTCTTTTAGGCTTTTGTCTAATTTCATAAATGTGGTTGCATTTCTGTGTCTAAAGAAAAAAATGTTGTCATGAGGAGTGACTCTGGGTATCTGAAAGGAAGTTTTTAGTTTTGGATAAAGGAAAGAGAGTCAAGAGTGCTGAATTTAATTAACAGCAGGAACTTTATTAGTGAAATTGGCTTTTGCTGTGTGTTTTGCTAACAGGTGTAAAGGAGAAGTATCGATCCCTAGCTTGTTTTGTTTGTACCAACTGAATAGAGAAGTCACTGTGTCTATTTCCAACGGTACCAGCTTTGTGTTCCTTAAAAAGCTTGATGTTTATTTGATGCAGAAATTGCCACAGGAGATGTTGTGGCCAGCAAGCAAGGTTTGAACCATGCTGGGGATCAAGTCATCACTTTATTCTGAGTTCATCTACACTGAGGTTTATTTGAGAGCTAGCACATAGCCTTTCCCTGTAGTGACTGGCCTGCAGGACTTCAGATCAGGTCTCTCTCATTTTTCCTTGCAAGTAGAAGCTGTGATTGATTTGCAAAATCTGATGTGAGTGGGTTACTTTGGTGTTTATGTCCACCCACAGAAGTTTTCCATCTGCCCTAGAACTGTGAGTGGCTATTGAGGAGTGGTTTCAGGATTCAGCACAGCAAATGCAAGGTGGGAAGCTGACCAGTTCTTACAGCTGTCAGTCAAACTATCCAGCCACAACATTTATGGAGTGGGGGAGAGCACATGCATGAGCAGTACTGGCATGATGTGAACTGGAGGACCTGGCCCATATTCAGCAGGGACACTGGCCCCTCTGGAGTGGGGACTCTTTTCTTACACCTTGTCCTTTTCAGATGACCTGTTGTGCAGGAGACACCTTAGCTAATATCTACTGAGGTTTTCCCTCAAGATTTGTCAAGCACAGCATGATATTGGTAGAAATAAGAAGGTACTGATGAAAATGTTTGATTTTTGTGTTGTTGTATACCTGACAATCGATTGATAAACATTACTGTATGAAAGTCCTTGGTCTCAGTGGATAAAATGGACACCAGTATGTCCTAATGTGCAGCTGTGTACAGCATTCACTACAGATGACACTTTTCTCCTTTAGAGATCCTGATGGAAGAGTTGTCTTTAACTGCTGTCTCTTTACAAGACAAATATGTCAGTAGTTACTCGGGTCTATAGTGGCGGTCTCTTTTCAAAACTGTTTCCAGGGCATCAGTTTTTTCGATAACTGTGAGACAAAATTCTCAGATCTGCACTGGGACGTCCTCAGGCTTTGATCTGATCTCTCTCAGTGCCTGCGCTTACAGGTACCTGCTGTTGCTCCATCAGCTTGTCCCTGCAGTGGCTTGCTCACAGAGATACCAAGTGTGGGTTAAAGTGAGGTGAGGGGCCAGGTCAAACAATGACACTGCTTTTTGCTTTTTCAAGCTATGTATTCCCAGAGGCAGTCTTTCTCTGTGCTTTGGATATGTAAACACTCAAATCTTATTTTTATGTCCATGAATATCTTTGGCTTTGACTAAGAAAATATTAGCTGAAGCTTGTAAGCACTCACTTGAGTTAATGCTATGCAAAACCCACTGAAAACTCCACATGTCTAGTACCTAATCAACATATTATGGCATTTGGGGAGTAAGAAGTCAATGTGGACCTGAATGAAAGAATATTTGTTGGTTTCTTTTTAATTGGAGTACCTAAAGTAATTTATTCGTAACTAGCTAATGATCCTCGAGTAAACACCATTTGTCACTATTACCTCAGCTTCATAAAGCAGCCACCCATTTGCTTCACTTTGAGAGAGCACTTCAGTGTTTTGCTGAAAATAGAGCTCTACTGACAGAAACTGGGAGAGGGAATCCCTATATGGAATTAGTAACTCAGAATGTGTATCCCTTGCCTTGAAACACCTCCTCTGGGAGTTTTTTAATGAGATGGAATCTAAGTGTTGGTGCTAAGGTGAGCATGGTGTGATCTCACTGAGATATGACCATGGTAATGTTGGACAATGCTGTGAGACAGGCCTTTTTTTAAATAGTTAACGCACCTACAGATGCCGGTAGATACTTCTGCAAGTGAGCCATGGAGATCTCCCTCAAGCGGTCCCTCATCTATTTGTGGCACTTGTGTGTTCTCCCCAATAATCTAGCAAGTAGGGGTCACAGAGAGAAGGTCCCAGCTAAGAAATGCTAGAGTAAACGTGTAGGACAAGTAAAAGTTACTATTGCTCAGCTGCCTCTTCTGATAACATGACGATTCCTGACCCCACTAGTGGGACACTTGGAGGCTAAAAGGACCTGAGACTCCTGCTTCTTCTGGAGTTACGACACCTGCCAATATATACTGGGAACCCTATGCGTCACTGAAATAAACACACCTCACACCCCAGTGATTCTATTTCTAGGGTTGCTGCGTCTTCTGTCTGCCCTGTGTTTTGAGTGTCCTTCTTATTTTATTACAAATTTGATAGCTGTGGATGAATTAGAAGAAACTATTTCTTCACTAGTAATGTTAAGATATAAGTACTAGAGAAGGTAAGATTTGGCCTGGTGAAATGCCATGAAGCTTATTTTTCTTTTCAGGACCAAAACTTAGTGTAGCTCACGTTTGTCTGACTATAAACAAGCTCTTTGAGAAAAGAAATCCCATTTATTTTCTATCTCTACAAAATATTTCTCATATAAACTGCCTCTTCATAATGGTTAGTCCTTTGAGGTTTGAAGATCATTCTTACCTCAATGGCTCTATGGAGTGTTAAACTAACAGTGAATAGAATCAAGAGAAATTAGCCTAACGATAGGCTCACTTCAAATTACTCAAGTTGTGCTTCTGCTTAATTTGTTTCTGGTTTTGTTTTGCACCGAGAAGAAGCGCAACTACTATGCTACTGTTGAATAGCAACAATAGTTTTTCAATTTTCTGAGGTTTTTGTTGTTAATAGTAATAATGGAAAAAGCTCTAGAAAGGAAATAAAGAAGCAGAAAGGAACTCTCTTATTTTCATAGATTGGACATAAAAATCATCAATTTGCAGGATTAATAGAAACACATTAGATGTAAAATCTGCTCTGTGTTGAAAGGTGACGAAGAATGGAGCAAGAAGAAGATGCTGTTGAAATACACTAGTAATACTTGCCGATAAAAACAATGTCAATAGTTTTTCACCTAATTTAAGTAGAAAACTATTTAAAATGTAGTGTTGTAAGACTATGGTCACCACTTATTTCCAAACAAGTTAAACTTTCCTTAAAAATGTCACCAAAACAACAACAACAAAAAAAAAAATCCCCAGCAAACAATCAACTCCATCACAAACATTTGCTCTAAGTTTACATTTGTTTTGGTTTCCAGTAAAGTTAATGCATCTGGAATACACTTATGTCTAAGGAATGCAGAGCATATTCTAGACATTATATAGCCATATATATATTTTTTTTTTTTATTTTAGTCTTGACATGAAGGAAAATGTTCTTCAGCTGTGGGACTTCTGAGGATCAGTTTAGTCATCCTGTTGCCATTATACTAAAAGACTGGAGTACATAAAGCCAAAGCAGAGCAATGTTCAAATTACTGTAATTTAACTAGGATTAAAATCTACTGTGTTGGTCTCTTAGTTAATGTAAGTACATAAGGAATTCCTGCCTCCTTTCACGTAACAAACTCAGCAGCATCGTTTATGGAAGGAGAGAGCTCTAAAGCATCAGTTGCGGTTAAAGCAGGGTCAAGAATGAGGCAAATGTAGCATTCGTGATTCTCGGCACACTGGAAACACACATTCTCTGCTGCTGCTCTTGAACAAGTTACAGCTGAAGAGGCTAATGGCTTCTTCTGTGCTGTTAGGGATTTCTTTGTAGTTCTGGATATCTGTGAGTGACTTTTCACGTGAAATCAATCTCTGCTCCTCTTCTGGACTGGGTCAGCCTTGAATGCCTGGTTCATTTGAAAAGTGCTTTGAATGTGGTGACAACAGGTGAGTAAATACTCATTAGCAATGAAGATGTGCAGAGCAGACAGAATTTCATATGAACAGCCAGGCAGGATGGATCATAAGTGTCCAGAGGTGGAAGGCCAATGCATTAACCAACATCAGCTCATGGTACCTCACAACTCCCAGGCTGAGTGTTTATATTCAACTCTAGCAGGAAACTGAAAGTCATTTTGATCTTGCTGTCAGGAGCTCTTGCCTAAATTGGATAAAGTTCTCAGTGGCTATTTTAAGGATTATTTGTGTGAATAGAACCAATGGAAAGCTCTCACCTGATGCTGCCTGAATACCTAATGGGTCTGGGGCACATCCCTTTATTGTTCTTTCATTAACATTTGTCTGTAGAGTAAAACACTGGAAACACTTGTGGCTTTCAAGTAACAGTGTAAAGTATCACTAATTACCAATCATTTAATAATTATTTATTAAAGCACTGCTGCTTCTTACTATCGTATTCAGTTGTTATAAACAGATTCTCAGGAACTGTCAGAAAGTTGATACTAAAAACACTGACCTTTCCTCCATCCCACGCAGGGTTTTTGTTTTTATTTATAGATTCCTTTTGTCTCCTAGGTTATAGGTATTTTCAGCATATGTTTGAAATGACTATTATAGAATCATAGTATCATAGAATCATTACAGATTGGAAGGGACCTCAAAAAGGGACTTGGGGGTCCTGGTGGACAACAAGATGACCATGAGCCAGCAATGTGCTCTCGTGGCCAAGAGGGCCAACAGCATCCTGGGGTGAATCAGAAGAGGAGTGGTTAGCAGATCAAGAGAGGTTCTTCTCCCCCTCTATCTGCACTGGTGAGACCACATCGGAAGTATTTTGTCCAGTTCTGGGCTCCTCGGTTCAAGAGGGATGTGGAGCTTCTGGAGAGAGTTCAGCATAGGGCAACAAAGATGATAAGAGAGGTGGAGCACCTCTCTTACGAGGAGAGGCTGAGGGAGCTGGGTCTCTTTAGCTTGGAGGAGACTGAGGGGGGACCTCATTAATGTCTACAAATATTTGAGGGGTGGGTGTCAGGAGGATGGAACTGGGCTGTTCTTGGTGTCATGTAGTGATAGGACGAGGGGCAGTGGTTGTAAGCTGGAACATAGGAGGTTCCACATCAACCTGAGAAGGAACTTCTTCACGGTGAGGGTGATGGAGCACTGGAACAGGCTGCCCAGGGGGGTTGTGGAGTCTCCTTCTCTGGAGATATTCAAGACCCGACTGGATAGGTTCCTGTGTGACTTGGTTTAGGTGGCACTGGTATACAGGCACTTCAGGGAGCGAGCCGAGCGCTCCGATTTTGCCCTGGGACAGCAAGAGGTCACCTGTTCTTTCTTAAGATCAGAGCTCTGCTCCACCTGTGCTCGCCCATCAACCATCCCACTGCCCTTCAAATCTAGTTTAAAGCCATTTGTTTCCAGAGTGGATACACCATCCACTACTGCCTCACGGGAGGCTTGAGTACCATCCCCTTCCCCCTTCAATCCTAGTCTAAAGCCCTCTTGATGAGGCTTGCCAACCCGTGGCCTAGTGCCCTTTTACCCTTATTGGATAGGTGCAACCCACCTGAGTCTAACAGGCCAAGATCCATAAATGTTTCCCCGTGATCAGAGAACCCAAAGTTCTATGTCTGTATTCTTCTGGCCAAAAGTTTCCAATTATTTTACCTGCCTGAGAAATCTTTCTTTCCGTTTCAATGTCTTTGATACTTCAGTTGAGCTTGAAGTGGAGTCTGATGTTCTAAAGTTTTGGCAGCGCTGCTGAAGCTCTGACAGTTGCATCATTTCAGTGCAGCAGGGTGGGGTGAGATGTGGAAAGGATGCACTGGAGTGGGTGAGGTGGGTCTGCAAAGGTCCAATCTGGAGCTGCACTATGATAAGTATCTTCTGCAGTAGGAGCTGGCTAGCAGAAGATAAACCCACCTGCACAAGACTGCCTATAGCTGCAGCAGCATCACCGCCTGTCCCAGGACAAGCAGACGAAAGCTTTACTTAGAGTTTAGCAGCTATAGAGTTCCTGGCCCTGAGCAGACACAGTTAAAGGTATGTTTTAAAGATTGTATACCCAACTAAAGAAACTTCTTGGGAGTGATTCTTGCAACATCACTTCTGAGGACTTGATCCATGTAAAGGTTTTTATGGAGCAAGCCTAATTGTTCCCTGTGTTATGAAATAAGCGGGCCACAGTGCTATTTCTCATATTGTTTAATTGAAATGTAATTACCTGCCATTGAGCATTTTCATGTCTCAACTCATTCAAGCACAACATGCTGCTTTTTCAGCAGAGGTTTCTATTCTGAGAGGGCCACCAAGGCCATCCCAGGTGATGCTCTGCATTGAGAACAAGAGCAGTTGATCCAATGATGCTGCTCAGGTTTGCCTTCGCAAGGCAGAATGGGAAAAAGGTCTGAACAATTTAATAAGCTTCTGTAATTACTGTGTGATAGCCTCACACAATTATTGCAATTAAAATAGAAAATACTTCCTGTTTCTAGGCTTTGCTGGGATAGGCTGGTTTACTCCTACAGTTGATATTGTTTTCGCCTCATGCTGTACATCCAGTGAGGGGAAAATCAATATTAATTAAAGATGTTATGTCTTCTATTGAAAACAACTGAGTTGTGGTGAAAAGAGGAAACAGGGACTTTTAAAATGCCAGCTGTGTGCATAAAGCTTTACTTTTAAGGATTTATTTTCTCTGTTCCAAGGCAGACATTGTTATCTGTTCTTTTCTGAAGAGAACCCCAACCTGATGTTGATAATGTCTGATCTGATGATAATATATCTGCGCTGCTTCATTTCCAATCAACGAGTAAGCAAGCGGACGTGTCTAAAGGTCTTGGTGACCTCAAAGCCCTTGGTAACTTGGATATTACTATAAAGAAAGAAAACACTGGGGCTGCTGAACGCATGGCTGAGTGGATGTTGCTTAGGGTGGTATTGCCATCACAGTGCCTGAAATTATGGAGAAAGTTACTTACAAAAATCTGTGCATTGCTCAGTTGCTAATATATGATTTAGTATTAACTGAAAAAAAACACTTGTGCAACTGAAGTCATGTGATGCTAATTTATTATAGTATTATTTTTTCTAGTACTAAACCATCCAAAGAGGTATGCAAAAGCCAGTTATTTTAAAGTGAATATCAGAGAGAGAAACTTGAAACCAGTATGATTAGAATCTTCAAGGATTTCTTGAGAATGTATATGTAAAACAAACATCTAATGGGACTATAAAGGGACCTTATTGTGACCTTTCAATACCTGAAAGGAGCTCTATAGGAGAAGGCTGAGAAAGAACTATTCAATAAGTCATAGAGCAATAGGAGAAGGGATCATGGTTTGAAGCTAGAAAAGGGTAGATTTAGGCTGGACATCAGGAAAATGTTTTGAATCTGAGCATGGTGGATCACTGGACCAAGTTGCCTAGAGAGGTAATTGACATCCCTTCCCTGAAGACATTGAAGGTCAGGCTGGATTGGGCTCTGGGCAATCTAGTGAGTGATGTCCCTAATCACTGCAGACTAGACAATCTTTGGAGGTCCCTACCAACACTATGATTTTATGACTTATCAATCATTTAAGAATTTTCAGACTTCATCATAGTGATGCAAACATCACCCCTGATGCAAGTCTGCAGTTTAGAGGTCACTTAGTGGGTTAAATGACATAGAGGGACACTGCCAATGGAGATCACAGACCTGAGGTCTCTTCAGTGGTGTACGAGCCAATCCTTACTGCCCAAATGAGCCCTTGTGTGACCTATACAGAGCAGCCCAACTGCTGAGTGGTGAGCGAATTACATCTAGAAATGGAGATGTCAGAAAATGAGATCCTTTGCACTGATGTTATTCCAGTCTTTCAGTCACTGATGCAAATACATGAATATTAAACCTGCACCCTTTCTTAAAAAAGCTCATAAGCCTTTAATCCTTCTGTTTTCTTACAGTGAACGCCTATTATTTTTACTGCAGAAAGACAGAAAGCGAAATCATACCCTGTAATAAAATGCCTGCATAAGTAAAGAGCTGACAATGAGTCGAGGTATGATAATGGTGGCTTTGCTTTGTCTCCTGCTCTGTAGCAGCGAGAAGCTCAGGTGTTGGCTGGAGGACCATCTGCAACAAGGACAAGGAAAGTCATGGAAGCAGCAGACAAGCTTTGAGGCAAAAATTGCAAAGGGTCAAACCAGTGATTTCATTAAGCAGCTACTCTCAGAATTATCCTTTCCTCCCTGCAAAAGCTGGGCAACAATCTGTCACTTCAGCTTTTGCCCAATAATGACATGAAAAAAGTTAATAGGTTAGGAATTGTGTATAATGAAGTTAGGACTTTAATAAGGTGTGTTTTAGTATTTTAATAGGGTGTTTACTGTTTACTGATTACAGGTTTTTCTTGCTTTTAGGTTTATTGTCAGTATCACAGCTCCATAATTTCACTTTAAAATACTTGCTGGTTTGTGCTTTTTTTTTTTTTTTACTCTTCTAATTAAGATACTACCTGTCATTTAAAAATACTAACAAAAGTTTCTTGCCCTATTGGCTGCAAGAAAGTTAAAGTAGTTATAAAATTTGAGTATGCAATATTACCATCAAAAAGTTAAGAATTTCCAGTGATCGTAGAATGTACTTTTAAATAACATTGGAAGATACGTTGAACTCTGTTTTGGATCTACCCGATGTATGACTCAAGAGTCTTTGGAGATGGAAGACTCTTGGGTTTCCTAGTGGCCTGTATATATGTGTCTTCAAACTGGCACAAGCAGGTGTCACAGAACATTAGCGATTCGAAAGGACCTTGAAAGATCATCTAGTGCAACTCCCCCACCACAACACAATCACCTAGATCCAGTTGTAATAGTCACATCAAAATTTATTTTGTGTTTATGTGCTTTTTGACAACCTACATAAAGTCTGGGATGGTTTGGGCTCTTAAATTCCTCTCTTTTATGAGACTGAGTTATTGGACTGTATGTCCTTTAGTTAGACACACATGTGTGTGAATTTATCCATTTCTAGAAAATTAATGAAATGTCTTGGCAGGTTTGTGTCAGTTTTCCCTCTTCTGTCAGGAATCAAAGGAGGGAGAAAGATCTCGTTAAGAAGATCTCATACCTGACACATGCAGTTTTGTTTCCTGAAACAAGTTCCTCAATTTTCCATCAATTATGTTTCTTATTAAACCTTTTTTTTAATTATTTGAAGCATAACATGAATGTCAACTTTAATGTGTCCGTGTTCAGAAGATGTCTGATGTCTCTAGTAAAAGTGAAGGTTCCTTTCCCCTTGTACATTTGAGACAAGAAGTAGCAGAAAGACCCAAACCAAACCCAAAAAAACCCAAAATACACAAAGCTGATGAACTTGAGAGAATGAAGACTCAAGAATGAAACCTAATAGCCATTCCCAGTGATAAGACTCCAAAACAAGCAGCCACAATGGGCTTGGTCTGTCATCTTATAACATTAGTAATTCAGATATAACACACTGACAACTTACACCCTCAGGAGGCTTCAGTGGGAATGTGATGCAGCAGCCCAAATCTTCCTTAAGGACATGGACAGCACTTCCCTCTTTGAAGACTCCCTGAGATGGCAGCTACAAGCATGTAGCTGAGACTAACCGATGCTGTACTTTTGGACTTCATGCACTATCGGGTACTAGCAGTTAGCTGGAAGCAAATAATTCTCCTTTTCCACTTTCATTTTTAGGCAGTAAAGTTGATCCTAAAGTTAATGTTGTCAGGTACAAATGACATTTTCTTGTAGGATACTTTACATTTTTTAATATCCCTGATGCTATCTCATTACGGCTTAAAAACAAATCAAACATCAGAGTCTAGGTTTTGATCAAATAACAGTGTAAAATTTTCAGTATTTCCACATCTTGATGCATGGATTGTCAAAGAAGACATGTTTTTTCAAGAAATCTTGTAATTCCTTTCTCAGCTAGAAAAATAGACCATTAACATTGGCAATACATATGATTTTGCTCTATTAAGACCTACCTTTTACTGTCTCGAAGAATTTACAGACACAGTTGTGTGTTTTATATTAGTGATTGGAAGGTAGGAGGGCCCTGCAGAGGGATCTGGACAGACTGGAGAGATGGGCAGACTCCAACAGGATGAGTCTTAACTAGTCTAAGTGTCAGGTTCTGCATTTTGGTTATAACAATCCCAGGCAGAACTACAGGCTGGGAATGGAGTTCTTAGAGAGTTCTCAGGTAGAGAGAGACTTGGGGGTGTTAGTGGATACCAAACTTAACAGGAGTCAGCAGTGTGCCCAGGCGGCCAAGAGGGCCAGTGGCATCCTGGCCTGCATCAAGAATGGTGTGGCCAGCAGGTCAAGGGAGGTTACCCTTCCCCTGTATTTGGCACTGGTTAGACCGCACCTGGAGTATCGTGTTCAGTTCTGGGCCCCTCAGTTTAGGAGGGATGTTGAGGTGCTGGAACTAGTTCAAAGAAGGGCAACTCGATTGGTTAAGGGGCTGGAAGATCAGCCCTACAAGGAGAGGCTGAGGGAGCTGGGTTTGTTTAGTCTGGAAAAGAGGAGGCTCAGGGGTGATCTTATCGCTGTTTATAACTATCTGAAAGGTGGTTGTAGTCAGACAGGGGTTGGTCTTTTCTCCCTGGCCACTGGAGAAAAGACAAGGGGTCATAGTCTTAAGCTCCATCAGGGGAGGTTTAGACTTGACATTAGGAAAAAATTTTTCACTGAAAGAGTGATCCGGTTTTGGAATGGGCTGCCCACAGAGGTGGTTGAGTCACTGTCCCTGGAGGTATTCAAGGTTAGGCTGGATGAGGGGCTGAGTGGCATGATATAGATGTTAGATGTTAGGATTACTGAGTTTATTTGGATTTAGGTTGGACTGGATGATCTTTAAGGTCTTTTCCAACCTTGTCATTACTGTGATACTGTGATTGTGGTTCAAACCATTCTGACACTTCTACGTCAGACACGTCCTCATTCTCTGCCTTTTGCATTCCTAGATATAATAAAAAAAAAACAGTGAGAGGATGTGGGGTTTTCTAAAAGCCTTTTTATAACATTTTTACTCTGGTTTCAGATCTTAACAACTGAGTCATCCCAAGTGCCTGGGAAATGTGTGCTGCACTAATCACAGTAAGACTTGAGCACTGATTGCTTCACAAGAAGTAGTTACTTATTTGCATGAAGAGCTGCAAAATTTCTCCCTCTTTCTGTACAGTGAACATTCAATTGGAATTCTTATTGTTATAATTGCTGCTATGGCTTTTACTGGTCTCTAACTGACCTAATGAAAATTCACAAACAACACTGGCATTTGCTTTTAGGCTACGTTCATTCTCTCTGCCGTACTTCGTTGGCTCAAATGTGTTATTTGAATGAGGATAAAGGCCGCTGGTTTGGACACACAGAAGCCTATTTATCTCCAAAAAGATAATGTTTATACACTGTGTGCTTGCATTTCTTTTAGAAGAAAGTACTTTGAAAATCAACTTCAAATATCATCCACTTTTCCATGGCAATGAAATAACTCAATTGACATTACTTCTGTATCTGTTTAGTAAACCGCATGGAAATCTTTTAGATGTCAATTGCTATAAAATGAAAACTGCTTTTGTTTGAGAGCAACCTCGTGGTATCGCGTCTTGAATTGTGAGGTGCTTTGGGAAAGTGAGGCAACTTTGTATGAATTCAAATTCGGTCTCTTAGAGTGTCTTTGAGGGAAAGCATGTTTGCAATGTGCTTATGAGGCTTCCCAGTTCTTTGTCTTGCTCAGCCAGATTTGCATTTTTCTCAGTTTGGTGTCCAAAGGAGACTCCAAGGCACACGGGGATTTTCAGTCTCTTTTTTTTTATTTTCATAACAAGTTTTCTTATTCAATTTCTCCTTAAAATTTATTCACAGCTGTATTTACTCCTAAACATATGAATTTCCTGTGTCCTCTTCAGCAGCATATAACCTGTTGCAAAGCTGAACAACAGTGTCTTCATGCTCAGGTTTGAAGCTGAAATAGAAGTTTCCCAGGGAGTGCTGGTAAGACGTCTGTCTAGAAATTCTGATAAAAACATCTGCCTCATACTGGTTTTCAAAGCTCTACTCTGAACACTGGTTATTGCAACTTAAAATAGGAGAATCCTATTTTAAGTGCCCATGATGTGGCAAGGATTTATTTTGATGTAGCCATTATTGAACTTTTTGAAGGTTTTTTTCACAGAATCACAGCATTATTTAGGTTGAAAAAGACTTTTAAGATCATCAAGTTTGACCATTAACCCAACTGTCCCATGTCCATGAGTTCCAGATCTACACAACCTAGAAACACATCCAGGGTTTTCTCCACATTCTATCTCCTTATCAAGCCCCCAGACACTGGTAGAGCCCTGCAGGGTGGTGATGAAGCAAATTGTGCTGTGAACCATGTTACTCATTTCAGATTCTCCTGCAGTCCTTGAGAGTGCTAAGGGTCTGGCTAAGGTGTGTGCTGAACCTTGCTGTTCCAGCAAAAACATCACGCCTTCCAATGCTTGGCAATGCTCTGCAGAGGTCCAAGGACTTTGTCTGGGATTCCTTTTACTCCTGTGATAAAGTAAGCTACAGTTTATAAAAAGTGAAGGGGAACACGTATCAGTCTGAGGTTTCCTTTGCTCCTGTTTACCAGTGACAGGGTAGTTTACTAATTCACTGCTGATCAAGCCAGAGAAAAGATGCAAGAACTTTTGCAAAAGGCTAAGAAAATTAATTCAAATTAAGCAGTCCAAGTCCCCAAGTCTCTTTCCCTCAGTTGGGAACATTTAATGACTGCTTGTGATGAACAAATCACAAGTAATAGACAAAGAATATGAAGATTCCATAAAGGTTCTAGTAACAAAGATAGGGAATGAAAATTGTTTATTCAAGCAACATGGATACGTTTGTTGGCATTTTGTAGCTGCTTTTCTCTCTTTGCAGAATCTGATACATCATATTTTAGCACAACATTATTAATTAACCAGCTATTCCTTGGCTGCAATAATCATGGTAACTACTTTCAGTCCGAAGAGTTTCTGTAATCTGCCTGTAATCATGTCTGTGCTGGGCATTGGTGGATGGGTTGGCAAACAAAGCAATGTACTGATAACAGCAAAGGATAAAGCATCAGAGTGGATGCTGAGTTTTAGAATCGAGGGCAGCAGATGAAGGAACCAGAAAGATTTTAAGGTATGTCATTCCCTCTATTGCATCCAAATTTCTGCATGCCTTTACCTCAGCACTGAGCAGCCATCTAACAACAAAACAGATATTTATAAATAATTTCCAAAGCCTGAGGTCTTGAGGGACACCATAAGAAGGAAAGAACTGAAATGCAGTGCTAAGGCTGGGGCATCGGGATGGTACAGAGAGGACAAGAGCTTGTAAAAAGATCTGGTTTTCAGAAAAATGAAGGTTACTTCTTAGGACGTTCTGCTCTGCATATACTCAGGCAATGATAAAGGGAAATCTGAAGAAACAAGGTGAATACAGTGGAGTTGTGGGCTTTAAGTGTGGTATTCCTGGGAGACTGACACTAAATGTAATGTTTAAAAGGACTGCAAGTTTAGAGATTAGTGGAGAAAATATGGATGGCAGGATGCTATAGTCAAAAGCTCCTTTATGAACCCCGACATGGAAAAGCACTTGATTCTTTAAAAACCAGCTCCAGTATTCTGGGAACTGTTGATGTGCCAGCACGGTTTTTCCTTTTCATTCCTGTGTGTTGCTCTTAAATCCTGTGTCTCTGGGATTTCCAAGAGTCGGGGTGCAAGCAAAGTGGTGGGTTATACCTAGTAGAAACAGGAGGAAAAAAATTAAAATAAACTTTATTTTTCAAGTAAACTCACCATTGTTCTAAAGTATTGCTTTAAATGAGAAGAACTAATTTCTCTGTGTTTAAGGCTGTTTTACAAGGTTAACTGTTCTTAACCAAATGTGAAATGTAGTAGCAGCTGCCAATGTACATTGATCCTGATTTCTGGGGATTGGTTTGAATTAGTTTTATTGCTGGTGCACAGTTTTGTGTTAATGGAACTCTGTTGCTCTTTGCACAGGGCTGAGCACCTGGTGCTCGGTGCAGCACTGGGTTCCGCTGTGTCTTACTCAAATACGCTGGGAGACACATGAGTTTTATAGGGTAATTTAGGGCGTTGACTTTATTGACCCACGGTCCTTCATTTAAGAAAGGATTTAGCCAGCATCACGGGCTTATACATGTGATATCTTCTTACACCTTACAAGTAACTTGTCCTATTACCTCTGTCTGGTCTTTGCCCCATGTCATGAACATACAGACCTTATGAGAGCTTTTTGTCAAATCAATGTCCTCCTTTGTAGGACAGGAAAATTTGGTGTTTGTCCTAAAGAAGGAGTAAAAAAAGGGGGGAAAAAGGAAAAAAAGGAGAGAGGAAAAAAAGAGGAAAAAAAGGAAAAAATAAAATAAGAGAGGATAGTTAATTTGTTTTTCCATTTCAGGCATTTCAGTGATTCCACTGTTAACCTCAGGAGAACATTACGAAATGTGTTTCTCAGAGATTGCTCACTAGTGTAATAACACAGCAATCTGCACTGCGTGAGTTACCCTGAGTGGTCCTTAAGGACTGTGTAATTTACACCCTGGGATTAGAGGATGTGGTTGAAAACCCAAATCTCATCTAAATGTTGCTAATTTAGTACCTTAATAATGCAATTTATAGAGTTTCAAAGCTGCTATTTGTGCTTCCCTTTCACCCACAGTGTTTCTCTGTTTCTAGATGGGCAAGAGGAGTTTTAGTGGATTAGAAATCACCCTCATTGTCCTTGTCTGCCTGGTGACAGCCATAGCCTGTGTCCTCATTGGGCTTTTGGCATCAGGACAATCTGGAATCAGAACTACAGGTAAGTCTTGGCCATTGCTGCTGTGGGACCAAAGAAAAGCCCTGACTGGGAGTTGCTCGTCTCAGCTCGCTGAGACTATTGTGAATGCCACAAAACTTCAGCAACTGACAATAGGCATCACTTTTGTCACTGTTTGGGTCAGACTTTACAAGAATATGGATGTTCACATGATGAGAAAGATCAGTGTAAACATGGTAAAAAAAAACCAAACAAGCACCTTGAGATCCTGACTCTCAGTGTTTCTGTTCTTATCATTACTCAGAGGTGAATCATGGCCAGTCCTTCCTACAGATGAGTTAGCAGTTAGGAACATAATAAATAGTGTGACTCAGAATTTATTGCCATAAAAGGACTTCTCTCTCTGTCACCCGAGTCTGGGCTGTTTTTCATAAATGTAGAACTGCGGTGATTTTTTTAAAAATGTATTAGCATAAAATAAGTTTTACATCTTTCTCCAAAAACTGGGACTTTTTAATAAAAATAGAACGAGTGTGATTTTTTTTAAAATATATATAAAATAAGATGGCATTGGGGGGGGGAAAAAAACCCGTATGGTGATTAGGGATGCCATGTGGGAGCACCCAAACTGTACCATAACCCCTGTAGTGTTTCCCAGTGACTTATTGGAGGTTGAAGCCAAATGCTTGGAGTTGAAATGGCAAAAGGTGAAAATTTGTGTTGTTTGGAGAAATTCCAAACAACCACTGGGTGCCCTTTTGTCAACTCAAGCTGCCAAGAGATCACCTTAAATTCTGTCTGACAAACCTGAGATCTTATGGAGCATTTTAATGGAGCTTTGAGGTGCTTCTACCTGATGGTCTAATTCGAGGTCCTGTGGAAGACCAGTATGTCAGGGGAAGGAGCACCTATGACTTACAGAACACTCTACTGATGAAATTACATTAAGAAATAAAACTATCAACATCATCCATATGCTTAAAAAACTTGAAGTCATCCTATCTTTTTCTGAAATAGTTGCTTGTGATTTTTCAGATGCTAAAAATAGATCTCAGTAGCTATAGTTTACACTCACTTGTACTTATTCTAATGTTTAGAGTTTCAAGATGGCGAGAAATAGCAAGTAAAATCAGTTACCACTTCAAAATGAAAGGTTCTCCCTACATTTTGGAAATCCTGGTAGTAACCCATTACTTTCTTTCCTTGACAGACTATTGGCCACAATGTGGAAACATCCTAATGGCAGAGAGAATTGACTGCATCCCGGACCAATTAGCAACAAAGGTCTGAATCTATTCTAGTGAAAAACTAGTAAATGGGCTTTATCCAGTAAAGCCTTGTGTTTTCTTCACGTTTTTAGATGGTGATTGTCTGAACACTTTGTATAACCCTTTTCAGCCCTTTTCTAGCCACTGTACCCAAGCAGCTTGGTTTGGGGATAGGTGGAAACAAAACTAACCAGATATCCAGGAGTTAACAAAAACAGTCACTATTTAACCACTTTGCCTAAACAGTTTCTTGTTGTCTGGTGGTCAAGTAGTAGCTTTTGTAAGAGTTCATAAACACCAGGTGAAGAAGCTCTTCACCACACAGGTTTTACAGTATCAGAGACCTGGTCCCAGTTTCCTTTCATAACCAGTTTGAATCTCAGCACCTTCCTTTATTGGTTGTGGTTTCTCTTAGCTGCAAGAGGGCAGAATTTAGAAGTCACCTTTTGGCTTAAGAATCTATGAGTTACGATTCCCAGTGAAATGCTATTTTTTCAGTGCTCTCACATTCAGAATATTTCCGTAGAATTTTGAAAGGCTGTTGTTATTAGTATGTTCATTATTTGTTTTAATTATTTATGGTGGGTGGTCTCATTTTCTAATAGAAGCTAATGAGTTCTTGGCATCTTTCTTTGATTTTAAGGAGGCAGCTTAAGAGAAATAGTAGTGAATACATTGCGATGTGTGTGAGCTGTAAAAAATTACCAATCAGCTGCCTCAATCTCAGAGGAAATTCCCAGTCTAATTCCAGGAGTCACAGTTGTCAAAGTTTCTGTAATGCCGTGGGTTTTGTTGTGATACGTGGTTCCATCAGGTTCTGGGGGTGAACAGGTTAGTAAAAACTCAAATCACAGCCTCCACTGTTTTGGTTCTTTCACCCCCCACCCCCACCCAGGAGTGAGCAACCCCGGTAGGAACAGTCATGCAGATCACTTTAATTACTGCCTTTGAGGCAGTTATCCCACATTAAATGCTGCACTCATCATTCAGTTGTACTCTGGTTGTACTGTAAATCTCCCTTTGCTCTTCAGGATCCCTGACGGGAAAGAATTCCAAATAATCAAATTATAGAAACCAGATGGCCAGATGCAGGTTTGAAACTTGGGGGTGCCTGTTCTGGAATGAGAAGTGAAAGAAATAATCCCTGAACCTGTTCTTTCCGTAGTGAAGACCAGGCAGCAGATCCCACAAGATCAGAGATAAGCATCACCTTTGATATGTGCACAGGTTCTTAATTCCTACACTGATGCCCCAAAAGAAACCAGAAAATTAGTAGAACCATAGAACCACATACTAATTTGTACTGGAATGGACCTTAATGATCATCTAGTTCCAATCCCCCTGCCATGAGCAGGGACACCTCTCACCAGACAAGGTTGCCCAGAGCCCCATCCAACCTGGCCTTGAACACTTTCAGGGATGCGGCACTGAAAACCTCTCTGGGCAACCAGTTCCAGTGCCTCAGCACCTGCATGGGGGGGAATCTCCTCCTAATGTCTAGTCTAAATCTGCCCTCTTCTAGCTTAAAGCCGTTTCCCCTTGTGCTATGGCTACAAACTCTTGTTAGAAACTCTTCCTCAACTTTCTTACAGGCCACTCCAGGTGTTGGAAGGCTGCTATAAGGTCTCCTGGAGGGCTGGGGAGGATGAAAGTATGAAAAGCAAATAGGTACTTATTAACCAGCCTCAAGGCTGACAGAAACAGACTTGCTGAAAGACTGTAGATATCCATTAACTATTCACTGCTGTGGAGAATTGCCATGAAGTTTGATTAGACAGGAACATACCAGTTAAAAACGAGCAACCACGGGTAGAGATAGTGACATCTGTTACTGGGCACCTCTGAAAGCTTGGAAGAGGGGTTTTTCTTTGATTTTGGTTTGATTTGTGTGGTTTTTTTCCCCCAAAATATCCTGCTGGCAGAAGTTTGTTTGGGTGCACACAAGAGAAACCTATCAGTTCAGCACATGGACAATGCCTTTTTTTTTAATCCCTGGTGCTGGGGTCAATGTCCAGAATCCACCTCGTACTGTATCCCATCATTTCCTCGTACCCAAGATTATTTCTAATTAAGCTTTGACTTTCAATTTGGCTTTATTTGGTATTGACATCTACTGTGCTGGTTTTATAGCTCTGTGATCAGCTTGTACCTTTATTTACACTCAGTGATAGCTGTTGTAAAAGCGTCTCCAATGTCTTCAGATGAACTCTGCTCCTTTCTCCATGTCAGGCATCACCAGTCCTGCTCTCCTGTATTTAATTCAACATGCAGCAAGATTTATGTGCCACAACAATAGAATGATTACTTACAAATTCACCAGAATAAGACCTAGCTAGAAGAATATCACTGGACAGTAAAGGAGCTTCTGAAAACAGTCAACAGGTATTCATGAGGAGTACCTGGGGAAAAAGAAAATCTTGTTTGTGAGGTTGGGAATGCAGATGTCTGAAGTACCAGGCTTTAGGAAAATTTGTTGTTCAAGCTATCATTGCATGATAGTCTCTGGGCTAGGAAGGGATAAGAGGAAGGAGGTAGCGAGTCTGTTCTCATGTATTTAGGATATTCTCCTATGTATGAGTGAAATGAAGTAATGGAGCAAACCTGTTATCTCTGCAGTTTTCAATGGGTTTAGTGCTTCTTCTCTTTTACCCCAAACCCATTTTGAAAAGGGGAAATAGGAAGCTCTTGAGGTAGGAGCAGGGAAGGTGGAATGTCTTCACAACCATACAAAGTGGAAAAGGAGTCACTATGTCTCTCCATCAGTCATAGTCTTTACTTGGAATCTAATGAAAATGACAGTAGGCACATTTCTTTGTTTGAATTAGTCCATGAATTAGTCCTTGGATGGTTTTGCAAAGATTTCTGTTCCACATGCAATCACTACTGATTGTCTGTGTGCTGAGTCTACCCAAGCCAGTGGCTCTAAGAGCTCTCTCTGTACTTTCCCTCAGTGCTTGCATGAGTTCTGGGCTGGAGCTGGCTTAGCTTTGCTCTTTTTAGAAGCTGAGGAAAGCATTTGATCTGCGCTGACCAGGTTGGGTTTGATAGCCCCAAACTGCCACTAAGAATTGCAGCAATACAGATTATGGAGACCATCTTCACATATTTCAAGAAGCAGAATAGTTTAAATAAGCACAAACACCAAAAACACTTGAGCACAATGAGACGAAGGTGAAAACAGCTCCTGTTTGTGGGCAGGTTCAGGGAAAAGTCTTGAAGATCTGCCTGTTGGCTGTGAATGTCTGACTTCATCTACAGACACTGTCCTTTGCCCCAGGGAAATTGTTGTATCAAGGCCCTTTGCCTTGAGTGATAAGTTGAGTTTTTAATGGGAGAAAATGGGTGTAAATTTAGTGATGTATTACTCAAGTCTTATCTTCAGGCATAAAACTCAGGCAAGCACATGAATGAGTTAATTTCTGACAACAAAGCAAAGATAGTGTATCAGACTGCTGAAGGGCAGTGTAAAGGTCAGTGCCACTGCACTGAAGTACGTGTTTGGAAAAAATTTTTATTTGTTTGATTGTTTGGGGGTTTTTAATTAAAAAGTCGAGGTGTTTTCTATTTGAGATCCTGCAGAAGCAATCTGACCATTTCTGATACTGGAAAATGGCATTAACGTGTCGATACAGTGCATTGTGATCAGCTGCGCGTATGTGGACGTTTACCGGATGATAAGCCAACCGTAACGTAAGCCAACCGTAACGTGTGCCTCCCATCCGCAGGGGTTAATATTCGGAGGACGCACTGCTGTCGTGACAGACAGCTTAGGGAACCAAAGTAAAGTTCCTTTACTTGACATACAGGGAAGTGCTATGTGCACAATGTCACACCTCAAATGTTTCCATAACTCTTGTTAACTGTTCATTTGGCAGCAGGTCTTACAGGTTTAAAAAAGAATAAAGGTCTAATAAGCACCTTTCTATCTGGAATCCAGAAAACCTCATTTTTGTTTAGTGTATGCTGTGCCATTGAATTCCCTCAGTCATGTTTCAGAGGAATTGATCTGATTGCAGATATCACTAAAGTTTCTGGTGCTTGGAGTAAAACACACTCCATGTGCACTTTAACTCATTTAGTATGGAGGATTTATTTGCCTAAAATCACCTCATCTGTGCCACTCATGTCCTCGAATCAGAGCACCTGTGATCTGCGTGGCTGCTGCTGGAGTCCCCAGAGTGACACCAGTGTGCCCTGGTGTTTTTTCTCTTCAAACCGTGGCTACAGAGTGGATGGATCAACAAGATCGACTAAGACAGGTGAGCTTCAGGCTGAGCTCCCCAACGTAAGCGCCTACCCGTGTCCTGGTCAACCCAGTAACCTTGCCATGTGTCTTTTCTCTCAAGGATTTGAGGCTACATTAACAAGGCTGCCGTCACCTTCCCTTGTTGGAAATGACATCGACACTGTCCTCTTAACAGGGGAGTATCAGGCTCCAAATCGCTTCCGATTCAAGGTTAATCTGTTTTTTAAGACATTTTAAGATTCATGTTCTGTGACAAATTTGAGGCTGGTTGTTACTGTGGAAGGGCTGGATTAGTCCTCATGCCTTCTGCTGAAGTGCTTGGCTCCTCCTTTCTTTATCCTCTCTTCTGTTGCAATGCATCAGGCTACTGAGAGCTTAGCACAGTGGGAAAATGACTGCATGGGAAATAACTGAGATCTTTCAAAACAGTAACATTTTAAATTATCTAACTTTTTGTTTTCTCTTATCTTAAAAAATGTTGTGGGCACATTTGGGTAGCTATTTTAATTTATGGCCTGGCCATATCTCTCGATCGTTTTGGCAGACATTGTTTTTTCCTATGATTTCTGCTAATGGTATGAGCTTCAATAAGGCCAAGCACCAGGTCCTGCACTTGGGCCACAACAAACCCCTGAAATGCTACAGGCTTGGGAAAGATGGGGCTGGAGAGCCATCTGGCAGAGAGGGACTGGGGATTCTAATTGACAGGAAGATGAATAGGAGCCAGCAGTGTGCCCCGGTGGCCAAGAAGACCAATGGCATCCTGGCTAGTATTAGAAACAGTGTGGCCAACAAGAGCAGGGAGGTTATCGTCCCCCAGTATTCGGCACTGGTGAGGCCACAGCTTGAGTATTGTGTCCAGTTTTGGGCACCTCAGTACAAGAGAGATATGGAAGTGCTGAAGCGGGTGCAGAGGAGGGCAACTAAGCTGGTGAAAGGACTGGAAAACAAATCTGATGAGGAGAGACTGAAAAAGCTGAGGCTTTTTAGTTTGAAGAAGAGGAGGCTGAGAGGAGACCTCATCACTCTCTACAACTACCCAAAAGGACATTGTGGAGGTTGGTGCTGGTGTCTCCTCACAAGCATTTAGTGAAGAAGAAGAGGGAACAGGTTCAAGTTACAACAGGGTAGGTTTAGACTCGATATTAGGAAATTTATTTTTTTTTGTCACAGAAAGGGTGTTCAGGCACTGGAATGGGCTGCTCAACGAGGTGGTTGAGTTGCCATCACCTGGATGTGTTCAAAGATTGGATGAGGTATTGAGGGATATGATTTAGGGGGGAACTTGTAAGGTAGGGTAGATGGTTGGACTCGATGACTGCATGGTGAGAATATCATAAGTCAGAACTATGTGTTTATGCTGGAAAATATTTGACATTAGTTTTTAAAAGTCCAGTAATTATGTTTAAATCTGTGCAGATCACTGATCCTATTACACAAAGATTTGAAGTCCCTCATGAACACGTGGGACCTTTCACCGGATCTTCAGCCTCCAATTTAAAGTACAAAGTGGAAGTCAAGTCGGATCCCTTTGGCATTGTGGTGACCAGAGTGAGCAATGGTAAAGTGCTGTAAGTAATGTTGGTTAGTGCATTTTCTGAATGACACCAATATTATCGGTTTTCTCTGAAGGTCCATGTTGTCACATCACCAAGACATGTGTCAGATCACAGAATAATTAAGATTGAAAAGGACTATCAACCAAACAACTCCATGACTACTAGATCATGCCCCAAACTGCCACATGTACTCCCCTCATGAACACCTCCAGGGATGGTGACTCCACTACTTCCCTGGGCAGTCCATTCCAGTGTTCAACTACTCTTTCACTAAAGAAAGGTTTCCTAATGCCACATGTTGAGGTGTCCTCTTGGATCAAGACTATAAAATTAAGGTGGCTGTTAGACATGTGATATCCAAGAACCAGTGGTGCGAATGTTATAAGGAAAATCTCTGGTTGATTTGCCCATTGAATGCTTTCATCTCGCTTAGGTTCTAAACATAAATAAATAAAACAAACCTACAAGCCAACAGCGTGGCTTTAAGACCAATCAGAAGGATGAAGTGTCAGGATGAACATGTTTATTAAACCAGTCCAAACATTATGAGCTCCAGAGCTCTAGACCAGTTGGATCATAAAGACATCAAGTTTAATTAATGGCTGATTGCTGTTTTGCTGGTATTAGTATTGCTTGCTTAGAACCACCTGTCATGACTGATTTGTAATTATAGAGAGCAAGGACAGGGTCGGTGCCTTGATAGCGAGTGACTGATTAAACAGGTGCAAGGAGGTGGAATAAGAGAATTTGTCCAACAGAAGCCTGTTGAAGCAGTGCAAGATTGTATCTGTTTTTCTTTAAGCTTCTGTTTGATTTCATAACAACTTATATGTCTAAAAAAACCAAATAATTGCAGTGATGCTTGAGTCCAACCTCCAAAAACACAGGTCGCAGCACAGATTGTGTGTGGATGGGCTAGTTAGTCCTTGGAACCAATAGAAGTCAGATTTTTCCTACCATTTCCCAAGTCCTTCCCATATTAACAAAGTGTGAAATAAAGTTTTGCCTAAGTATTCAAAGCTCTTGTAATCCTAATTTGGAACAGGAATTGGTTTTTTGTAGTGAAAGGGAGTGGTGAAAGATGCTAAACTAAATTAACAGCAGTGGAATTGTGTTTTGCTGTGTCTTTTGCTAACAGGTATAAAGGAGAAGTGTTGATCTCCAGCTTGTTCTGTTTGCACCACTGAATACAGTAGTCACTGTGTCTGTTTTCAACAGCACGAACTTTGTGTTCCTTAAAAAGCTTAGTGGTTATTTGATGCAGAATTTGCCACAGGAGATGTGTTGACCGGCAAATGGGATTTGAACCATGCTGGGGATCAATTCATCACTTTAATGTGCAATTTGATTTGAAAAATATGATCAACTGGATGATTCTGATTTTTCATCTACCCTGTTACTGTCAGTGGCCACTGAGAAGTGAATTTAGGATTCAGCAAAACAGATGTAGGGTGGGAAGTGTTGTGGAAGAAGGGAATATAAATCCCCTGAAAATCGATGGGCCACTGGTATGAGAGGGTTCTGTATGATCAATAGTCATCACTGACCTCATCATTTGCTGCAGCCACACACCAACCCTCTTATTCAGGGCTCTGGATTTTGGAAACAGGAACTTTTACACAACTCTGAGAGGAGATAAAACAATTATTGCCATGATTCTTGAGAAATGCTTTTTTTGTTTTGTTTTGTTTTCTCAGATTTGATACCACCATAGGACCTCTGCAGTATGCTGACCAGTTCTTACAGCTGTCAATCAAACTACCTAGCAGCAACATTTATGGGGTGGGAGAGCATGTGCATAAGCAGTACCGCCATGACGTTAACTGGAAGACCTGGCCCATGTTCAGCAGGGATATTGGCCCCTCTGGAGTAAGGGATGGTTTTATTATACCTTGTCCTCCGCAGATTACTTCTGGAGTCCAAACTTGTGCAGTAGACACCTTACTAACAACCACTGATATTTTTACCCAAGATGTGTCAGGCACTACATGTCATTGCTAAAATTGAGAAGATACTGATGAACATTCCCTGAGGAATCCCTTTGTATAAGTATTTTTATTTTTGTGTTAGCGTATGGTTGAAAAGCAGTTGATAAACATTAATCATAGAATCATTTGGAATTGGAAGGGACCTCGAAAGATCATCTAGTCCAATCCCCCCTGCAACAGCAGAATCACCTAGACCAAGTCATACAGGAACACATCCAGGAAGGCCATGAACATCTCCAGTGAAGGAGAGTCCACAACCTTCCCTTGAAAACCTGTTCCAGTACTCCATTACCCTCACTGTGAAGAAGTTCCTTCTCAGACTGATGTGGAACCTCCTATGTTCCAGCTTACAACCACTGCCCCTCGTCCTATCACTACATGACACCGAGAAAAGCCCAGCTCCATCCTCCTGACACCCACCCTTCGAATATTTGTAGACATTAATGAGGTCACCCCTCAGTCTCCTCTTCTCCAAGATAAAGAGACCCAGCTCCCTCAGCCTCTCCTCGTAAGGGAGGTGCTCCACCTCCTTCATCATCTTAGTTGCCCTATGCTGGACCCTCTCCAGAAGCTCCACATCCCTCTTGAACTGAGGAGCCCAGAACTGGACACAATACTTCCAATGTGTTCTCACCACGGCAGAGTACAGGGGAGAAGAACCTCTCTTGATCTGCTAACCACCCCTCTTCTGATCCACCCCAGGATGCTGTTGGCCCTCTTGGCCACAAGAGCACATTGCTGGCTCATAGTCATCTTGTTGTCCACCAGGACCCCCAAGTCCCTTTCCCCTACACTACACTCTAACAGGTCAGTCCCCAGCCTATACTGGTACCTGGGGTTGTTCTTGCCCAGATGCAAGACTCTGCACTTACTCTTGTTATAGCTCATTAGATTTTTCTCTGCCCAGCTCTCCAGCCTGTCCAGATCTCGCTGAATGGCAGCACAGTCTGCTGGGGTGTCGGCGACACCACCCAGCTTTGTGTCATCAGCAAACTTGCTGACAGTGCATGCCAATCCCTCATCCAAGTCATCAATGAATAGATTGAACAGGACCGGTCCCAGCACCGATCCCTGGGGCACTCCACTAGATACAGGCCTCCAACTAGACTCTGTCCCATTGACCACCACTCTCTGACTTCTACCCTGTAGCCAATTCACAATCCACCTCACTACCCAAAATTGTAGGCCACACTGCCTCAGCTTGGCTGCGAGGATGCTGTGAGAGACCGTGTCAAACGCCTTACGTCCACGGCTCTGCCCTCATCCATCCACCTGGTTACACCCTCATCAAAGGCTATCAGGTTGGTCAAGCATGACTTTCCCTTTGTGAAGCCATGCTGACTGTCCCTAATGACCCTCCTGTCCTTGATGTGCCTGGAGACAGCCTCTAGTACAAATTGTTCCATCACCTTTCCTGGGATGGAGGTGAGGCTGACTGGTCTATAGTTACCTGGGTCTTCCTTCTTTCCCTTTTTAAGATTGGGGTAACATTTGCTATCCTCCAGTCCCTAGGCACCTCTCCTGTTCCCATAGATTGCACATAAAAATCATCACCTTGCAGGATTAATAGAAACATAAATTAGCTGTAAAATCTGCTCTGTGGTGAAAGGGGATGAAAGCACCTTTCAAGTTTACCTGATATGCAGAAAGTTTGCTGCAGTGTATGCAGATTTCCCTGAATATCCATCATACCTGTGTGCTTATGTTATTTTTATATTGGGGGAAACTCTTTTTTTAATGGAAAATGTTCTCCTGAAGGAGAGGAATGCCAGGAAAATTAAAACAGAAGGAGAAACTGTCAGGATTTATATTTCTGATTTCGATTTATTTTGAGAAGTTTCAACCTGTGATATGTGTTGAAATATCCCAGTCTAGATACAGTTACCAGATTTCAACCAGCTGGTTTTTCCTTTTCATCCTTTAAGGCCATGCATAACTTATATGGAGTTCAAACATTTTTCCTGTGCTTGGAGGACGGGTCTGGGGATTCCTTTGGTGTTTTCCTGATGAACAGCAATGCCATGGGTAAGAAATCTTTCTTGTACCTCTGAGCACTGCAGTTTGTATCTCTGAGCACTTTGTGAATGATGTGTGGGATTGGGGTCAAAGCAGTGGTGTTTAGGGCACGCAGTGTAAGTAGTAACACACAGCAGGAGGATTAGGCTGGAAACCTGCAGGTCATAAACCACTGCAAAGCCTGTGCAGGGCACTGGAATCAGAGTCTACGTCTGGAGTGAGGAATACTTGAAAATGCATGCCTTTTAGTTTCTTTAGATAAGAGTTCATATATATGCGATTTCCATCTCTTGAGACCGAGAATTTGTACTGAGAATTTAGAGATAAAAAGCCAAGCCACTGGATTTCTTCAGCTTTCTTCTAAATAGGATATAGAGGAATGGAAACACAGACATTTAGGAGAGTCACCTGAGTATATTTCCTCTTCATTGCAAGTCAAACTAACAGGTTTGGATTTCTTATTTTTGGTTTGTGGGGATTTTTTTCTGAGGTAGATTTTGTGATAAACAGACATTTATAAAGTTATTTCACAATTAGCTGGTATTCAGAATTGGTTTGTAAACTCTTGTCCATGCAGAGTTTGTGGTGCAGCCTGCTCCAGCAGTAACCTACAGAACCATTGGTGGGATCCTTGACTTCTACATCTTTGTGGAGGATACTCCAGAACAAGTAGTCCAGGAGTACCTGAAGGTACCTCTAGCTGTAGAGTTTTTTACATTGAACACGTTTTTATTAAGCATCTTGGATTTTTGAGTGAGTTTTTTTGTTTTGACCCTTTACATGACAGGTTATTTATTAACTGAAAATATGGCTCAATCTATACTTAAGGAAGAGTATAAGGCATGTTCCTAATGAGGCTGTTGTCTTTATTAATAAGTAGCCAGAGCTAAGCAGCACGTCAAGGCCCAAGAAACCTGTAGCTGCTACATTTGTCAGTCTAGGGTCATGGGAGGTAGAGGAGGACCCCTTAGAACAGCTTATGCTCTTGTTATAAGAACAACTTTCTCTTCATATGGCAATATAATACAGTAGATAATGTGTTTACAGGTTTGTCATGATTTTATGGACACATGCAATGTCCTCCTAATAAGGGAGTTTTTCTCTCAACTTGCAGTTTGTGGGACTGCCAATGATGCCCTCCTACTGGAGCCTGGGCTTTCAGCTCAGCCGCTGGAATTATGGCTCTCTGGATGAGGTGAAGACAGTTGTGGAGAGGAACAGGGCTATTGGACTCCCTTATGTAA
The DNA here is from genome assembly GCA_013400115.1 of Rhinopomastus cyanomelas. Taxonomy (NCBI): domain Eukaryota; kingdom Metazoa; phylum Chordata; class Aves; order Bucerotiformes; family Rhinopomastidae; genus Rhinopomastus; species Rhinopomastus cyanomelas. The sequence continues at coordinate 22,331 of VXBP01000423.1, read as the reverse complement.
GTATGGGACTTGGAGAGGGCAGCAGCCCCAGGAAGTCAGAGAAATCACTCAGAGATCCATGGTGGCAACTACTTCATTTGACATCAGATTAAGCCCTCATATATTGGCTTTTGGTGGCAAAGGGGTTTGTGTATTTTAATGGTAGACTTCTTATCAGAATGTGGAACATTCTGTGGGACATTAATTGCATTTAAACTTTATTTGAGCACTTCATTGTAATATTTTTTCTAGTTATGTTTTTCAAACATATTCACTTGTCTTCTCATGTTACCTGATTCATGAAATATTTTTTTAATTTTCCCATAGCCAGTTAGGGAACCGTCTATTCTTAATTGGTAGTCAATGGTAAAGGACAATTAACTAAATGTAATCTGAAATTAGATTACATCAGCTTGATGGCTTAAATCGAATAACAATACCTTAGTGTTAATTTAAACCTTGAGGAAGAAATATTATGATTTAAGGGGATGCCTACTGAAGTCAAGCAATAGCCCTGAAATAGCCACATGCCTGGGGCAATTTGAAAGGAAGCTGACATACATATTCATTTAAATTCTATTAAAAATGTGTCTTTTTAGGCACAAAAGGTGTGTCAGTATCTTTAATTGGGGCTGTAAGTGTAAGACGAGATGCACACTGTGCGCAAGTCTGGTTGGCTCAGTGGGTAGAGCGTGGGACTCTGAATTCCTGGGGTCATGGATCTGAGCCCCATGTAGGACACCTTGAGACAGTACTCTGGGCTTACCCTGCTCCAGCAGGGGGGTTGGACTTAGATGATCTTTCTTGCAACCTCTAACATTCTGTGATTCTGTGAAGTGCTCCTGATAGCACAATCCTAACAGGAAATTCACTGTAGGACAAATGGGAATTGTCAGAAGAAATTGTGTAGACCAATTATAAAAAATATTTGCATATCCCTTCTTGTGTTAAAGCTCAATTGCTTTCTCTTGCAGGATGCTCAGATCACTGATATTGATTATATGGAGGAAAAGAAAGATTTTACTTATGACAAAGTGAAGTTTAAAGATCTCCCTAATTTTGCCAGCTATATGCATGACTATGGGCAAAAATATATTATCATATTGGTAAGCACTTACCTATTTCTTTTCCCCTTGTAAATGCTGTTATTGTGATTGTTTATTACTATGCTGTGCTTATTCTGTGTAACTATTACGTTTATTTCCTGTCTTTCTATTACTCTACAGTAAATGATAGGGTTCTTGATGGTCAATTCTTCTTTTTGATGGTTTCTTCTTTTTTTCTGATGTGTTATATTTTAGGATCCTGCTATTAGCACACAAAATCTCACTGACGGCAGTGCATATGGCAGCTATGTCAGGGGAGAGAGCAAAAAAGTCTGGGTCAATGAATCAGATGGAGAAACAGCATTAATTGGGGAGGTAATGATTCTTTTACTAATTTGAACTTGGTCTGTTGTCACTTTTGTGGTTTCATTTAGGTTGGGAAGCTTCCTTTAAACCCTCATTTTCTGAGTTGCTTCTTTCAGTAGAATTGCCTGTCAGTGAGAACAACATTTATAAGGTCTTGCTTAATCATAGAATCATAGAATCATTACGGAGATGTGTTACTTCTCAGTGTTCCTGGATTACTTTTGTTGTTCTTGTTGTTGCTATTTTTAACTTAAAGCAAAGGAAAAACTAAGGTAGTTTGAAGGCTCAAGGGACAGTCCATGAGCCAGTGTGTATTTATTTTCAGTAGTGCCTGAAGAACCAGCTCCCTCTTCATTGCTTCCAGCTACAAAGAGGAGAGAATGCAAAGGGTAATGGGTACATGTTGCACTGGAAATTTTTTACAGGGAGACAAACAATCACTGGAATAACGTCCCCAGGGGCATGGTAGAATCCCCATTGCTGGAGGCTTCCAAGCAGTCATTGAACATGATGCTAGAAAACCTCATCCACAAAAGGTGGAACCAGGTTATCTTTCCAGGACACATCCAACCTGAGCTATTCTATGTTTCTCTGTATTCTTTTTAGTATCGTAGTTAAGAGTTTAAATAATTATTTCCTTTTTAATAATGCAGGTGTGGCCAGGGGAAACTGTTTTCCCAGACTTCACCAACCCGGTCTGCAGTAGCTGGTGGGCGGAAGAATGCCAACGGTTTTATAACACGGTGCCATACGATGGGATCTGGATTGTAAGGAATTCAGGGCTTGTTTTGATTTATTATAATAGCAAAGATAGATATCAATCAAGTTAATTGTGCATTGAATTTGAAAAGGATGTTTTCTATCTCTAACCTGAAATTACCACAGGATGTGAGTATCTTCTGGTACTGAATTTGAAATTTGCCCTGTATTTTAAAAATCTGCAGAAATGTTAAATTACTCTGGATAGCAATATAGAGTCTGCAGAATTGTTTCTCTTGTATGTTCTCACAGCTCTTTTCAGCTGTCTTTGCACAGGTTTTTTTCTGCTGCCTTAAACTTGTTATCCCAGAGGTGCTGATGGGCTTGGTCTTGGCCACTGGTGGGTCTGTCTTGGAGTTGGCTGGTATCACCTGCATCAGATATGGGGGAAGCTCCTACCAGCCTCACAGAAGCCACCTCTGTAGCCCCTCCACTACCACAACCTTGCTATGCAAACCCAAAACAAATGTGATTAGAATGAGATTGTCCTTACTTATTTTTGCTGAGTCTGCAGTTGCATCAAATCAAGCTATGGAGTGTAAGAATGCCCACCCTTCCTACAGAGAACAAATAATTTGAGTGAAGCAAACTGGTGACTAGACTATACTGCCTCTATTATAAGATTGGTCTCTTCTTCCATGCAAGCTTTTCCTGCAGCACATTGAGGGATGCACAAGGAAATGCACTTAAAATATTAATGGAAGGAGACAGTAAGGCTTGAAAGTGTAATGGCTTAGGAAGTATGAAGGAGATGATTAAGTACTTGTGTATTTTACCCAAAAATAACTACATACATTTGCTGCCTCTGCATTTCTTGCCAAACAGTGTCAAAGCCTCAATATATGTGTGACATCATTCTTACCTAATTCTGTGGTACCAGTTCTGTCATCACTCTGCAGAAGACGATAGAGTGTCTTAGGGAAATGTGCTTCGGGAAGCTTTATTGCACACTGCATCTTGTGTTTTCAGGATATGAATGAAGTATCCAATTTCGTTAAAGGCTCAAAAAATGGTTGTAAACCAAATGACTTAAACTACCCTCCCTTCACTCCCAGTAAGTCCATCTAATGAACCAGAAAGCAAAATATCAAAAGTTTGTGAATTACTGTGTGATTTGCTACAAGGGCGCAAATTGATTCTAGTGTAATTCCTATATGGGTGGGGGAACACACTTTGTCTCTTTTCAAATTATGACTGAATATTGTCATTGCCTGAATTATTTCTGATAATGCAAAGGTCTTCTTTCACTGTCAGGAGTTTCTGAGGTGTTTGCAGAGCTATGATGAGGTTCATAGTTTGTATTAAGTAGTAGGTTTAAGTAGCCGTTGCTGAAGTACTGTCAAATACTGGTTCAGAAATTCAGATCATAATTCTTAAATTATTCCTTGCTTGAGTGCAAAACTCAATAGAAAAGATCACAGAGCAATGATGAATCAAGCCAGCAGCTGCATTTTCTTTTTGTGGTGATAATACTGGCCTTAGTGCAAACACTGAAGAGAAAAAAGAGCTTGGATGTAATGAATGAGTATTAGAGGGGGAAAATATAAATACTACTAATGAAAATGCACTTAAAATGCGATGTTTGTATTCCTTTGTCAAAGATATTCTTGATAGGCTGATGTTTGCCAAGACGCTTTGTATGGATGCAGTGCAGAAGTGGGGGGCACACTATGATGTCCACAGTCTTTATGGATATTCCATGGCCATATCAACACAGAAGTAAGAAATGCGTCTTAAGATCTTTACAAAATTATTTCAGAGCAGCACATGGCCCATGTGGTCAAAATAGTAAGATTTCACTTCCAAGGAACCCAGTTCCTGGAAAATACTGCATTGCCTTTTAAACCAATGCCAAAGTAACATTGCTTTAAAAAGCCACATGTTGGTTGTCTAAACTGTATAGAAAGGTTGTTTAAAATTAATATCTCGAAGTTCACTAAAAAAATACCTGGTTATCTGTGAAGAACTTCACATCCATGGATGAACAGTTATTACAAATCAGTGTAAATCTACCTTGTATGAAACTGTTGACGTGCAAGCTGTCGCTTTCCTTTTGCATCATTCCTGTCTCATTTCCTTTTAAGAGCCATCCAAACTGTGTTTCCTGGAAAGCGAAGCTTCGTTATTACGAGGTCTACCTTTGTTGGCTCAGGAAAGCACGCGGGACACTGGCTGGGAGATAATGCAGCCACGTGGGAGCACCTGCAGTGGGCAATACCTGCAATGCTGGAATTTAACCTCTTTGGATTTCCTTATGTATGACATTGGTTTGTGACATCCATTCAAAACATGGATAAATGTTAACTCTATCTCTGTGAAAACGAATCATGGAATCATTCATGTTGGAAATAACCCTTGAGATCATCAAGTCTAACCAATAACCCTCCTCTACCAAGTTCACCGCTAGATCAGATCTCTAAACACCACATCCAGATGATTTTTAAACATATCCAGGGATGGCAATTCACCACGCTCCTTGGGCAGCCTGTTCCAAGGCCTGACTACTATTTCCATAAAAAATTTTTCTTAATATCCAGACTAAACCTCCCTTGATGCAGCTTGAGGCTGGTCTCTTTTGTTCTGTCATTAATTACCTATGAGAAGAGACCAGCGTCCACCTCTCTACTCCTTCAGGTAGCTGTAGAGGGCAATAAAGTCTCCACCTGGCCTCTTCGTCCTCAGACTAAACAGCCCCAGAAACCTCAGCCACTCCTCATAAGACTTGTTGTCTACATGATCCAATCAAAGACCTTCCAGATAATCATTTTACGTGTTCAGCACCAAAATTATCCTCTTTAGGAATCTGATTTTAACAAGCTTTTTTCCACTTAATGATTTACAGGTTAGGCTATTTATTTTAATACCTATGGCTGTCCATGTACAGCGAGATAAATGTGGGTAGCAAATATGACTTATATATCCTAAGCTACTCCCACTAATTTTTAAACACTAACGATTGTGTGAAAATAATTTGCTATTTTTGCATCATTTCAAGCTAATTAGACACATCCATTTATAAAAGAAATAGCCAAATTCCTTTCCAGTATTTAAATCTGAATTTTTTTTCCCAACTGTATACAGATCAGCACTAATCAAGAAGGTAAAGTTTAGAAGAAACTGGGCTGTGGGCTGTGTTAGCTGGTGGTCAGTTTAATTTTTTTGTATAAAGTAGTTGAATTTGAAAGAAGAAAAGTACCTGCGTGTCAGATGGCTCTGTCATTCTGGCTAGAAATTAAGACTGAAATCTCTGAAAACTAGAAGTTTTGTGTAGAGTTTAGAGGAGCAACAGCTTATTGTGCAGCCAACACATTTTGGTTTTTATTTTAAGATTGGGGCAGATATTTGTGGTTTCTTTGACAACACAACAGAAGAACTTTGCAGACGATGGATGCAAGTAGGAGCGTTTTACCCGTTTTCCAGGAATCACAACGCTGAAGGATTCATAGTAAGTTGTGCTTCCTCTAACAAGATGCTTTGTGTTACGCTACCACATTCCCAGTTTGAAAACAGAACGTGCTCCTTGAGGAACAGGACCTCAGGTCACACCACCAAAAAGGAAAACAGGCAGAGGTACACCACTGAATTTCACAGAATCTTACTATCACAGAATAGATTGGGCTCGAAGGGAGCTCCGAAGGTCCAACCCCCCTACAACAAGCAGGGAGATCTCTAACTAGAACAAATTGCCCAGAGCCCCATCAAGCCTGACCTTGAATGTCTCTGGGGATGCCAGGGCTACACCACCTCTCTAGGCAACATGTTCCAGTGATCCACTACCCTTGAAGAACCTTTTCCTGATGTATTAGCCTACCCTTTTCCAGCTTAAAACCGTGACCCCTTGTCCTATTGTTCCCTGCCCTTCCCCAGCCCCTTTCAGGAACTGGAAGGTCACTACAAGGTACACTTCAGAGTTTGTAGGATTCAGGCTGTACAACCTCAGCTCTCTCAGCCCTCTGAGCATTTTCATGGTCCTCCTCTGGCCACAGTCCAAGCAGCCACTTTTAACATGTTTCACACAGTGTTTGCATAATTAAAACAATAATAAGCTGGTATTTGTTTTCAGTCTCAGGATCCGGCTGCGTTTGGACCTAACTCAGTCTTGGTGAACACCTCCAAGCACTACCTGAACATTCGCTACACTTTGCTGCCCTACCTGTACACGCTGTTTCATAAGGCTCACACTCGAGGGGACACAGTCGTACGACCACTCTTGCACGAGTAAGTTTGCCTATCATTTCTCATCATCATTTTAGGAGAAATAAAAAAAAAATCAAACGCATTTTGTGCAGTTAGGGACTTAAAACTCTGATGCAGACAGTGAAAAAGCAGACTGGAATACACATAGGCAAGTCCTCAGTTCATGAAATGCCATTCTGGAGCAATCAGAAACCACCAGTAATTTTTATATTATATATATATTATGGACACTCACTCTTGCGAATTGCTAGGAGATGTTATTGTCAGCTAATCAAATTATTTTCCACCATCACACACGTATATTGGGATGCAGGTTGTGTGCCTGGAGGCTCTTGAAGAAGCTGTGTCAGGAACACATGCACACTCACGTTTTCATAGGTATAGAGAATACTAATGAGGGTTTTACCTTCTCATCTGCAGACTGCCTCAGATTAAAACTCTTGAGTCTTGATTCTAGACCCTGAAATTTTGGCTTGCTGGTGGTGGAATGGTTCACTGAAAAAAAAGTAAACTGCAGTTTCTTTCTCACTTCCCCAGGTTCTACTCTGATGAAGTTACTTGGAGTATCGATAGGCAGTTCCTGTGGGGTCCTGGGCTGCTTATTTCCCCTGTGCTTGAGCCGGTAGGTTTGGCATCCACCCACCCAATAAGCTCTTCACAGGCTTCAACAGACATGTTGAGTCACCAGTTTCAGTTTTTCCTTTGGCGTGGAACTGCAGCATAAAGTTCCCAAGTTACATATTGCTGTTACTGTTGCCCTGATGAGTAAACACTTTCCACTTCTGAGCCTTTGCTAGTCAGTGTTGTGACAATTCTGTTATTAAGTTTAATGTCCCTACTATATATGTATTTCCTGCTGAAATCACAGGGGAGTCCCTTTTTATGCTGAACCACAGAGGTAGATTGTCTCATTTCCCTGAAGATCCCGGGAAATTTGCTCCGGTCCTATTCTAGTCTGAACTCTTCTTTCTTGACCAGACAGATTCCGTTGGCAAAATGCTTGCAGAGAGCCCTGTTTGTTAGCATAAACATGGCTCTATCTCCAGTGCAAACATGTTTTTTGCTAAATCCTTTAATTGTATTTCTTTTTTTGTGGGTACATCATGTTACTGACTTATGGATGTTGATGGATTCCTAACAAGTCTGAGGTTTTTCTTAATTTTTCATTTTTTCCCCTCTTTCCCTTTAATTTAATAATTCCAACGAGACCCCACAGCATGTTTTTGTCACTGCCAGATTGGGACATCTTGCACTTTGTGCTATTAAACCCCACTGGTATTTTCCGGTCTTCCAGGGAGTTAGAGTCATCTGTTGTGATATTCTGATTCACTTCAACTTCGTCTAATCTCTGAATTTTCTTCAGAATCAGCATCTCTTGCTGCATTTGAGCTTGTCTGTGACACAACCAGAAAACAAATAGATTGTGGCTTATTCTGTGGCAGAACCTTGTCAATAATGATTGATAAAGCCAGTAACACCTATGCCATGGAGAAACACAAAACACTTGCTTAATACATAAAATTAAGGTGAAATCGGAAAGATGCAAGCCCAGAAAGATATGAAAATAAGGACGATCTAGAAGTACAGGTGGATATTATCTGAGCCATTGGGTTTGAAGCACTGTGATTTGGGCTTGCATACAGTAAGTTGCCACATTATAGAAGGGGTGATTCAGTTGTCTCCCAGTGGCTTTGTAGAGGTTGTACATAGATTTCTTTTTTTTTTTTCATTTCTGGACATCATCATAAAACCCATTAAAGAGAACCGCAAAGAGGAAAGGTGTCAATGATTTTCCTCAGTGTGAGCTTGAGTTTTATTGGAAAATTCAGTTTATTTGATTAGGTTGCCTTCAAATGTGCAAGTTATGTCTTTATTCAACTTTCAGGGTGTGGAAGTCATTGAAGCATATATTCCTGATGCAGTATGGTACGAGTATGATACGGTGAGTAAATGCGGAGGATACTACGAGGCGGTTTTCTAAATGGCTACGTGATGAAATAAGGTTGTCAGCTCTCTGTAAAGGCTGCAGGAAGGAAATGATAAAGGATGGTGGGCTAACTGCATGAAGCAACATCTCAAGAAAGGGCACAAAAGTCTGGAACATGGTACAGAAAATACGAAGGCAGATTGAATGGAAACTTTAGCAAAGTCTATGCTTGCAAGAAAAGAAAATGCAATAATTATAATAATACACGTGTCTGCAATTACAACTTGGTAATCTCACTTCTGCATTCCTAGAAGGACTTGTTCTCTGCATTGACTGAGCCAAAACTAAATAATGAGAGATACTGGTTTGTGACTGTAGATCGTATTGATATGCAGCTGGCTTATCTTTATGTACCTGTTGGGCACAGAGATATTTACATAACTTAAACCTTTTCTAAAAGGAAGCATTAAGATGAAACTCAAGACTAAAAAAAATGTTCACAGCAACGAGCAATGGATCATTCTTTTTCTTTTTTATATCTTTGTCAATAAGAGGGCTAAAATGACTGTGAGAAAACAGTGGACCAGTATGTCCCTCCCAGCAGACAAAATGGGACTCCATTTGAGAGGAGGCTACATTTACCCAACCCAGCAACCGGCTGAAACAACAGTTGCAAGGTATGCATCATGGTGGGATGATTTCTTGGGTTTTTTTTAAAGAGTTGGCTGAGAACTTTCAGGTAACAAATCAGAAACTCACCGTGTTTTGCATTTTTGCCTTGATGTTTGAGAGAAATTTTCTTGACTGTCTACAGGTTCAATGATCAATTACAGCTTTATTTGCACAGTACCTTGTAGATTTGTCATGCATTTTAATCTGGCTACATGAAAATGAAAGGCAAACAGGGAGTACTCTAATGTGATTCTCTAAGTATTGCTGTTGAGCGTCATACTCTTCAGACGAACAAGGAGAATATATTCAGACTGTTAAGATTCCTCTTATATATGTCAGACAGAAAAACTCTCTTTCCACAGCCGCAAGAATCCAATGGGGCTTATAATTGCCCTGGATGACAAAAACACAGCCACTGGGGACTTGTTCTGGGATGATGGAGAATCTACAGGTAAGCAGTTATCAGTAGTGCAAGAAGTTTAAGATATGGCTGTAACACATCCGTGTTTCCATCCTCCTGCAGATTCCATGGAGCAAGAACAAGGCATTGTTGAAACACATTATTAATACTTGCTTATTAATTTTATTAAAAATATTAAAAATATCAATAATTTTTTGACCACTTTTAAGCAATGGACCAGCTTTTAGTGGTCAAGGATGGGAACAGGCTGTCAAGGATGGTCACGGAGTCACCATCCCTGGAGAGGTTCAGGAAATGTGTAGATCTGGTACTTGGAAATATGGTTTAGTGTGCATAGTGAGGTTAGACTGATGGTTGGACTTGATGGTCTTGTAGGTTTCTTCCAACAGTAATGATTCTATGATTCCAAGTATAAAACCACACCTATTAATAGTCTGGTTTTAACATGCAGAGAAGCCTTAAATAAGTTGTCAAGATATATTCCAGTTTCTATTCAAAGTAGTATCAGCAGTATATTTATCAACAGTGTATTTACTGTTTGTCATTTAGAATCTATAGACGATGAAAGACCAGCACTGTTATTAACTCCCTAGAATTCTTAGAATTGCTTGTGGAAACAGCAGAGATTTAGTTAACTCAAAAGTGTGGTGTTGGAGATAACATTTTCTGTATGCCATCTGATTTCCGCAGAAAACTGGTGCACAGAGTAAACATCTATGGGTTCTATTTGTCATGTTGCCAATCTGGCCTTCAGTAAAGTTGTGCAAGGACTGGTTTCTTCCTGGGACAGTCCCTGTGATTATGCCAAGGCCCATCACCTCGTTGCTTGTGATGAACTGGCATCAATATGACTGACTTCCCTTTTTTTTTCCCGTCAAATACTCACAGATAACTTTTTGTTTGATGTGAAGTTAAGGTCACCAATGAATTCAACACAATTTCTTTTTTTTAAAAAAGGACACAAACCTTAATTAAACCTTAATTTAATGGTTTGTCTTTCAGTAAAGCTAATGCTTCTAGAATACGTATAATAATAATCGAAGCAAAGACAATTCTAGAGCTAAAGAAGGTAATTTAAACATCAGGGAATCAGCGACAGTAAAAACGTAGAGATGGAAATGAACTTGGAGTGGTATGACTGCTGAGGTGATACAATATTATCTGCGTGTTCCCTTTACAATGCTGACAATTAGGTGGGGACCTTGCAGACAGTGGTCCCTGGAGATACTTCAAACAGAAAGCTTTTGACTACGTGTGCATGTTTTCAGGAGTGATCTTGAGATGTTCAGGAGATTCTTTAGATGTTCAGGAGACAACAGAGATTTTCCCACGTAAATTAACCTCACCCCCATCTAACCCCCCACAGACAGAATCTGAATGGATTCGTTGTTCCCTCTGCCTCCTGATACAACCAAACACCTGCTGGATACTCAAGCAGCCCTGTGTCTCTGGCTTATCCTCCAGTTACCAAAAGACACCTCTAGCCTTAGCCACAACCTGTTCCAGTTGAGCAGAACCCATGGCTCCGATTTAACCCTTGTAAATGCAAGGAGCAGCTGGCACTCCAAATTTCCTAATTTCCTAATCCCTTTCATAACTGCACAACTGCCTTGTGCCATCTGTCTGCCTACACCAAGAATATCTCCTGAAAAAACGTTCAAGCCTCTAGTTTTTAATTTTTTTCAGGAACTATGGGATATGTTTATGAAATAGAGCTGTGATCCCACTGATTGTTGCTGCCATAAATATTGAAGGACTTGGGTGGTTGCTCTGTGTCTGGCTGTCAGCTCTATGCCCTCCTTTGTCACAGCCTAAAATAACAAAATTATTATTGTTCTCACTTCTGTTAAGAAATGATAAAACATTATTTTATGTCCTGTCCAAAACTTACAGGTTGCCATCTTTTCAGGGAAACCACTTACAGATAACTGGTGATGATTCTTCTCCTCAGACGCAGAAAAAAATTCCAGAATGACTCAACTTTTGTCTTTCTTTTTCCTGGTCATCTGTCACTGGTTCTGTGGCAGAAGTTATTAGCATTCTTATCACTTCTGCATGAAATGCTCACCTTTAGGGTGTTTTAAAGAATTCGCACTGCGCAATTCCCTTTGAGACATACTTACGTATTTAAGAGAAGAAGGAATAACACTCAAATAAAAAGCCCCAACTTTTTAGAAAAGCTGTTTTCAATGAATATTTGGAAAATTTTATCTCCTTGGAGACTAACCTGAGGAAACCAGAGAAATTTCAGTTCCTCAAAGAAACATTGGTAAATATTCGAGTTGCTCCGTGCAGCTTCTCAGTGCAGTTATAGCAGCAATTAGGAGTTTACGGTGTCTAACAGTGACACATTCTAGTGTTTAATGTTGTTCCTCTGCACAAGTGTAAATTCTTTCTTCACCTTTTAGGTACAATTGAGAGTAAAGCCTACATTTACTACGAGTTTACAGTTTCCAATGTAAGTACATGGCCTTATTAAAAATAGCTTATATAAATTTTCAAATTTTATCCATAGCATTTTCGAGGGCCACTCTTTTCTTCCCTCTTACTCTTCTTTAGCTTTACTGGAAGCAAAGCATTTGACAAAGTCAAAGAGTAGTCATGCTCAAATTGCTGTAATTTAACTGGGATGAGTATCGGCAGTTCTCTTCTCCTGGTTAATATGAGTATCTAAATTATATTTCCTTTCACATAATGAACTCAGCAGCAGTATTTATTGGATAAGACACCTATAAAGTGTGAGGGGCAGACAGAGTGAAAAATGAGTCAGATGTAGTATTTGTGATTCTGAATAAAAACCCACCTTTGTACAAGTAAAAATACAGCTGATAGTCTCCATGAATGAGGAAGTTCAACACCTTGTCCGAACCCACAGAAGCACATGCATGAGCAGTTTGGCCTTTTATAACCATATGTAATCATACAATAATTTCTACATAAAAACTTCAGCTACTACCAGAATTTGAAACTCATGTAACCAAGTCATCAGTTGTAACGATGTTTCACTAAAAATTGACACAATCTGATACATAGAGATTAACGAGGAAGTTATCCACCAGCATCTGTGACAATTGCACTGTTTGGAGCCTTAATCAAATAAGAAGTAATTAATGCATGTGTGTAGGAATGGTATCTTTATGTCATGAAAAGTTAATATAAACCTTCACTTGTTAGAAACCAGTGAGATCACAATCAAGTAGAGGTTACCTGCCATTTCTTCACTCTGAAACAAGCAAAACATGAAGCAGAAAGACAATTATGAAGCATATTGTGTGTATGGTAGAAGAGCATTATTTTGGTAACAAGAAAAGAGGCAATAATCAATACGTCAGGAAAAACTTATGGGCTTATTTCCCTCTACAGCATGAAGAACTAATCAGAAAAAATTCTAACAGGTTTTTTTTTTTTTTAAGGATGTTAACTCCCTTGTTTTTCAGAATACTCTCCAAATGACTGCTAAACACAGCAATTATACTGATCCAAGCAATCTGATGTTTGAAGAAATCACGATACTTGGAGCACTCCAGGAAATAATAGCAGTTAACGTATTTCAGAACGATGTGGTGCACAGTTATCCACTTAATATCACCTATGATTCTGTACATAAGGTAAAACAATAGCAGGAAAATGGGGACTAAACATCTTTGAAATCACATCACCTTTATTTTCTGTATCACAAAGGACAGTACTTGGTGCTAGCATTGTTTAAAAAAAACCACCTTGTGTATTGCAGTGCAGAGCAAAAGCACAACTGTCGCAATCTCAGCTGCGTCAGAGGTCATCCAAGTATTGGTTTCACAGAAGCTTTGTTTATAGTGTTATTTAATCTCTAAGAGGAGCAATGGCTTCTTGATCTTTGCTTGATACTGGAGGAGCATAACAAATACTTGTGATTTGCATGAGTACTTGTGCATTGATTTTTTAATTTATTGTTTCCTTTTAATGAAGCCAAGCATGTGGTTGAAACCTTCTTTATCTCTTTATACCAAGTTTTTTAGAGCATGAATACAGGGAAGCTGCAAGCCACTGTGTTTACGTTCAAAGCAAGCGAACATACTGGTGCTGGTGGGAAGCTTTCCTACTAGACTTTTCCCACACTAAGGATAGGACATTGTGCACCTGTTTGATTATCACAAGCTCAGAAGTTAACTGTTATCTTGGTAACTGAACCAAAATCAAGTCAATTTAACTTTGTCTTACCTCTTGCATTCATATCTCAAAATTTTAAGGAGCTATGTCCTTACCTTCATTCCTGTTTGCTTCCAAGGGAGACAAAGACTGTTTTTTTGGGGTTTTTTTTAATTCTTAATTTTTGAGATTTTGTCTGCAAGAATATCATGTTTTGTGTTTGTAAAGGTGAGTCCATATCAAATGGACTTTACAACTACCTAAATGGAGATTCTAGAGTGGAGGTGTTTGGTCTCTTCTCTCAAGTTATAAGCAATGGGACAAGAGGAAATGGCCTCAAGGTGTGCTGGGTGAGGTTTACATTGGACACCAGGAAAAATTTCTTCCCTGACAGAGTGGTCAGGGATTGGAACAGGATGCCCAAGGAGGGGGTGAAGTCACTGTCTGTGGAGGCATTCAAAAAATTTATAGCTCTGGTGCTTGGAAACATGGATTAGTGGGTATGGTGGGATTGGGTTGACAATTGGACTCGATGATCTTGAAAGTCTCTTCCAATCTTAATGATTCTATGTTTAGATATTAGAGGACAGGGTTATTTCTGAGTTTTCATATAGCAAAATGTAGTGTTCCTGAATATAGGCATCTCTGCTGACTGAAAGAAAGGTGGATGTGTTCTGAGATTTAATAATTGTCTATTGTTTAATATTTCTAGGTTGCTCATATAAAACTACTGCAGCTTGAGCTGGGAAAATCTTACACAGTGAAATGGACCCAAGGATTAAGCTTCAATAAAAAGTTTAATTGTTATCTCAGTCCCAATCCAACACAAGAAGAATGTGAATGACATGGCTGCATCTGGGAAGTAAGCAAAAATTAATTCTCTAAACTAAGAGGACATGGAGTCATTGATTTACATTTCTAGTTGTCACATATCTTCCAGAAATAGTCTGGCATATACACCACATTTACATGAAATATAGGGGGGTGGGGGAAGGTATGCAGACATCAGCTGGCCTGGAAAAGCAGATTTTATTTATCTCATTAAAACTAGGGTAGTTGTCAACTATGTAAGCTCTTCCAAAGCCTATCAGACATTGAGGAAGAAAGTATCATTTTTTGAAGGATCTCCACCACACTGTTCTTCACCACATAGCTTCATTTATGAATAGCCGATGGCTGTAAATACATGGGAGCAGCATGGTTGAACTTTTCAGGGCCCCTCCAACCAAACCAAACCATTGGACACATATCCTAGGCATTCAGATTCAAATTTTTTGCTAGCTGCTCTTGAACTAGCTATAGCTAAAATGGCTGATTGATGCTGCTGATTTTGTTGTGCCATTAAGGATACTTTTTGTAATTTTTACATTTGTAAGAGACTTTTCATCACTCTGGTCTGAAATCAGTCTTGGGTCCTGTTCTAGACTGGGTCTGTTTAAACACTTGGTCCATTTGAAAAGTCCCTTGAATGTGGTGACAACAGATGAATAAATACTCACTAACAATCACGATGTGTGAGTAGGCATTTCATGTGAACAGCCAGGCAGGACTGATGGCTGTTGTCCAGAGGTGGAAAGCCAATGCAGTAACCTACACCAGCTCAGGGAACCTCAAAACACCCAGGCTGAGTGTTTATGTTATCAGGAGATTGTAGTGAAATCAGATGTTTGTCACAGTTTAGCACCAGGTTAGCCCACAAAATTTTAATCTGCTCAACCCTGCAGATGGAAATGTCCTCCCACCTCCTGGAGGGGGAGAAAAGAGGTAAAGTAAACACACATCCGGAAACTGGAATTGGAAATAAAAAATTAAACTTTATTAAATTTGTTAAAGACTTTTCAAAGTAGAAAAATTAAAAAAAAAAACCCAAAAAAATGGAAAGGAAAAGGGGAAAAAAAGAGTGTGTTCTTCCTCAATTCAAGTCCACTCCTCCCCATGCCCAGACCTGGTAACCCCTGATTCCTAAGAGATGCTAAAAGCCACAGACAAGGGGGCAGTAAAAAGGAAAGACTGGGAATCTCCTAGGCAAAACCTAAATGTTCAATTTAAGCAGTTTCCTAGGCTACAGTTCACAAATTGTGGGAAAGGATAGAGACAGGAGGAAGATAAAAAAGAAAGATAAAAAGGGAAGGGGGATAAAGGCAGGGTGGGTGGTGGTGAAGCAGAAAAGGGACAGAGAGCCAAAGAGGGGCAGAGAGGCTGCAGTGCGCCACTGGCCAAAACGAACCAGACTCCCAAGACACACAAACAGGGAGGGGGTACCAAGAAGAGGGGAAAAGGAATACCCTGTCCCCACTTAAGGACCCCAAAATCTGTCTGGCCCACTCCACCTGCTCAGTCTGTCCCCTGTGGCAGCAACCTGTGTCTTGCCCAGGCCTCTGCTGTAGGTGAGAGGGAAAAGTAAACATCCCTGAAGCTGAGGAGAATTAACTCTTTGTATTCTGGAAGAGAGTTCGATGCAGGAATACCACAAGGAAACAGGAGTTCACCAAATCCAGAACTGATGTTCTTCTCAGTTCTCAGTGTAGTTCTCATTTTAAGGCTAATTTTTGTGAATTAAACCAATGGAAAGATCTCATGTGATGTTGCCTTAATATCTGATGGGGTTCAGGAACATCCCCATGAAACTTCAACAGTCCAAGATTGAACCATGTTGTGGTATTGCACTGGAGATCACAGATATTGGGAAATTAAATCTACTATCATTGTATGAGGACTAGTTCTCTGATTGAAGTACTTGTAAAGTCTTGGCAGGATCCTTTGGTTATACCTGATGTAATGGAGACATCAATGGTTCTGCATCACTTCTTTATTATCCAGTAATTGCATGAAGTTTTTTCACAAACTCTACATTTGTCAGCTATCTGTTATAAATGAGAGCTTTGGATTCCATGCTAATAATTAAGTAAAGAATACTAGAGGGGTCTGTAACTCACTAACCCGTAACTTCTATCCATCTGCCACAGGTAGCTCCAAACTCAGGCATTCCTCACTGCTATTCCAGCTCTGATGTTGTTCTCTCTGCAGCCAAAGCAGAACACACCTCATGAGGTTTGACAGATGTTGTAGTTTGAATTGGGCTGGGGTCTGATAATGGGAATAGGGACCTAAAGTTCTGTCTGTAAGAAGTTTTGGAAACACAGAAGAAAATCAAACTTGTCTCCTCCTCTGGACAGAACCTGCCTGTGGCTCAGCAAATCAGCACCTCTATCAATAAATATATTTGGGCAGGGAAATGTATTTTTGCCGATTTTTTGGCTGATTTTTCATTTGCTTCAGGGATTTTGGGGGCATATTTTTGTTTTTCTGAGAGTTCCTGGTTCTGTTTGGGAATGGGAGGGAGAAGACACCTGTGCCACATCACCAGCTTGGTGGAAGAAGTGTTCCTGTGTGACTTGGTCTAGGTGATCCTGCTGATGCAGGCGGATTGGACTAGATGATCTTTCGAGGTCCCTTCCAGTCCGTAATGATTCTGTGATTCTATGATTTATACAAAGAATTATAATGGATTTTTATGGTCAGTTTTATATTACATAGATAGTAGCACCCTTGCCTAATTTTTTTTTTCCTAATTAATAAGTTACTCTTCGCAGAATCGCAGAACATTAGGGATTGGAAGGGACCTCGAAAGATCATCTACTCCAATCCCCCTGCCACAGCAGGGTCACCTAGACCAAGTCACACAGGAGCATATACAGATGGGTTTAAAATGTCTCCAGAGAAGGAGACTCTTCAGCCCCACATGAACAAAACCAACCCTAGAGTTGAGTGGTGTTTGAATACTTCAGTGGTGAAAAGGGTAAACAGGGACTTTTAAAATGCCAACCATGTGCAAAAAGCTTTACTTTTAAGGATTTATCTTCTCTGTTCCAAGGCAGACATCATTATCTGTTCCCTTCTGAAGGCAACTCCAACCTGCTGTAGATAATGTCTGATCTGCTGATAATATATCTGTGCTGCTTCATTTCCAATTCAACAAGTAAGCAAGAAGCAGTGTTTTCTTATAGGTCTGAATGACCTCAAAGCCCTTGGTAACTTGGACATCACCATAAAGAAAGAAAAACACCAGGAGTGCTGAACTGTTGGCTGAGTGGATGCTATTCTAGGCAGCGTTGCCATTGCAGTGCTGCCAGTGAAGGCAGAAGCAAGACTGCTGACAGGGCAGGAAGGGATAGCTGAACCCTCTCTGGTCAGGCAAACCACACACACATGGTTTGGACACTAAGTAGAAAATAATTTGACACTAAGAGGAATCTTCTCATCTTTTCTGTATGTAAAGTGTGAACTGAAACATAGCGAAATATTTCCTCCTGTTTTAAGAGATGCTGTAACAGAAGTGACTGTGACAAATGACCCAGCTCACACTGGTATTGTTGCGTTTGAAATTTATAGCAAAAGTTATTTATGAAAATTACGTATCTCCCCATTGCCAATTTGTCCTTCGGTATTAACTGAAGGAGCACTTGTGTGTCTGAAGATGTCATAAGAGTAATTTGTTCCATATTTAAACCATCCAAACAGGGAGATTTTTTGCACACAAAAGCCAATGAGTTAAGTGAACATCAGTGTTTTATGTAACTTAAAGACATTTCAGGTCCTCACCATTAGATAACAGGAGCTTCTGGATATGGGCTTAACACTTCTCTTTGGTTGTGAGCTTTCTGTATCAACTCGAAAGTCAGAACCCTCACTCTTGAATGTAGTCTGAGGGTGAAACTGGGCTTTGTGAAGTCAGCTAAACCAAGCAGAGGCTGCAAATGTTTGGTAGTGTCTTACAAGACATTAAAGGTCCTGGAGAACTTACTATTTGTATTGGAAGAAATAATTGCAGCACATTACTCTGGTTAATTACTACAGTGTTTTAAGTGACTGGTGTGGATTTGCTGTAATTATAGTGTTGCTAAAGCTGCAAATCTTGCAGAGAAATAGCTAACTAGTGTTTTACTGAAGCAGCTGCTTTGACAGTGTTTGTGGAGCTGCTATGGAGAGTAGAGCCCTTCAGTTCATGTAGCTCTCAGGTGAGCATTGTGGTTCAGAGTTGGGCTGTAATGATCTTGTGATCTTTTTGGTCTTATTAAGTTTTCAACTATTGCTCTTTTCAAGGGCTTACACCTTATGCTAAGCCTCATCAAACTGGAACAAACCTTCTGTCAAAACAACTTATCCTGGGGAAATCCTCAAACCTAAATGACCACTGGATGGATCTAGCTCTTGCTTGTTCTAGTGGTGAACATGGCAGAGTAGGGTTAATATTCTGGACTTGATGATCTCTGAGATCTTTTCCAACCTGATTGGAAGAAGGACACAGAGCTGATGGAGGGGGTCAAGCATAGAGCAATGAGGATGATGAAAGAAGTGGAGCACCTCCTTTTTGAGGAAAGACTGAGGGAGTTGGGTTTCTTCAGCTTGGAGAAGAGGAGACTAAGGGGTGACCTCATTAATGTCTATAAATATGTCAGTGGTAAGTGTCAGGAGGATGGAGCCAGGCTCTTCTCAATGTTTTCTATTGATAGGACAAGGGGCAATGGATGTAAGCTGGAAAATAGGAGGTTCCATATAAACATGAGAAGTAACTTCTTCCCAGTGAGGATGACAGAGTGCTGGAACAGGCTGTCCAGGGGGGTTGTGGAGTCTCCTTCACTGGAGACATTTAAGACCCACCTGGTTATAGAATCANACCCACCTGGTTATAGAATCATAGAATCATTAGGGATTGGAAGGGACCTTAAAAAATTATCTAGTCCAACCCCCCTGCCACAGCAGGATCACCCAGACCAAGTCATACAGTCAGTCAAGGTTAGAAGAGACATGATCATCCAGTTCCAACCCCCCACACCATGGGCAGGGACACCCCACCCTAGATCAGGCTGGACAGAGCCTCATCCAGCACGGCCTTGAACACCTCCAAAGACAAGGCCCCAACCACCTCCCTGGACAACCCATTCCAGGCTTTCAGCACTCTCACGGTGAAGAACTTCCTCCTCACATCCACTCTAAATCTACCCATCTCCAGCTTTGCTCCATTCCCCCTAGTCCTGTCACTACCTGACATCCTAAATAGTCCCTCCCCAGTCTTTTTGTAGGCCCCCTTCAGATACTGGAAGACCACAGTAAGGTCACCTCAGAGCTTCCTCTTCTCCAGCCTGAAGAGCCCCAACTCTCTCCGTCTCTTCTTATAGTAGAGGTGCTCCATCCCTCTGATCATCCTCGTGGCCCTCCTCTGCACACACTCCAGCATGTCCACGTCCTTCTTGTAATAAGGGCTCCAGATCTGGGCACAGTCCTCCAGGTGGGGTCTGACGAAAGCGGAGTAGAGGGGGAGAATCACCTCCCTCGACCTGCTGACCACACTTCTCCTGATGCAGCCCAGGGTCTGGTCTGCCTTCTAGGTGGTAAGTGCACACTGTTCCTGTGCACCTTGGTCTAGCTGATCCTGCTGTGTCAGGGGGATTGGACTAGATGATCTTTCAAGGTCCCTAATGATTGTATGATCATCACCCCATCCACATTACCCAGCACTGGAAGATGTGCAGGACACTGGCTCGGTGCTAAAAGCAGCTTGGACTCAGATAACACAATCTGATATAGGTTTGTAAAAGAGAAAGGTTCTCTATTCAATTTACTGTGTGCAGTTGTTTCTTTTCCTTCATCTACTTACTTTTGGTCGGTTTTTGCTGAAATAAGCACTTTAGCTTAGGAATCAGCATTTGTGGTCAACTCCTCTTTTACTACTTTGCTTCTACAGCAGGTTCTGGGAGTTCTTTTACTCCTTGGGAACCAGCCACCTTCAAATCCACTGTCCTGCCACTCTCTTCTTTCTCTGAACAAACCAGCTCCCATTTCTTTCTGTAGCAGAAAAAATTATGACATATAAGAGTAATTGTGAGGTTTGAGATTTTTCCTTCTCATTCACAATAACCAAAAGGCAAATAGTAATCTGGCTAGTAGTGGTGAATTATTTTTCCTTCAGGTATTATGGAGTCCAGTCTCCTTGGGAGACCTGAGTTATTTTCTGACATTTAAATACCTTCATACTCTACATGATTTTATAATAAACAAATCAGATAATTTTGAAACTTTCAGATAGGAGTTGATGATATCTGTGGCTTCTTCAAAGATTCTGAGCATGAGCTGTGTCTTCACTGGATGCATTTTCCTCATATTTGAGGAATTGCAGAAACAAGGATGAGTTGCAGTCCTTTCATAGTTTTTTGTAGCTGTTCCTTTGTAACATGAATATTCAGACTACCCAGGCTAGACTGCCTCAAAACTCCCTACATTCCAAGCCAAATGGACAAGAGAAGAACAGGTATGGCTCTTGAGCAAATACAAGTTGTCTTTATTGAGGTGCCAGCTCTCCTGTGAGCTTCCCTCTCACCTGCGAGGTTTCATGCCCACAGGGGAACTTGGACCTCTTGAAAGCAGCAAATTCTAAGTTTGCTGTAATGAATCAGACTTCTCCTCTGTATTTGTCCTGGTCTTCCCTGGAGACACTCAAACAGATCACTGTCATGGCAAACACACTTAAAGGAGCAAACCTGACCTGGCTGCTTTCAGCCCTAATTACCCATAATTGTACAACAAATGGATCAGTGTAACAGGAATCCGCAGCAATACTCAGTAATTTCTGCACTTTGCATGCTTGCCACCATCAGATATTTTATTTCTTTAAACAGCAAAGGAAAATAATTGCCTCAGTGTAGGTCCATGTTGGCTAAGGAGAAAGCTGTAAAACAAGATACCCTGAAGAATTTTTTAAAAAGACCAGAAATAGCACTTCTGTTCTGGTTAAGGCTTCAGGTGTAGCAGCACAGAGCTGTTCCTGTGGCAGGTATCTAAAGGATTACAGTCTCCTTTTCGAACCTGGTGTGCTTTATCTCTCAGCAACCAGTTATCATGGTGCTGCCCGTCGCACTCAATTTGCCAGGAAATTGTTCCCTACATTCTATAAAGAATGTAAACTGCTCTTCAACAGCAGCCATTAGTGCTTCAGCCTCTTCTTGCAAGTCCTGAGCTGGGGAAATTAACTAATGGAGAAGGGCATGGGTCACACCTTCGGGGCACTTCTCATTAAATGGTTTTTACAGTTCCCACCCCAGGTTTTCCTCCCCTCTCCCCTTTCTTGTTCCCTTGTCAGGACTGACAGTGTTTTAGTGTCCTGGTTTTAGTGTCATTCCTTAATTGAAGAATAAATAGATGAAGGGGCTTTAGTTTGGAAGAGGAATTTTCTCATCTTTGTCTTACTGGCTAACAGCAAGAGACAAATAAATAAGAACCATAAAAGTTAAAAATGTAAAAGCTAATGGAAGTGTTTTGTTCTGTTGTTGATTTTTTGTGGGGTAAACCCAGAGAACTTGTAAGCACAGTTGAATTAGTGTATTCTGCAATTTTGCTGCCTTTTAAAATTCCTTTCTCTTTAAAAAATAACAGAACCTCAGTTCTAAACAGTATCTGAATGTAGGGAAGAATCAGAATTTCAGGATCAGACATTCTAATCTGTGCTGAGTTTATAGTGATAGAAATGTATCAGCGAAGAAAGAGGAATCACAGAGTGCTTTGGGACCTTGAGGGTCATCTAGCTCTAACCTCTGGACAGGGATACCTCTCACCAGACCAGAATGTCCAGAGCCCCATCCAATCTGGCCTTGAATGCTTCCAGGAATGGAGCAGCTGCAGTCTCCCTGAACTTGAATTAGGCAAAACAACATCAGCCATTACTGAATTTTCCCATTGCTTTAAGACTACCTTTAAATTTTTCAGTTTTCAAAGTGCCTCTTGGTCATCTTAGAGAAGTTTTAACTATAAAAGAACAGGTGACCTCTTGCTGTCCCAGGGC